>JADHKP010000019.1:63526-277603 GCA_019925385.1 Raffaelea deltoideospora
AACACACACACAAAAAAAAAAAAAAAAAAAAAAAAAAAAAAAAAAAAAAACATCAATCGTCAGCTTGGGCATCTGACTTTTCTTCAAAAACCCACAGCCTCGACGCATGTGTCGCCGCCACCGATCCATTTACGCTTGCAAGCTGTGCTTCTTCCGAATAGATGCTGTCGCCCGTGCTCAGCGGCATCGGATCAAAGGCAGGAACATCGGGGAGCATTGTAGGGGCCAGGACGAGCACGGGGGCAATGGCAGGAACGCCAGATGCAGTGGGGTCGGCCGCTTCTGTGGCCGCCGCCTTATGTGTCGATTCGGTCTTTGCTGCCTCGGTCGCCTCGGTCGCCTCAGTCGCCCTTGCCGCCATTGCCGCCCGCACTGCTTCCTCGCGCCGGCCGGCGATCAGCCACTCGGCCTTACGGCGCATCAGCCATTCGGCACGGTCGCTGACGGGCACGTCGAATACAAAGTATTGGTGGAAAAAGTGCGGCTGCTGCGGGTCGTGCTCGGGCTGGCAGGCGGGGATGTGTGGGGCGTGGTGGCCGGAGCAGTGCACGCCGATCTTGGGCGCCGGCCGTGGAGGTGACGCAGGCGGCCGGTTGTCAGAGCAGCAACCAGACGAGGCATCGGGCTGGGTGCTGGTGTTGGAGGTGCTGGTGTTGGCGGTGCTGGTGTTGGAGCGGGCATGGTCATGTTCGTGGTTGTGGTTGTGGTCGTGGTTGTCGTTGTCGTCATGGTCATGTTCATGGTCGTGGTTGTGGTCCAGGAAACAATGGCCTTGGGCGTCTGGAGCTAGGGGTTCGTGCGGCTCCGAGCTGCAGTCAGCACCAAATTGCTGCTGCCGCTGCTGCTCGCAGGGATCGGGGCCTTGGTGGTAGCGATGCAGGCACTGGAGGCACAGGGGTGGCGCATAGCACCGGCTGCCTGCGTCGTTGTCGCGTCTGTCTTTGGCAACGTCGGCACCGTTTCCATCGGTGGCGCTGCTGCCATCAGCGCTTCCGTCAGCGCCTCCGTCAGCGCCTCCGTCAGCGCTGCCGTTGCCACGCCCATGCTCGGAATTGTAGCCGAGGGCGCTGTGGGCGCGGATGTAGCCAAACTTGTAGCAGTCCGGCGTGGCATACCTGCCCGCGTTGAGGAATGCCGGATCGGCCAGAATCTCCAGCACACGATCGAGGTCTTCGATGCGCAAGTTGAACAAGATCTGCTCGTCGGCAAGCGCCGCCACAGCCTCTGTCTCTGTTCCTGTTTCTGTCTCCGCCGTCTTACGGTGCTCTCCGCTGCCCATCTCCGGCGCCACTGTTTCGGTGTCTTCCTTGTGCTGCTGGTTCGCCTGCGGCAGACGCAGTCCGCGTCGGTGGTGCCGATTGTACAGAATATCCTGCCGCTTGCGCAAGCCTCTGAACGTCAACGAGAGCTTTCTTCCCAGGGACAATCGGCCAAACTGGCTCTCGGCAAGAAAGTCCGGGTCCGTGGACGTGTCGGACGGGGCCCTGTATGTACCGGTGCCGCCGTCTCCGCCGTCTCCGCCGTCTGCGTCCGAGTCCATGGACGTGTCGGACGGGGCCCTGTATGTACCGGTGTCGCCGTCTCCGTTGTCTCTGCCGTCTGCATCGTCTGCATCGTCTCCTCCGTCTCCGCCGTCTGCATCGTCTGCATCTTCTGCATCGTCCTGGTCGTCAGTGGAGAAGCTGGGAAAGCTGAACCGGCGGCCGGTGCTGCGGCTTGCGTCTCCGACGACGTCGTCGTCGCTGTCGCTGGCAATGTCCAGAGCATCAAAGGCGTGCTCGGCCTCAATGAAGAGCCGCTCTTCGATGATATAAAAGACGCGTGGGGTGCGTCGTAGAAACAAAAACTGGTTCAGCTCGGCTTCGGCGGCATTGGCAGCTGCGGTGGCGGCCTGGACGGCGGAGGCGGCGGCTGCAGACGAAGGAAAGCCCGCAGACGCGGCCGACGGCGCAGGCGCAGGCGACGCCGGCGACGCAGACGACACAGACGACACAGACGACGCGCTGCGGCGCAGGCTGGCTTCGTAGGCCCACTGGCGGGCGGTGTTGGCGAAAAAGGGCTTCCAGTACGAGTAGGGCGGCGCCATGGGGGGGAGGTGGTCGGACACGCGTTCCTGGACGACCCGCTGGAGCAGCCAGCGCACGATGGCAATGTCGGTGTCCCACATCGGGTGGACGAGGATGGTGGTCAGCTTGTCGGCGAAGATGGCGGCGAGGTGGCGGCGCGGGCTGTCGCCGGGCTCGAGCAGGTCGCTGACGTCGGGCGCGTCGCTCGGCAGCGAGAGATCGGGCCGCAGGCCGTAGCGGAACAGGTCGTCCAGGCCGCAGCGGAAGCGGTGCTGCAGCACAGCCCACAGATGCAGCTCCTTTTGCAGAAACTCCGAGCCGGCCGGCTGCTGCTTGGCCTGCAGCTGCCGCATGCTCTGCACCTCGGCCACCACGCCCGGGTCGCGCCGCAGCGCCTCTTCGTCGGCCATGCTCCAGAGCCCGCGCGCAAACACCTGGCCCGCCAGCCCAAACATGGATGCCGGCATCAGGCTCTGCACGTACTCGGCCGTCCACAGCCGGTGGTTGCCGCTGCCGGCGTGGCCAAGGGCCGACGCCGAGATCCGGAGCGGCGCTGGGCCCGCGTCGGTGTGGCCGTCGCCGCCGCCGCGGCCGTCTTGGGCCTTTTCGTCGTCGTTGTCGTCTCTGCGGGCTTCCTGGCCTTTGTGGCCGTCGGGGTGGCCCTGCTTGCCCCGTTGCTTGCGACCACCGGCCTTCTTCTTTTTTTTCCCAACTCGCCTTGTGCGCTTTGGTCCTGTAGCCGCCGTCCGGCCTGCTCGGCCTGCCTGGCCTGCCTGGCCTGCCCGGCCTGCCCGGCCTGCCCGTTTTTTGCTTGGCGGCTGAGCTGCCGCCGCGCCGCCATCAGCACCGCCGCTTGTGGTGCTGTCTCGGCGTCTCTTCTCGGCCAGTCGGAGGCTTTGCCGAACCGGCGGGGCAGGCTCGTCGCCGGCCTTCTTTTGATTTCGGGATCGGCCGACCATGATGATGGGCTGTCAAGCGAGAAACTACCGCCGCCAAGTGCTTTTTCCTTTTTTTTTTTTTTTTTTTTTTTTTTTTTTTTTTTTTTTTTTTTTTTACCTGTATTTGTTTTGCCTCTGAGCCTCGACTCAACAAACGCAGCCCAGTTTTCTTTTGTGTGTGTCGAGTTTGACGGTAGCGAGAAGCAAAAAAACGGCGTCAGCCTTTTCGCATCCTGCCCTTGGGAAAGGAAGCACGCCAGATGCCAGAGCGAGATCCAGCCTCCAGAACGGTAGCGGAGAAGCCGGTTTGGGGCATCCCATTCCCTTCGCGACGGGATATAGCACTTGCAAAGCCCCTAACCTGAGGGCGGCCGCCGCTTTTGGTCGCCATGGTTTGTTGGCTGGCAAAAACAAAGGCAGACACAGGGAGACAGGTCAAAGACAAGGTCAAAAGAAGCCACGCCGGAAAAAAAAAAAGAACAAAAAGAAAAAGGGAGTCACAAAGAGAGAACAAAGTGCCCCAAGATTGATTTCTCTGCTCGAGCCCTTGCCTCGTCTAAAAGATGGCGAAAAAGGCTGTGCTGTCTCTTCTTGTATTGTTTTCTGCAAACGGTCTCCTCGCGCGCGAATACTGCTGCATATGGCGGTCTTGGCTGTCCCTTTGGCCATCCAACCTCCTCTTGGCCTTTCACTTCATTCCCCCGTGAGAGCTGCTTTGAGCTTCTTTGTGCTTTTTATTACAGTAATTTTTCGCCCTTGAGCAGCGGAGAAAACTGCCTGGCGGTGAAGCTTTTCGAGGCAGGTGCGACGGTGCCGATCTTAGAGTCCATTGTGGCGCTTTGCTGCCTAGCGAAAACGCCTTGCACGTGCCGCGATATCCGTTTGAAGCCTTTCCCTCGCTCTTCCTTTTTTTTTTTCATTTTTCATTTTGCATCTCTCGCCTTTCTCCTCTTCCTTTTCCTCTTCGTTCTCTTCCGCTCAATGGTCCATGGAGACGGCCGCCTGAGCAATGGCTTCGGACGGCGCATTGGGACTCCCGACTTTTGCTGGTCGGCTGCGCGTGGCCGACTTTGCATACAAGGCCGACGACGACGGTGAAGACGGCGAAAACGGCAAAAACGGCAAAAACGGCGCCGTCGTCCACTCTCTGCCGGCGACAGCCGACGCGTCTCCTGTTCGGCGCAGCGGCCGGATCATGTCGGCCTCGCCGGCTGCCGGCAAGCGCAAAGCCGAAGCGGACGCAAGCGGGGCCAAGCCGGCATCGCCGTCTCCGACAAAGCGCAGCAAAAGCAGCAAAAGCAGCCGGTATGCGCCGCCGTCGACATATGCGCACCTGCCGCTGCTGCCGGACGCGCTGGCGCCGAATCTTCTGGTGCTGTTTGTGGGCCTCAACCCGGGCGTGCAGACGGCGCGGACGGGCCACGCCTATGCCCATCCGTCCAACCTGTTTTGGCGGCTGCTCTACCGCTCGGGCACCACGCCCGTGCAGTGCCGGCCCGAGGAGGACCGCAGCCTGCCTGCGCGCTTCCGGCTGGGCCTGACCAACATTGTGGCCCGGCCGTCGCGCAACGGCGCCGAGCTCAGGCCAGCCGAGCTCGACGACGGCGTGGCCGTGCTCGAGGCCAAGGTGCGGCGCTGGCGCCCCGAGGCCGTCTGCATCGTCGGAAAGGGCATCTGGGACAGCATCGTGCGCGTGCGCCAGCGCCAAAGACAGCCGCTGTCGTCGTCGTCGTCGTCGTCGTCGTCGTCGTCGAAAA
This sequence comes from Raffaelea deltoideospora, assembly GCA_019925385.1. Classification (NCBI taxonomy): domain Eukaryota; kingdom Fungi; phylum Ascomycota; class Sordariomycetes; order Ophiostomatales; family Ophiostomataceae; genus Raffaelea; species Raffaelea deltoideospora. The sequence goes on from JADHKP010000019.1 coordinate 68,288, forward strand.
GCCGCTCCCGGCCCGCGGCGTTCCACTATGGCTGGCAGGACGAGAGCGAGAACCTGGGCCAGCTGGGCGAAATGGGCAGCCACGACGACGCACCCGGCAACGCCGACGACGACGCCGTGGCCGACGGCGTCCGCGTGGATCCCGCCTGGAAGGGCGCTCGCGTGTTTGTGGCCACCAGCACCAGCGGCCTGGCCGCCACGCTCTCGCCAGCCGAGAAGGAGGCTGTGTGGCGGCAGCTGGGCGTCTGGGTCGAGCAGCGACGGATAGAGACGGAAGCAGAGGAGGAGACGTGAGCGCGGCCCGGGCAAGCAGCATGCTTCGGACAAGCAGCATACTTTGGAAAAGCTCCTTTCGCTGTCTGGGCATGTCACTTTTTATGATTGGAAATCATCCGTCTGGAAAGCGTGCAGAACGCCGACATTGATCACATTGATCACATTGATCACAAGCCAGAAATGCTATTTTGTCAAGTTTTGTCATGCTAGCTATGCTTGACTTGTGTATCTTTTGATTTTGGTCAACGCCCGCAGACATGCGAGACCGTGCTTGCGGCATATATCTAATAGGGATCAGACTTGGATTTGCCTCGTATGTCCCAAGGCATTTTTGTACATACTAATACAGCTGGATATATGAAACGCCCCAAAATGGGAGAGAATAAGGGAAAAAACTAATAATAATAATAATAATAATAATAATCACGAGAGCCCGAGCTCTTTTTCAACCCATCAAACGACGGCTTGAATGGGAAAAGCTGCTCTAAGCAGCCTGCTCTTAACCACAAGTTGTCTGATCCATTGCCCCGGCACCTTCTTTTTTCACAAGGTTCGTCAAAGCGAAGCTGCCTCCCAGGACAAAAACAAAAACAAAAACAAAAACAAAAAAAACAAAACCCGCGCAAAATTTCCTCAGACGGCTCTCAGAGCGTGTACACCATGGCCAGGACGGTGGCGGCAACGGGCCACCAGCCGGCATGCTGCAGCAGAGTGCGCATGCCGCCGGCGGCGTTGGGGCTGTCGGAGCCGCCGGCGGCGGTGGTGCCGTTGGGCAGGGTGCCGTTGATGAGGATGGTGGTGGTGCCGTTGACGTCGGCGACGTTGACGAGCGACCGGTTGAGGGCGTTGTACGAGCCGTTGCCGATGAGGTCGTGGATGTAGGTGCTGTTGTTGTTTTCGTCGCAGGCGCACTCGGCGGTCTGGTCGCAGCCGCAGCCGACGGGACGCGACTCGTTGCGGCCCGACGACTCGTTGAAGTAGCCGTACGGGTGCGTGTAGGGGTAGTAGTAGATGGGGTGGTACCACACGCCGGGCCAGAACGCCAGCGAGGCCACCGACGCGCCGGCCAGCACGCCCAGGCCGATCGGCGCAATGCCCGACGGCGACCTCGAGCCCGCCCGGTACGGCGTCGCCGCGCCGCCGCCATAGAAGGCTCCCCCGCCATACGCCGGCGGCGGCCCGCTGCCGGTCGTGGTCCGGCCGCCCGTGTTGGATGACGACGATCCAAGACCCTTGTTGCTACTGCAAGCGGTCAGCCAGCTGAAGGGCAGGAGAAAGAGAAGGAAAGGAAGCAAAACAAAAAAAAAGGACACAAGACACAGAGGCAGCCTGCCACTTACGAAGATCCGCCTTTGCCACTGGACGAGCTGGAACTGGAACTGCTGCTGCCGCCTTTGTTGCTGGATGAGCTGCTGCCGCTGCTGCCGCTGCTGCCGCTGCTGCCGGACGAGCTGCCGCTGCTCCCAGAAGAACTGCCACTCGATCCGCTCGACCCGCTCGATCCGCTCGACCCGCTCGATCCGCTCGACCCGCTCGATGAGCCACCGCTGGACGAACCACCACTAGACGAACCGCCGCTGGATGAGCCGCCACTGGATGAGCCGCCACCACGACTGCCGCTGCCGCCGCCGCCCTTGCGCCGGAACAGCCGCTCAGCAAAACTGGCGCCAAACTCGTCGCGCGGCGCCTCCTTCTTGTAGGCCGGTCGGAAACGAGCAGCCAGTTTCACAGTATCGGCCGCATCGCCCGCCGGACCGCCTGGCACCGCTACAGCCTGCACGAGCGGCGCGACAGCCGCAAGCACGGCGGTGAAAACAGCGCCCTTCATCGTAGTCTGAAAGTTGGCTTGTGCCGCGGGTTACTTGTCGAGACGGCTGGCTAAACTGCTGCACAGAGTTGTGAGTTGGAGGAATTCTGTCGTCGATTGTCGTCGATTGTCGTCGATTGTCGTCGATTGCCGTCTAACAACACAGCAAACCGAATGTGAACGGAGACAATACCCGCAATCGCGAAATAGAGAATCAACAAAACAGGGATCGAGCGAGAAAAGAAAGCCTCAATTATTAAATAGGCCAGACACCCCGTAAAAGAGCGCCACACCCCCCCTCATTTAAAATGTCAGCCCAACCGGAGAAAAACAAAGTCCTACTCGTAGTCCGCCGTCGTATTACGGTTCGATGTCGTATTAGTTTCTTGTTGTTGGTGCTGGTCCCTGCAATGATTTGGGAGGGAGGGAGACCGCCTTTCCGGTTTCCTTTCACGCTGTCATACGGAGTAAGACCGCAATGGTGCACGGGGCCAAACTCTCCAGCAGATGGGCTCCTTACGGAGTAATACACACTGGGCCTGACACTTTTGGTGGAGTTAAAAGTACATTCTCTGTGAACGAGTAAACCTTCCAATCAGAAGTGCGGCATTAGGTAGGGAGGAGCTAGCTAAGCCAATCAAATTGAGGGCCTTTCGCCCTTCAGGGGGCTGTGTTTTTGGCTTTGCATTTAGGGAGGTTAGCCCGAATGCGCTAAAGCGCCATTACAGGAAATATACTTTTAAGATTTGCATTGGCACCAAAGGCCAGCCCACCTCGCCAGACCTAAAGGAAAACAAGCTTGGCAGAAAGTGGAGGAGAATTCCAAGGAAGAAAAGTGCGATCTAGCAGGTTTGGCCCAACGGTACTCGTAAGGTAATACTCGTACTCCGTATATCATACTCGCTCTCATGTGGCGGCATCGCAACGCATCATCCCACGCAGTCACTGTTCGTATTGTAATACGACGGAACAAGTGGCATAGCAAGAACCAGTCGTAAAAAGAAGGCGTGACATTTTGGAATTCACAGAACACGTGCCACTGAAGAGTTTGTCATACGGTTTGTGGAAAAGCGGAAAGTGCAACCCACGTCACTCGTTCGTCACTCCCTTTGCCTGACGATGTGAGTGTACTCGACTCGTACGTCGTATTACAATTCACGTCTTTCTTCGAGCGACTGTGCTCGTATTACAGTCTCACTCACTAAAACTGGCGATTTGACGGGCAGTAACACTCCATTGAGCTAAAGACGGAAGTCACGGAAGGCCTTCTCACGGGCTTAATTTCATACGGCCGGTCGAAGGGTGGACGACGTATCAATACGACGTACGGAGTACAACGTATCCTTACTCCATACTTTTGACCTGAGTCTCACGTTAAACTTGTGACCGATCAGGCAAAGTGGCTACTGTTAGTTTGTGGCTCTGCCAGGAATGCGCTTTGTGGTTGATGTACGGAGTAATACTCCGTACTCCGTACGGAATAATAATTTGCATAAGACGGGCAGTCTTAAAAGTCCCCATTCCTTTTGGCAAAACCAAAACAGCTTCACCGCACAGAGTTAATCCAGCGTATTACGTCGTCGATGCGATGCAGGCATTACGGTCTGCCGTTCTGTTTGAGTGGCGGTATATCCATATGACTGCGTTGTGGCCTCGGCACGAATCGTCGCATTCCTCGTGCTTTGCACTGGGCAAAACAGACTAGGTAAATTGGCTTTGTACTCGGATTACTGCTTCGTATTTCCAGCCATACAAAGCCGCCGGCAACGCATCGTACTTTTTGGGCACGTGGACAACTCGCATTTGCCTGCCAGATTCTGCCATAGCGCGCAAAAAAGTACAGTGAGCGTCTTTACGTTTAGTGCGAGGCTTTCTGCAAGGTTGTCTCCTCGCATTCCCTTTTTTACTTGATATATTAATTTTTTTTATAGGGGACACAGCTCTCTCCACACTGCCGACCAAGCGGCCCGCAAAGCCCTCCGCGTTTATCGGCCGAGCGGGCTCCCTCTTCGTCCTTAAGCGGGCTCCCTCTTCGTCCTTATGGCGTCGCCCCGTGCCACAGACAGGAGTCTGCTCGACCGTCTCAATGCCCTCAAACCCAGCAGTGTTTCGCTGGAGGAGAATTCTCAAATGTAGGATTGTACTAGTAAGAATGAAAAAAATGAAAAGGGCGGGAAAAAAAAGGTGAAAGAGTGAGACGGCAAGGCGGAGTAAAGCAGCTGGAGCAAAATCAAGAGATATTGATGAGTGAGACCAAGATTGCCTCGTGCCGCCGCCGCCTCCTCCGCCACAGCCCCGCCCTCCTCGGCCGCGGCTGTTGGCTCGTCGGAGGCGGCCTTCAGCTCCGCCGCAGTGCCCCCTTTGCCACGCGAGGATGCCCTCACCACACGGCTGCGATCTTTGCGCCAACAGAGCGATGAGCCCCGGCAGCCAGCACCAGCACCAGCACCAGCACCAGCACCAGCAGACGGTCAAGGAGAGCCGGCCGGCTTGCCACCACCCAGCATAGCCGCACCGCACACCACGGCCTCGCTACACGCCATAGCCTCACAAGGCACATCCATGTCGTCACAAGGGATGCGGGCCGACGACGACGACGACGACGACGACCCGCTGCTCTTTTCCGACGAGAAGGCGCTTGGCGCGTTTCTGCAGGACCTGGACGTGAACGACGACGACGGTGTTTTGGCCGATGCAGCAGCCGTGGAGCTGCTAGGCGGCGCTGGCAATGATGACGAGGACGACGGCAGCCTTCACATTGCGTTGCCGGACGTCCCTGCGGACGGAAGCCGTCTCGGAAGCAGTGTGGCTGGCAGCGATGAGGAAGAGGATCCGGACAATTCCCAGCAAGTGGCCAGCCTGCTGAAGAGCCTGGGCGCGGAACCCCCTCTGGCACCGCTCGCAGCAGTCACAACAGCCACAACAGCAGCAGCAGCAGCAACAGCAGCAGCAGCAACAAAAGACTCTGGCGACTCGGACGACTCAGACGGCGATGACATGAGCCATGCTGTGGAGCGGGTCCTCGACGAAGCGCGCGCCGAGATGAAAGCACGCCGGAGAGACGGCGCCGATGGTGATGGCGATACCGCGGCACCGACCAAAGATGTTCCCCTCATAGCGGCAGATGGTGCAGACAAGACGAAAAAAACAGAGTCAGCCGGGGCGGCCAGCGCCGTCGGGGCCGCAGACGGGGTGCCCGAGAAAGAGTCTGACGCCGCTGACGCCTCTGACGCCGCCGCCTTGGCCGACAACCAGGACAACGACATCGACGACGCCGATGACCCTCTCCAACTGCCGGCCGTCCCCACCCAGCTGGTTGATTCGGTTGCGGACACCCCCGTCGACGCCGCCGACGACATCGCCACCCGCCTGGCCGCTCTCAAGGGCCTGGGTGCCAAAGAGGCCGGCCTGGGCCAGACCGACGCCTTTGGTTTGCCGTCGGCGCCCACGTTTTTGCCCGGCAAGGGCGGCAGGGCCTCCTCGCCCACCGGCACTCGCCCGGGCGGCAATGGCAGCCGCCGCCGCGGCGCAGCCTACACAGACGACGACCAGCGCTCCTGGTGTGTGGTCTGTCTCGAGGACGCTGCCGTGCACTGCCTCGGCTGCGACCACGACCCCTACTGTGCGCGTTGCTGGCGGGAAATGCACGTAGGCCCAGCTGCCGGCTTCGACGAGCGCGGCCACAAGCGGGTGCCGTTTGTACGCAGTCCGCCGCCGTAGCCCACAATGTCAAGGCATGAGATGCAAAAGGTGGTCTTGACAGCAATGAAATGACAATTGTGTGCACACATCATAGAATATCAACAAAAACAAAACCAGTTGTAATAGTCCTGTACCAATGCCGTGGCAGAAATTTGACCTAATTTGTTAAAAAAACACCAGAGAAACCCCAAAAACCCAAATGAAGACAGAAACCTGTTGAAGAGATCGCACTGGCCGCCCCCCCTTGTCCAATTTTAAATACAGCTCGTTTCCTCCTTTCCCTTTGCTCTCCGTACGCCAGTCAACTTCACAAATGTCCAAATGTCCCACAGCCAACCCTCCTTTTTTTTCATCAAGTCCTCGAATTCGATGTCGCGCCGTAGTTGCCGTTCGAAGATGCACCCGGGTGCCTTGTGCGGCCTGTGATGTCTTGCCATGTGGCTCCGAGCCGCCGGCCTGTGCTGGCCAAGAGCCCCTCTTCCTCGTCCGCCTCGGCCTGCTCGTCGATGTCGGCGAGGTCGAGCTCGGGCGTGCGCACCAGCGCCGTCGTGAGCACGAGGAAAAAGACGCCCATAAAGGCAAACTGCGCCCAGAAATCAAGGGCGCCAAACGCAGGCCAGTTGAGCGTCACGCGGTTGAGAAACGTCGACATCACCGTGGGCGTGCACACGTCCTTGGCCGCTGGTTCGGAAAACGCCTCGGAGCACGGCCGCACCCGTGAGGGATGCGCGCTGCAATCCGGCTGCTCGCCCGGGTGTGCCGGCGGGTTGAGGCAGAACGTCTGCGTCCCGAAGCTGGCATACTGCGGCGCAACCATCATGGCCACGGCATAGTTGATGGCCAGAATCATGAGCGCCAGCATGACCGTGGCGATCAGGATCGCCTGCGGCGCAGAGCGGCCCTTTTTGAACTGGAACACGCGCACCCACAGGAAGCGGATGCCGATGGCGGCCACGCCGGCTACCGAGCTGCAGAAGAAAAAGAGCACAAGCAGCGTCAGCAGGATGTAGTCGACGGGGAACACCCGCGCCGTGCGCACGAGGATCCAGTTAACGGGCTGGAACACGTTGATGTGGCCCAGGATGTAGCCGCAGCGGCTCTTGCACACCGAGTGCGCCGCCTTGTCGATGCCTGTGATCAGCATCGACACCACCACCAGCAGGGCCACCAGCAGCAGCGCAATGCCGCCGAGCAGCTTCAGCGGCCGCAACACCGCACATGTCTTGGTCCACGCCACAAAGACCCAGCTGCGGCCCTCGCCGCGCGCCTCGGCGGCCAGCCTCTCCCGCCGCACCAGCGTGCGCTCTTCGCGCATCAGCGCTTCCAGCTCGCGCCGGTCCTTGGCCGGCACGCTGCCCGGCCGGCCCGCGTTGCGCATCTCTAGCTGGCGCTGCCGCTCGCGGTTCTGCTCCAGCGCCGACGCCGTCGTCTCCGAGAGCTGTGGCGCCGAGATCGAAGGCGCTGACTTGATAAACGAAATTGGCAGTAGCGCCAGGCCCGCGCCCGTGTAGAGAACGTACATCAGCGTGCCCAGCGTTAGGAGGAGGCCCAAGCCAAACGTCAGCGCCTTCTCGCCGCTGTTTTCGGCCAGCAGCCTGCGGAAATAGTCCAAGTCCAGATGCTTGCCGCCGCTGCTGCGCTTGCCCCCGGCCGCCGGCACCAAGAAGCCGATCAAAAACAGCGCCACTAGCAAGACGACGAAAATCGCAGTGTACCGGAGGGCGCTCCACAGCCGGCGGGTCGAATGCGAAGTGCGTCGGCCACGGCCGCCGCCGCCGCGGCTGTCGTCGTCGTAGTCGGCCTCGTCGGACTCTTCGTACCAAAAGTATGTAAAGGGGATGATGACAATGCACAGCAGTGCGTCGAAGCTGTACAGCAGATAGTACACGACTTTCAGCGTGAAAAGGATGCCGTCGACATGCTCCGGCGTGGCCCAGTCCTTTTTGGCTCCGAGCGTCGAAGACGTGGTCGACGAGACAAGCGCAATGTCGACGGGCAGTAGAAACACCGTCGCCAGCAGAGCCGTCAAGCTGGTGATGGCGATCGTGTTCACCACGGCGGACCGCTCGTGCGGTGCTTGCCACGTGAATGTGGTGATGATAGACACCACCAAAGCCAGCGCCACCGCAGCGGCGTACGCAGTCCAAATTAGACTCGATTGCAGCAGGCCAGCCATGGTGACCAGCAAAAGTTTGGTTGAAATCCTTAGACAATCCTCGATGAACCAAGTCAAATTTGTTCTGTTGTTTATTTGTCTCTCTTTGGGACAGTCGCAATCCGTATTTTGGATTTGAGGGAGGGGGACGTTCACTTTATCTTCGGAAGCAAAAGTTGTTGATTCGAGGGAGAGGCCGGCGCTCGATTTGCGTGCTGTGAGCGCATCTCAAGAGTCCTCGACAAGGACAGTAAACGGGTGAGGAATGAGGGCAGGGAGGTGCGCGTTCGATATTTTGAATACGGGCGATCACGCGTTGTCAGAGCAGCTATTCTGGAATGGAAAGACGACAAGAAAAAGAAAAGAAAACTGTTTGTCTCGGTCCAGCGAAAAAAAAAAGAGAAAAAGAGAGGTGCAAATGAAGGAGGCCGATTTGTTGAAAATGGCAGTTGTTATGGACGGGTTTCTCGGATTGTTTTAGGAAAGAGCGAACTTGGGTTTGTTCCCTGCTTGGGCGCAGCACCTGTTTAGAGTCGTGACGCAATGCTGCGAAAGGACGACAGCTTATGTGGAGAACTAAGAAGTACGGAGTACTTGTAATAATACGACAGACCTGCCTACGTCCCATTTTGCGTGCTGCTGTATGACATAAGCAATTCAACCCCAAAAACGGTCTTTGAAAAACAGCTGAGTGTCAGAAGGGCCAATCACAGAGCTCACTTTGGCTAAGGGAAGGAACCAACAACTCTTTTCACGCTTTCACGCTTTCAATTCGATTACGGAAAGCGCACCCCGTATCCTGCCAGGAACAGGATCTCGAAATACGACGCCGCGAGAAAAAGAAAGACAAAAGAAAACGAGGTTAAGCAAAAGCACGAAAACGAAAAACGAAAAACGAAAAACGAGATACGACCCCGTGCTAGAGCCTCGCCAACGATCATGATCGTCCTGGGCAACAGACAATGCAGTGCTACACAGAGCTAACGCCGCCAACGGCGGTCACGCACGCGCTGACGCTGTCGTTGACGTCTGCGCACAGTAGCAATCTCGTTGTTGCCAAGTCGTCTCTGCTGCAGGTGTTTGCCACCAAGGTGGTGCCAGCCGACCTCGATGCACCGCCGCTGGATGCCGGGCCGGCGTCGCAGGCGGCGGCCGGCTCTGGCGCTGGCAGTGCCACTGCAGGGGCGGTGTCGTCGTACGACGGCCGGCTCGCAAACGACGACGACGGATTGGAGGCGTCTTTTCTCGGCGGCGGTGGCGGAGGCGGCGATGCGATGCTGCTCCGGCCGGACCGCAGCGGGGTCGTAACCAAGCTGGTCCTGGTGGCCGAATTCCCACTGGCAGGCACGGTGACAGGGCTAGCACGGATCAAAATTGCTGGCACCAAGTCGGGTGGCGAGGCGCTGCTGCTGGCGCTGAAAGACGCCCGTCTCAGTCTGGTGGAGTGGGATCCGGAGCGGCACGAACTGTCGACCATTTCGATCCATTACTACGAGCAGGACGAGTTGCAAGGCGCGCCGTGGGCAGCGCCGCTGAGCGACTACGCCAATGTGTTGGTGGCCGATCCGGGCAGCCGGTGTGCGGCGCTCCGCTTCGGCGCCCGGAACCTGGCCATTTTGCCCTTTCGACGGGCCGACGAAGAGGAGGACATTGACATGGACGACGTCGACGGCGGCGAAGGTGGAGGTGGAGGTGGCGGCGGCGGCGGCAACGACAACGACAACGACACCGATGATTGGGACGAGGAGCTGGATGGGCCGCGGCCGGCGAAGAAGGGGAACGCTACCGCTCGTGACACGGCAAATGCGTCGTCATCACCATCGGCGTCGACAGGGGCGGCGGGTGAGGGGGCAGCAACGGCGGCAGCGACTGGTGGTGGAACTGCGGCTGTGGTTTCAGGGCCGAGCGGCAGCATTGAAGACACGCCCTTTGCGCCGTCCTTTGTGCTCCGGCTGTCGAACCTCGACCCTACGCTGCTGCATCCTGTGCACCTGGCATTCCTGCACGAGTACCGCGAGCCGACGTTTGGCATTCTGTCAGCGCCGCTCGCGGCGTCAAAAGTGCTCGGCCGCCGCGACCAGCTGTCGTATCTGGTCTTTACGCTGGATCTGCAGCAGAAGGCGTCCACTACAATTCTGTCAGTGGCAGGCCTGCCCCAGGACCTGTTCTGCGTTTTCCCCATTCCCTCGCCAATTGGCGGCGCCCTGCTGGTTGGCGAGAACGAGCTGATCCATGTTGACCAGTCCGGCCGGACCAACGGCGTCGCTGTCAACCCCTTCACCAAGCAGTGCACGTCGTTTGAGCTGGCCGACCAGGCGGATCTGTGTTTGCGCCTCGAGGGCTGCAAAATCGACGTGCTGTCGGCCGAGGCAGGCGAGCTGCTGCTGGTTCTCAACAGCGGCCGCCTGGCCATTGTCTCGCTGCGTGTCGATGGCCGCACGGTCTCGGGCGTGAGCGTGCGCATGGTGGCTAAAGAGGCCGGCGGGGAAATCTTGCTCTCCGCCGTGTCATGCCTGAGCCGGGTAGGCCGCCAGGCCCTGTTTGCCGGAAGCGAGCTGTCGGATTCCGTTGTCTTTGGTTGGTCCCGCAAACAGGGAGGAGGCCCGGTCCAGCGCAGAAAAAGCCGGGGCGGCGGCGGCGGCGGCAGCGGTGACGTGGCCATGGCAGAAGGAGCCGGCGATGGATATTTTGACGACGACGACGTCGAGGATGGCGAAGAGCTGGACGATGAAGTTGACGACGACGATTTGTATGGAGAAGGCCCGGCCGTGCTCGACTTTGGCAGCAGGGGACAAGGCAATGGCGGCGGCAGCGGGACCGGCGGCAGCAATGGCGGGCCGGCACGAGGCAGTGATGAGCTGACATTTCGCGTCCACGACCGGCTGCTCAGCATTGCGCCAATCCGGGACATGACGTTTGGAAAACCACCGGTGGTTGGCGAGGCAGCAAAGCACAGCCCAGAGAAGCAGATCCACAGCGACCTCAACTTGGCGTTGGCTGTAGGCGAGGACCGTGCGGGGTCGCTGGCGCTGCTGAGCCGAGAAATCAGCCCCGAGCCCATTGGTCTCTTTGAGTTCCCCGAGGCGCGCGCCTTGTGGACCTTGTGGGCGGCGAAGCCCGTGCCCAAGGCTCTGATTCAACAAGGCGACAGGGCGGCGGCGGCGGCGGCGGCTGCGGCCGCCGCCGCGGCCACGGCAGCGGCAGCAGGGGGCGAGGACTACGAATCGGCGGCGCAGTACGACAAGTTTATGATAGTAGCCAAGGAGGATGAGGATGGGTTCGAGACGTCTGACGTATACGCGGTGACAGCGACGGGCTTTGAGTCGCTGACGGGAACCGAGTTCGAGCCGGCTGCTGGGTTTACGGTGCAGGCTGGGACGATGGGCAAGCGCAAGCGCATCATCCAAGTGCTCAAGTCTGAGGTGCGGTGCTATGACGGAGGTAAGTTTTGTCGTTCAGGACTGACTGCTGGGGGGGGGGCGTTTGTGATGAAAAAAAGCCTGTTCAGCCAGTTGTCGAAAAGGGTCTTTCCAGTACTGACTAGCGGTTAAAAGACCTCGGACTGTCGCAAATCCTGCCCATGGTGGACGAAGACACGGGAGCCGAGCCGCGGGTGTTGAGTGCGAGCATCGCTGATCCATATCTCCTGCTGGTACGAGACGACGGCAGTGCTGTGGTGGCGGAGATGAACAAGGACCTGGAACTGGAAGAGCTGGAGCACGACAGCAAGACTTTTGCCAGCACAAAGTGGCTGGCCGGCTGCCTCTACAGCGATACAGCGTCTGTGTTCCAGGCCACGGCAGCCAAGGAAATTATGTCTGACAATGCTGCTGCCAAATCGGAACCCCCCATTATGATGTTTCTCTTGAGTGCTCAGGGAACGTTTTGTGTGAGTAGAGAGGGAGTCACCACTGCAATCACATCTGCAGCCACACACACTAACTTTGAAAGATTTATGCTCTTCCCAATTTGGAAGACCCGGTCTATCTTGCGGAGGGACTCGACTGCATCCCTCCGCTGTTTTCCCCAGACCATGCGGTTCGGCGGGGCATGGCGAAGGAGGTGCTCAGCGAGATTTTAGTGGCGGATCTGGGCGACACGGTGGCCAAGTCACCGTACCTGATTGTTAGGCACGCAGACGACGACTTGACCATCTACCAGCCCGTGCAGGCAAGAATGCCGTCATCGTCATCGACGTCGTCGTCGTCGTCGCCTCCGAACCTGTCTGATAGCTTGCGGTTTGTCAAGGTGGCCAACACGACTTTTGCCAAGAGTGCGGCGGCGACGGCGGTGGCGCAGCAGCAAGAAGACGACGAGACAGCAACGACGTCGGCGCTGCGCAGCATGCCGCTGCGGGTGTGTGACAACATTGGCGGCTACAGCACGGTGGTGCTGCCGGGGCCGTCGGCGAGCCTGGTGGTCAAGACGGCCAAGTCGATGCCCAAGGTGGTGGGGCTGCAGGGGCCGGCGATCCGAAGCCTGAGTCCGTTCCACACGGAGGGCTGCGAGCGCGGCTTCATCTACGTGGACGTGGACGGCACGGGGCGGGTCAGCCGGCTGCCGGGCGGGGCGGACAACCACGTGGCGGAGCTGGGGGTGTGGGTGCGCAAGGTGGGGCTTGGGATGGACGTGAGCGCGGTGGCATACCACGCGGCGACGGAGGTGTACGTGGTGGGGTGCAGCGAGTGGGAGGACTTTGAGCTGCCCAAGGACGACGCGCACCGGGCGGACTGGGCCAAGGAGCAGCTGGGCGGCGGGCTCAAGCCGCAGGCCGAGCGGGGGCAGCTGCGGCTGGTGAATCCGGTCAGCTGGAGCGTGGTGGACACGGTGGCGATGGAGGAGTGCGAGGTGGTGATGTGTGTCAAGGCGCTAAATCTGGAGGTTTCGGAGGCGACGCACGAGCGGCGGCAGCTGATCACGGTGGGCACGGCGATCTCGCGCGGCGAGGACCTGGCGATCCGCGGGCGCGTGTACGTGTTTGACGTGGTGGCGGTGGTGCCGGAGCCGGGGCGGCCGGAGACGGACCGCAAGCTCAAGCTGGTGGGCAAGGAAGACATTCCGCGCGGGGCGGTGACGGCGCTGTCGGAGATTGGCAGCCAGGGCCTGATGCTGGTGGCGCAGGGGCAGAAGTGCATGGTGCGCGGGCTCAAGGAGGACGGCACGCTGCTGCCGGTGGCGTTTATGGACATGAACTGCTACGTCACCAGTGCCAAGGAGCTGCCCGGCACCGGCCTCTGTGTCATGGCCGACGCCTTCAAGGGCGTCTGGTTCACCGGCTACACCGAGGAGCCCTACCGAATGATGCTCTTTGGCAAGAGCAACACGCGGCTCGAGGCGCTCAACGCCGACATGCTGCCCGACGGCAAGGACCTCTTCATTGTCGCCACGGACGCCGACGGCAACTTTCACGTTTTGCAGTTTGATCCGGAGCGTATGTACTGTTTTCAGTCCCTTGTCTTTTTTTTTTTTTTCTCTTTCCTTCCCGTCCTTCTCTACATTTGTTTTTTTTTTCTCTCTCTCCTTCCCGTCCTTCCTAACAAGCTAGACCCAAAATCCCTGCAGGGCCATGTTTTGCTCCACCGAGCCACCTTCTGCACAGGCGCCCACTCGCCGACGGTGTCCCTGCTGCTGCCGTCTACGCCCCGGTCGACGGATGGCCATATGGCCCATGGCGGCAGCAACGGCCACTCGCGGGAGACGGACACTCAGCAGCAGCAGCAGCAGCAGCAGCAATACCACCTCTTGCTGGGCAGCCCGACGGGCGTGCTGGCTGTTCTTGCGCCGCTGGCCGAAGCCGAGTACCGCCGACTGTCGTCGCTGGCCAGCCAGCTGGCGACGACGCTGACGCACACGGCCGGCCTCAACCCGCGCGGCTACCGCATGGCGGCGGGCAGCCGGGCAGCGACGGCGGCGCCGGGCGTGGATGCCGTGGTGGGGCGCAGCGTTGTGGACGGCTCTTTGCTGGCGCGCTGGACGGAGCTGGGATCCGGGCGGCGCGGCGAGCTGGCCGGGCGCGTGGGGTTTGCCAGCGCAGCAGACGTGCGGGCCGCTCTCGAGAGCGTTTTGGGGTGGTCACGCATGGGATACTTTTGAGAACGGAGCCTTGGCCTTGCAGAGGCCTGCAGATTCCAGGTGCAGGTCAGCGGACCAGAACTTACGAAGCAGCCATGCAAGTTTGCTGACCAGAACTTACGAAGCAGAGATGCAGGTTTGCTGACCAGAGCTTACGTTGCAGCTAAAGTTACAGATGGGGCGATGCAAGAACAAAGGAAAAAAAGAAGGTGTCTGTACGATGAGATGGAGGCAGAGTGTTTTCTTTAATCACGCTTAAAATAAATCAAAGGATATACGTTTTGGAAGGAATTCATATAAAAAAAAAAGTGTGTATTGAGCTTTTCAGGTTTTAAGAGAAGGGGAGAAGGAAAGGAAAGCAGGGGAAGAAAAGATGAAGATAACTCACCAAACCTTGTCGAATTCTACTAAAAGATTCGAGTAGCATGGGAACTCTGCCAGTTTTAAAAGGCGGCAGACAAAAGGAACACTTTGCGGTGCCTGTTTTTTTTTCGTTCTTACGTTCCGAGCCTAAATGAGACACTCTCTCCGAATGAAGGAGTGGACATCAGCCAAGGGAAGGGGGTGGCTGGCCTGGACTCACCTGGTGTTGCATTCGATGCAGTTGACATAGACTGTCATGGGCTTGTCGGCACCGGACACGGTCATCTGGAACGGCGGACAGTCGCGGCCGGCAGACTGGGCCCAGGCACAGCGGACTACAGGGCCGGCTGGCTTGATGCAGCCGCAGCCAAAGGCGACCAGGCTCTGCGAACACATTGCAAATGGGGGAAGGGGCAAGGAAAGGGAAAGAAGCAGGGACGGTGGGGGTAAAATAAGGTAGGAGGGAGTTAGGGAAAGGGGAAATGCAATGGGCAGGAACCTGGGAAGCCTTGGGGGAGAAGGAGCAGGCACGCTAGACCTAGACCTACCTTTTGGCTGCTTGCCTGTTTAGGTGTTTGTTGGTGCTTGCCTACTTGCCTCTAAGAAAATGGTCAGCTCACGAGGGGACGAAGGGAGTTGGGGGGCCAGCAGAAAGAGCGGATACTCGACCGAGGGAGAACGGGATGACTGCAACCGGTAAAAGGCGCGGTCCCGTATTGGGCAGATGGTCCCGTATGGGCAGATGGTCCCGTATGGGCAGATGGTCCCGTATGGGCAGATGGTCCCGTATTGGGCAGACTGCTGCAGCCTTGCGTCTTTCTCTCCTCTTTTTTTGATCGCAAAATGTGGCCAGCAAAAGAAGGACGGAACGCAGACGAAGACCGGGTGGCCAGAACTCTTTTTTTTTGTAAAGAGGCGAAAGTCTCTTGGGGAGCTGTGTCGAAGAAGGAAGGGCAAAAGAAAGAGGGAGGAAGGGAGCAGTTACAGGCTTGTATTAAATAGTGTGCTTGAACTACCAGTGCACTTGAACGCTGAACAGAGCACAAGCAGGCCAAAGAGAAATGTCTGGCGAAAACGAGACAATGCCCATTGTTTCTGCTGGCCCGGACAAGGGCCAAGCTCTTTGTATGGGTGAAAGGGCTGTCTTTGTTCGGCCAAGAAGCGGCGATGCTTTGTGGCTGAGCCCGAGGACAGCCAAGCAAATAAAGACAGAATAAAAAAAGAAAGAATAATTATTCCAGGTATATGATTAGACTCGAGATTAGCATGAACAAGAGGCTTCCGCCTCGGCTACGAAAGCCCCGTTTTCCATGAATGATATATGACGTTTTCTTGAGACCTTGTCCTTTTCTCGCGACTTGTTCCTTTGTTGCCCCCCCTTTTTGTTGTTTCTTTTTGCTTTTCTTTCTTTGTCGACTTTCTCCAAGCTGTCCTGTTGTCTTTTCGGTCTTTGCCCCCTCGTCGACCTCACTGTTTTCGCCCAGGCCTGGCTATGCCCGCGCGCGGACGACGATGCCGCGTTTGGCCGTGCGGGCTCGGCGCTGCAGCATCTGGCCGCGCGAGCGAGGGGCAGCGTCGGCGGCGCGGCGGCGCATGGAGTCGCCGGAGGCGCCGGCGGGCTTGTAGCCGAGGCCGTCGGTGGTGCTGCCGGGGCCAAAGTCGGGCTGGCCGCCGAGGGAGCCGAAGATGTCGCCAATGTAGTTTTCGGGCTCGACGCCGTCGCGGAAGGTGCAGGCCCACTTTGCGAGGATGCCGCGGACGATCTCGACGCCGGCATTGAAGATGTTGTCGATGGCGATGCCGAAGCCGTTCTGGTCGGCGACGCGCAGATTGTCAAAGGCGGAGATGCCGGGCGGCGGGCGGTCAAAGTCGGAGCCGGTGCGCAGCAGGATGGCGCGCGAAAAGTCGACGAGCCCGTCAATGGCCAGGCGCACGAGCACCTCCAGCACGGCGCTGTCCTCCTGGGCCGTCATGCAGTAGGCACCGGAGCCGTTTGTCCACGTGCGCGTGACGTCCTCAAAGGCCTCGCCCAGCAGCGTGCCGGAGAAGTAGACGTCGCTGGTGACGGTGTCGCACTTGATCAGAGACGGCGGCGTCGTGGCGGCGGCGTACACGCTGCTGTTGCCGGAGCCGGTCCCGTTGGCATAGCGCGCCCGGTACTGGGCCGACACGGGGTCGTCGCTGAGGACGGCACGTGACGCAAAGCCAAAGGCCAGGTCGCGCAGCGCCGTGCTGACCTCGAGCACCTCGGTGCCGTACTGGTTGCCCGGATACACGTCCGGCGCGTCCGTGCCGTAGCCAAAGTAGCCCGTCGTCCAGTTCGCCGGCATCTCGCGCGCGTCAAACTCGTACTGCAGCGCCACCTGCACCGTGTAGCGCGCCAGCGCCACACTGCCCAGCGTGCCGTACTTGGGATTGATGCCCGCAATGCCCGCCACCAGGAAATACGTCTTGCTCAGGTCAAAGCGCCCCGACAGCGCCGCCGCCATCACCGTCGCCGCCGCGTTGATCTCCGACTCGCCCGTCGTCAGCTGGCAGATGCTGTAGTCCTCCACACAGTGCACGTGCGGAAACAGCATCGACAGCCCCGGCGCCGTGATGTTGTGCGCCAGCAAATCGCCCAGCCCGCTGCCCGGCAGCTTCTTGTACCACACCTCTGCCTCGGGCGAGAACTGGTCTGTCAGTGGGGGGAAGGCAGATGAAAAGGGCAGCAGAGAGAAAAGAAAGACGGGAACTGCGGCAGCAGAGAGAAAAGAAAGACCGAAACTGCCAGCTGCCATGAAAAGACAACTAGCCTTCAACTACCCTGAAGCAGAGGAGGAATGCATATGCAAAGAAACACAACAGCTGGGCCGCCAACCGCTAAAATCTACCAACCCGACTTACCAGACTGACGATCATCACCTTGGGCGCAATCTTGCCGTCCCGCCTCTCTACGTCCGCCTGCGGAGCTGCCGCCGCATAGGCTGCAGCGCCCAGCAGAGCTGCTGCTGCGGATGAAACCCGCATTGTTGTGTGAGAGACAGAGACAAAATCCCAGGGGCCAAAAAATACCGAATAAGAGAACCAAAGGGGGGGGGTTAGGGGGCAAAACAATCACAAAACGCAAAACGAGAGGGACAGAGGCACAAAGAGAAAAAATATAAATATATGCAGCTGCAGCAATGCGTCTTATTATCAGCAAGATAGAGACCAAGACAAAACAAAAAAAAAGACTCAGAGACACGAGCCAAAGAGGTGGGGAAAGGAATGTCTGTGACGTATATAACAAAAAGCCGGCGGGAAGGGAGACGGGGAAAAGGGCAGATAGAGAGGGATGGGCTAGGGCGAAGGAGCTTCGGAGTACGGAGTACACAAAACGGGGGTCTGCTCTGGCACGGAAAGCACAAAAAGACACAAAAAGGGAACCGAGAGCCTGGATCAAGCGAGACGAGAGACTGAGATAGGCCCAGTCTCCGTGTATTAATGAATAATATGATAGTAACGTAATAAAAGCGCCAAGGCTGTGACGAGGTCCTCTCTTCTCTTTTCGACCTCTTGCGATTGGGGAAGCTGGAGGCGAGCTGGCCGGGAGCGCTCGCATATGGAGCTCATCCCCTCCCTAGCTTGCTACAGACCAAGCTTCTGTTGCTAGAATCTCATTTCTGTCTACGGAATATGGCCGAGCTGCGGTCGAGCTACCTTGTCTCGGCCACTGATACGGTATGATAAATGCAAGGTAAAAAAAAAAGGAAAGGAACGCAGGGCGATCTGCAAAAGGCGGGTCGTTAGCATCTGTTTAAACAGCTCTTTGTGTACAGGTCCTCGCGGAGAGCACCGCTGCTGACAAGGTGGGAGTAAAGCTTGTGTGGGGTGTATTATCCATACATCAGATGTGCGTGGGCATTCGTCTAATCGTCCCATTCGGCCTTTGCTCTCTCTCTCTCTCTCTCTCCTCTGACGGACATTCTCGACGACGGCGTTGACAACGTCTCTCGTTTCCTTGCAACTGTTTTTGTTTCATCTTTCTCTGCCGTTTGAACCCTCTGTTTTTCTCCAAGCCTTTTTCTCGCTTTCGTTTCGTGTCCTCGCCTAATGCGCGTCTACTACAAGACAAGAAAAAAGACCTCTACAACCCTTTTTAGGCGACCTCTCAACGGACCAGCCCCAGTCCTTGTCCAGCAGGGAAGGGGCTCGTGTGTACTCGTACGTTCGTGTGAGCTTGGCGTTGGGCGGCTGTATCACTCTGTGTACCTCTTCGTGCCACTGGGATAACGCCGTACCACCACACGGTGCTGTGTCTTGCCAGGAAAGCAATCTCGTAAATTTCAGCCGATTGGACGCCGACGTCACTGATAGAAAAGGGCAATTCAGTCCTGCTGCTAGCAGCTCAGGCACCCCCCAGCTCGAGCGGTGCCAGTGGGGGCATGGACGGGCCCGAGAAAAGGGCCTAGACAGGCGTGGAAAAGTCCCAGTGGAACCAGAGATAAGGAATACGGAGTCGGGGGCCAACCTGGGCGACACAGCGGCGAGGCCGTCCTTTGTACTTTGTATACGAGTATGGTACTCGTATCCATACGAGTATGCTACGGCAGCTGACACTACAACTTCTCTTCGAGAAATACATGATTTGGCCGAGTCGCATAGAGCTCGAAGACCTCCATGCCACAATGCAGATACGATCTGTACGAAAGTGCAAGGCAGAAAGACCACCACACCCACCACACCCACTCGCTCGCTGCAGAAGCACAACCAGACCGCACTGACAGTTCCTTCCAGCCCTCCCTGGTCTTCTGCTGGGATTCAACTTTGTCGTTATCCATCACACATCGCGCTCGCCCCTTCAAGGCAGAGTCCTCGCCTTTCGTAGAGACAGAAAAGGCCTTTTGTTTTCCCCTAAAATCTCATCGTCCAAAAAGAAGTCAAAAGTGCCGAGAAATCCGAAGCGCGATGCTGCGCCGACGCAAGAGGTTCCTTGCTAGCTCTCGCGATAGCATTAGCAGTGAACAAGGGGAACTTGCACGGCAGGCGGAGCTCGAATACGAGCATGGCGAACTGCTACTTCGTACTTCGTGCACATTGCTTCCCGTGCATCCCGCCCTTGTGGCTCTGCACACAAAGAAAAAAGTGAATTGTACGAGTACCGGAGATAAGTCCCTCCCAAAGGTTTGAAAGGTCGTCACAAGAAGCTTTACGGGTGTAGCTGTGGAAAAAGATGGCGTAGTGGGGTTCCTAGATGCTTAAAAAGGCTTATCTTCAGCTACTGCCTAGCCAATCAAAAAAGACCGGCAGCTACCCGCGTTAGGAAGGTGCGGGGCGATCGCGCCGGGGGGGGGGGAGGGGACACCGAAGCCTTCCATGGAGCTTCGATAGAGGGGAGGTTGCCCTAGGAAGAAGGTAATACGGGACGGAGTACAAAAATACGCTGTAATATGGATAGTAACAACAAAATACAAGTATGGATACACGTACTCGTACAATACGAGCACGAAATATCAATTTGCCAATGCATACGGGCACTGTTTATAAAATGGCGCAGTCCTTTTTTGTGATAAAAGAAAAGGCCGCGCCGGAGCGGAGATTGCCAGCCGGCCAGAGAAGGAGAGAGAGGTTATGAATTGCCGAATGCAGCAAGTGGAAACGTGATTGCGATAAGCCGTAATCAAGCAATACGAGTATTATGTATTATTACGAGTATGACTCTCAAGGACCATGAACCACATTAGTACTCGCAACATAGATAGCTTCTCGCAGAAAGAGTCTTGATTATCTCAAGCAAAACACAAGGAAAGTGCAAAACAGCGTGAGACGAGAGTCAGAAGCCAAACTCCATGAGCGAACACGCTGTGAAAGCGACCGTGTGGCGTGACGGTGTTGCATATCCCGACCTGTTGTAGTACTTGTCTAAGCACTTTGTCCGCCACGTGTAGTATTTCCCCGTACGGCTCCTGATATCCTTCAAAAATGTCAGGCGGCTCGAGGGAACGGTAGCACTTGGGAATCGGTCGCTCAGGTCTTGGGGAATTCTTGTCATCTTTAGGACCCAGTGTGTCGGTTTTCTTGAATTAAATAGTCGTTATATGATGAGATATCTCCATGTTTCTATGTCATGTTCTGGCCTCGTCTTTCGTTTTCATTTTGATTGCTCACTCCCTCTCGGCTTCTTAACTTTTTGCACTTTCTAAAATCTCCCTCTAACAGAAACTCAATACGCTGATCTAACTTTCGAAACACCTCTAATCCATAAATTAACCTGCTCATGCAATTTGAATCGTGGCTCGGAAAAGCAGGCCAAACCGTAACGACGAGACCAAACAAAAAAAAAATAAAAAATGAAAAAAAGGGAAAAGAAATGTACGTCGGCTCGGCTGCACCAGCTAAAAACTGAAAAAGTCGAGACTGCGGTTGCGCTCTGCGTCTTGAATAGTCGACACCCTGCATCGTGGGCTTTCACCACTGCTTCTGCCACTGCCGCCGGCGCACGTGGTCGTTTCGGCGTCCTGCACCACCAGCCCGGCCAAACTGGTAGGGCTGAGGGCATGGTCCAGGGCGTTGTCGGGATGCATCCAGGCCAGGCCGCTGCTGTTGTTGATACTGCTGCTGCTGGTTTGGGAACTGTCTCTGTCTGAGCTGTTGGTGATGTGGTGAAGCGTGGCACCAAACGTAGCAGGGAGCGGTGATTCTGGTTTTGTAGCAGTGTTGATAGCTGCTTCCGGCGTAGCAGCAGTTACCGCAGCCGGAACCGTAGCCGAGCTCGAAGCAATGGTGGCAGCATCGCCGGCTTCTGGAGATGGGTGTGGCTGTGCTGCGTCCATACTGTGGCGGCCCGAGGCCGCGAACCAATTCGCGACCGCAATGTCAAACATGTCATCATGGCTTTGAGCATGATGTTGATGTTGGTCATGATTCTGGTTGGGAATGGGTCGGTGGCCGTGAATCGGCGCAGTCCATGCGTTTGTCGGCCCTGTCGACAACACTGCCGACGCAGCTGGCATCACTGACACTGCTGACGGTGGCTGTGGCGTTGGTGGGACAAGCACAAAGCTGTTAACGATGGGGCAAGTGCTGGTGGCATCCAAGTCCATGGCGGATGTGCCAAGAAAATCAACGTTGAAACGGCTGTTCGGGCTGTGGTGGTTGCCGGCGTCCGAGACCAAAAAGCCGGACAGCAGCTGCTCTGCAGTGGTGTCAGCAGTGGTGGTGGCAGTGGCGGCGGGAGGGGCGGTGGTGGCGGCGGTGGTGGAGGTGGTAGAGGATGCTGGCTGGCATCCAGCGGCTGCGGCCGCGGCTATTGCAGCTGAGGAGGAAGAGGGGAATGAGGAAAACGAAAAGGACCGAGACGACCCCGACGACGACGACGACGACGAAGAAGATGATGATGATGACGATGATGCCGAAGAGGACGCAGAAGACGGTGGGGAAGACAAGGAAGGAGAAGGCGAGGCCAAGGCAGTCGCCGCCGACGGGGTTGTCATGGCGAGGTTCGAAAGCGGGAAAAAGGAGGGCGGCGGCGGCCGAGAAAAGTCAGAGGAGCGGCGGCTGCTGGTTGGCCGGCGCCTTTTGAAGGCCTGCGCGCACTCGGCAGCATCGCAATTTTGGCGACGGGTGGACAGAAGGCTGCTGCACACGTCTGGGGCCGTAGAAGCAAGCGTACTGGCGGTGGTGACAGCGGCGACTTTGGCCGTGGAGGTGGTGGCGTCGGACGTGGCTGATGTGGCCGTGTGGCCGCAGGCTATGTTGGCTGTGGCAGCGGAAATGTCAGTTGACGGCGTCGTGGTAATGGTATCTGGGACAGACGTAGCGGCTGCGACGGTAGCCGAGGCCAGCTGGCTGACTGCAGCGCCAAAACCCGCCAAATCGGTGAAATCGACAGAGCTCTCGAAATCGTCCACATGGGCAGAACCGGCTGTCGTTGTCAAGGTCGCTGCTCCCACTTCTTCACCTCCTCCGCATGCTCCGCCTGCTCCGTTAACAATCTTCGCACCCTCGTCGCTGCGCAGCTGGGCCAGCACGGCCTTGAGCAGCTCGCCCATGCGTGCGGCAGCCTGGTACGCGGGACTCATCTCGGCCAAGGCCCCGGACAAGATCTCTAGGCTGCCAAAGCTGGCCCGGCGCTTGATATCATCAGCAGGCTGTTGAGCTGACGCGGCAACCAGCGCCAAGGCAGCAATACTGGCGTGCTGAACGGCTGTGGAAAACAGGCGGCCGGCAAATCCCTGCTGGCGAAGTTGCCAGAAAATGCGAGCCACATGGACCGCCTGCTGCGTGCAGATGCTGCGCGAGTGCGACGTGCACCTGTCGTGGGCAGCTGGGGGTGGCACAGTGGTGGCGGTGGCGGCTTTGGTTCGCTGACTTGCAAAGTCCTGACGCTGGGCCGACCCGGGGTGGTCTGGGCCATTCCGCAACAACTTCAAGGTACTGTAGCGTGCCCACGGGCGGTGTAGTACAATCATGGACACATGGTACTGGAGGTGCAGCAGGAAAAAGGCCGGTGGTGCTGTGTTGAAGTTGGCGGGCTTCCAGGCCAGGTGATCTGGCAGCCGGCCGTACCAGTCTTGCAGCTGCTGGTCCATGCTGAGCACGTGCAGGTAGCCGTCGTCTTCAGCAGCGGCCGGACTGGCAGCCACGGCCCCAGCCTTTGCACCACCATCGCCACAGCTGCTACAGCCGGTCCTGGTGCCGCTGCCGGCCGGTTTGGTGGGGTCCCGGGCGTCGGCAATCTTGCCGACGAGATCCATGAGCTCGAGGAGATAGTCGTATATTTCCCCGCAGCTGATGCGAGAGTCGGCACTCGGTGATGTGGTGGCATTCGTATTGCTGGCAGGGGCAGCCTCAGGGGTGGCAGAAGTGGCAGGCTCGGCAGCAGCAGACGAATCAGCAAAATTAGAGGCAGCGGCGCTGCTGCCCATCTGCGAGAAGCGTCTGGTGGCGACCAGGTCAGCGGCGGCGCTGGGATTCTTGACGCCACAGGTGGGCCGGTCAAAGAACAGCGTCCAGAGCTTGTCAAAGACGCCGATGGCTTTGACGACCGTGTGGCGGACGCGCAGATCGAGCTCGGTGATGGTGGAGCAGTGAGAAAAGTGCGAAGGGGGCGGAGAATGCGAAACAGATGACGAAAGCAAGGAAGAAGAAAAGGCCGAGAAAGGCGAGAAAGGCGAAAAGGACGTCGTCGGATACGTTGAAATGGTCGACAGCGGAGAAGCCAAGCAGCATCGGTCATGGGCACGGGACCACGGCAGGTGCAGGCCAAGGTCCAAGGCGAGGCGGCACGCCATGCCAGCGTACATCCACGCGATGTTGTCACGGCCCAGGCCCCACTCCAGGTCGCTTAGGATCAGCAGTGCCTGCGCACCGGGGATGCTGGGGGGCTGCTCCAGTGTCGAGTCCACCATGTCTTTGGCAGCGCGCTGCAGCGTGCTCTCGCGGGCGGAGGTGGGGGGGGAATCGAAATTGGAGGAGGAGGAATTGAAGTCGGAAGCGCACCCCACGCCCAGCCGGCCCACATCGGCCCTGTTCTTGTCGGCAAACCGGTAACCCATGGCTAGCATGGCAATGTGCAGAAATGGTGAGTAGTATTTGAAGCAGCCACTGCTGTTGCTGCTGCTGTTGCCGTTGTCGCTGCCGTTGTCGTTGCCGTTATGGCTGCAGGACTTTGCCGCTGCCTCAACACGGCCCGTCTCGAATGCCGTCCGATCTACCACCGGCACCACGTCGTTGAAAAAAGTCCAGAAACAACCAATCAGGTGGTCGTGCGTGTCTGCCGACAGCGACCGAATGGCCTGCTCCGCCAGGGGCTCGCTCAAGTCTCTGTCTCTCACATCCCCCACCACGGCCACCACGTCTCGGTGGCAGGCCGGGAGATGTTGCTGGTGCAGGTAGACACCATTCTGCTGCGGCTGCGGCTGCGGCTGCTGCCCTATCTGATCAAAACACAGTATGCTGCCGTTATCTACCATTTCAAGTTTGACCCTCGTCTCCGGCGATGACGAAGCGTCGTGCTGCGATAATGGCCCTTCGCTGGCCGGCTCGGTAGCATACGCACAGCCACCTCCACTGCTTCCGTTGTGAGCTGTAAGAAAGGGCTGCTGCGGCGGTATGGGCGGCGGCGTCGATGCCAGAAACGTCTGGCTCGACGTGGCGAGGAGCGCTGTCTGGTGGAGCTGCCATTGCTGTTGCTGTGGCTGGGGGTGATTGGGCTGTTGATGTTGCTCTGGCGACAGCGGCTGCGGCTGCTGCTGCTGCTGCTGCTGCTGGTGCATTTGCTGAAGGTGCTCATATTTCCAGAGCTGTTGAGGTTGGTGAAGAAGGGAACTGGTGCTGCCAGGCTCGCCGTTTCGCTCTTTGGTAAGCGGCAGACTGTCCTGGCGCGTCTTTGGGGGGTGGGATGCCGGTGGAGGCACGACGCCGCGCTCAAACAGCATGCCCTCTAGGAGGCTTATGCGTTCCGACAACGATGACATGTACGCCTTGGAGATGGGCCTATTTTTTTTGAAGAAAAAAGAAAAAAAAAAAACAGTCAGTTAAACTGCATCGAGAATTTGTGATTTTGTGAAGCGGGAGCACAGCGTGGATTGGCAGGGAAGCTACGATTGACAACAGACAGGCAGGCGAGATGACCAAAATGGCAAGAGGCAAGAGGCAAAAGGCAAAAAAGGAAAGAAGGAAGAGACAAAAAGGCAAGAGGGAAGGGACAAAAATCAAATTTCAAGAAAAAACCTCACCTTCGCCTCTCGTCATCGTTCTTAATCACACAACATATGCCATTTCGCTTGCATTGCGTGCACCTGCTCTCGCCTTTGGGCACAACGCAACGGATGCGCCGGTCGCGGCACGACGCACACGCCACCGAAGCGCGGTGGCGCACCGGGGGCTTGGACGGCCGCGCCGAGCTGCTGCGCGCCGACACATTTTCCTGGCTGAAGATGTCGATCGAGTTGCCCGACGGCGTGTGTCTGCCTTCGACTGCAGAGGCCATTGTGGCGAGACGGGGGAGAGATTGGAGAGGAGGAGGAGGAGGAGGAAAAGCGCTGCAACGAGAAAATGAATATAACAAAAAATACAACAAAAAATATAAAAAAAGGAAAAACTGGGGTGCTTGGTCGCGCTATTGCTGAGAAAGGCCGACTTGAACTTGCCGACTCATCGTGGTCCAGTGGGGGGAGAGTGGTCAGGGACAAAGAGAAGAGGAGAGAAGAGGGCGAGAGAGCAGACCTGACAGAAAGACGACGAAAGCAGGTCAAGAAGCCAGGCTAGAATCTAGTGTCAAACGGAAGCAGACTTCACGCCGTGAAGTGCTCGACGGATCCACACCATTGGACAGAGGATAAGAGGATTGTCTCACAGGAATGGGGCTCCGACGGTGAGAGAGGGAAAATCTCGTTGCAGAAGAGGAGAGAGATGGCCCGACACTCATAGACAGCAGTTCAGCAAGTCAACAGCTCATCCTAGGGAGAAAGAAGAAAAAAAAAGGGATGTGGAAGTAAGAACAAAAGGATGGAAGGGGGAAGAGGGACAAGAAGGAAAGGAAAAAACGCGATACGGGGGGGGGGAAAGAGACTTTCTTTTTTCTTCTGTGAGTTTTCCGTTTCTGTCTTCCAGCCCGCTGTCTTTTCCCCCCTACCGTCCGATTGCTACTTTGAAACCTGGGAAGTGGAAGGGAAGAGCGCCGTCGGTCCCGGTCTTTTCCCCACAAAAGCCGGTCTCTCTCGTCGAAACCGGGGTATTATTACGAGCAGCCACTCAGACAATGTACGAGTAAAGAAGAAGAAAGAAAAGGCACTAAAATCCCCACACGCTGGGGAACCGTCAAAACACGCTGGGGATCCGCCTACGTAGCGAAAAAGAGCTGGCATAGTGTGCTAACTGAGTGCTTCCATGGTGTGATGCAAAGTATGGATGAATATAAAGGACGAAATATGTACCCTATGTTGTTGAAAGATGAAGAACAGAGTATGACGTGACGTGTCGTTGACAAGCCTCCCCCCAAGATGAAGAACAGAGTAATACGACGTGACATGTCGTTGACAAGCCCCCCCCCCCCTACTCCGTAGACTTCCGGTCCACTCAGCTAAGGAAGTAGTCCAGAGCTAGCCTGTCTTCCTGGGGTTATGGAGGGCGGCTTTGGGGTAAGCTGCAGCGTAATAATACGTCGTATTACGAGTACGTTGTGCATTATCTTCTGAAGAGGCCATGAAGATGCGCAAAAACACTCTCAGAAACGCACACGCGCATACCCTTGCAATACACAAAAAGCAAGGGCCATGAGTCTCAAACCAGAGCAGCAAAGCCAAATTGAGATACGACACGAAAACGAGTATGTACTCGTACATCATCTTTCCAACAGTCGGGCCCAGACCCGATAAGACTGGACAGCTCTCGGCATCTCAAATTGGAGACAACAGTGATGTTTTATGCGGAGAGAGAAGCCGACTGTACTCGTATGGAATGTGGAACGGCTATTACCCTTTGGAGATTGCCGATGTGACTCAAACTCCCCGACTCAACTCCGTGCAAATACCATGTTACCCCCCTCCCTATTTTACATCTCTTGCTACACTCCTCACAACACTCCCCTCGCTGCAGTGCGCAGCACTACCTGCTTTCATGGCTTGGCAGAGCGCCGCTATCAAAGGCCGCTAATGAGTTTCCCAGACGAAGACGCCCCGCAAGCAAGTCAGAAAAAAAAAAGAAAAAAAGGTCTTCCGTTTTGCGGAGGACGAGTGTGTCTGTTCTCGGCTGTTGCTGCCTCTCTACGGAGTACTCTACAAAATCATACGAAGGGCATCGAAACAACAAGAAGCCCCAATAGCACCCTCTTTAGGTCTTCGGAACGGTCCGAGCTACAGTTGACAAGAAAAAAAAAAAAACTTACCAAGAGCACGACGTACGAGTATATCCATACTATGTCGAACGTCGTATATCGACAATATCAACAACTGGCCAGCTCTCCTGAAAGCCTGGACATGAGCCTTATCTGCAAACTTCTTGAGAATTACCATCGCCACCCAGCACTTTCCCTGCTGACCCTAATCCATCTGCAAGCAGGGCTGAACAAAAATGGCCGGTTGGCCAATAAAACATGTCTCCGGGGGGAGGGGGGGAAGAAGGGTTTTGACCAGACCAACTCGAGACTGGCGCCAACGTCAAAGCCTGCAGCAAGCGAGTCTCTTGGCTTCTCGTCCCAGAAGAAGGGGTCCGGAATGACTTGGGCAAAAGGACACAAAATAAGGGGGGGGGGGGGGATAAAAAGAGGCCAAAGAACCAGAAGACGAGAAAACGAGCTGGTTTGTCCCAAGACTCCGTCTCTCTGTATTGCTGTGGTATTATTACGTTCTGCAGTTGCCCCATGCGTTGTATCCATATTGTTGTGGAGAGCAAAAGGTGTTCATTGGTGCGGCGTCGTATTATATCCATACTCGTAAAATACCGCGAACCTTTTGCAACGTACGAAGTTGCTCCGTCCAAGACGCCAAGCATTGCCACAGACACCAAAGACACCAAAGACGTCAAAGGCGCCAAAGACGTCAAAGACGCCAACGACCCAAACGACGCCAAAAGTGCACCGGCCTCTAAACTGCCAAGCCACTTCCCCCACACCCCCTGCAAAATGAGGAGAGGGGGAACGCGCAGTTGGGAGCAGGGAGCCCTCAGCCCAAAATTCCCCGCATTGCCAGCGCTGGGCAGAACGGCGACTATTACCCCGTCAAACTACAAAATACGAGTATGGATACACCCCCAACCGGCATATTGCCGAGGTCAGCGGTGTTGCCTTTTTGGAAACCTCGCATAAAGGCCCAAACATCGTAATACACCGTAGGTGAAGAAAGCGGCTACCTTGCAGGCTCGCCTCGGCCCTTTGCATCGCAACAGGACCTACCAACAATCAAACAGCCACGTAGGCTGGCCAGGTAGACAGGCAAAAAAAAAAAAAAAATCAAAAGAGGGAAAAACAAACGAGTGGAAACCAAACTACGAGATGGATAAACATCAAGTTAAAAACAAGAGTAAAAAAATTTCGAGACCCGCCAAGTCTTTTCCCCTTTGGGTCCAGGGCCAGCCAAACGACCCCATGCTCACCGTGTAAGTGCCATCAAATGTGGTCTTTGCATGACAATCAAACAAATAATTAGGCGGCCAGCAAAGCGACAAGGGAGGGGGAGGGGGGAGGAAATGGAAAAAAGAAAAGCTGAGCAAGGAGCACACGACGGACTCGTAGTTTTGGATACCCATTAACCAGCAGCAAGTTGGCTGAGCCAACTGAGAGTCCGGCCAGAAATTGGAGAAAATGGCAGAGAGGGACCGGCAACAAGCGAAAAAAAAGTGACGGCTAACGGAATGGGTTCTGGCTGGATTGGCCTAAAAAAGGTGGTTTTTTTAATTTTTTTTCGTTTTTTGTCTTTTCCTAGAAACCGACGACGCACATACTCGTAGAAAACGGAAGTGAAAAAGGCAATGTGACGGCGACTGGACAAGCACAAGCGGGAAATAACAAAGCGCAGGCACTGGTTGGCTGGATTGAATTTTCATCGCCACAGGCTTAATCAGTGTCACGAAAATCACAAGAACCGGGCTCCATAACATGTTCTCACTGGGTTCACGGCGTCTGTTGTCTTTTGCCGCTGCTCGCTACCTGTTTGCCTCTCGTTGAAGGCCCTATGGCCTAAGATGTACGACGTATTACGAGTCCTTTTGGCTCCTTACGATGTGCGGAGTATATCCATATATGGATACTATGCACGCCTGGCAGACTCTGCCCGGTCCACGCCGTAATACTTCGTTCTCGTGGCTCAAAGCGGCTATGGTGAGTATCCCGATTCTGAGCACATGACGGTCTAGCTTCTTTTTGTGCTCCACACCCCATATCCATATCCATGGTCAGCGTGAAGGCGTTTGCCGATGCCCAGGGTGGGCTAGCCAGCCATAGGACCGCACAGGTCGGTAGTGCAGCACGAGAGCTTTATGTCTTTCGGTTGATCAGGAGCGTCTTTTGCGCTAGCTGGGCCCAATTACAAGAGCGATACAGGCATTGTACGAGTAGAAGGAGAAACAAGCAAATATCGATGTATGGCTTTCATAATCACGCGAATATCGTGGTCACTAGAAACTGCACAGGTTGCTGCTTTCTTTTTTCCCTCTTTTAGCTGGCCATAGAAGCTTTGTCCTGAAAGTGAAGCTTTGAGAGGGAGAACTGTCCTGGAGACAATACAGATGCTATCGGCGTCGTCCGACTGTGCCGCCATACCGCCATGCAGCGCATGTTTTGACGACGTACAAACAATATTGTGGCGGAACAGAGCCTCGACGGTGCTCAAATTCTTGCGGTGTCCCTGGCCCGGGCTGTCGATTATCCACAGCAGCGTGGCGAACAGCCACGAGGACGCGCCTTGAGCCAATCCAGTTTCAGTAAAAACGAAACGCCCGGATGCTGTCGATTGAACTCATACGCTTTCGTCCAGCTACGCACCAGCCGCAGCACCGACTTGGTCCGCTCTACTCATGGTATCCATGCCAAGCAGGCCAATGCCTCTGTCCGGCCTGCAAGCGCTTCAGAATTTTTGTTGCTGTAGGTAAAGAGGTCCAACTTGACATTTGGACAGACAAGATGTGGTCGGCACTGTAAGTTCATCTTTCTCTCTCTGCAATCTTCTAAAGAAACAGAGAGTTTGTGTAGTTATGTGTATAATCGTACTGTGGAGAGCTCGGTTTTGCATAGCTCGCTTTTTAGTTGTAAACAACGTGAGAAGTCAAAGCTCTGTCTGTCCAGACACCACGGCTTAGATGGTACGAGCCCTCAAGCCATTGAGCTTCTGACTGCTCTCACCGAGCCCGGCGTCTGCCAACATCTATCGTTTTGTTCATTCATAGACGTTGAGTGGCTGTTTGGCTAGGCTTCCGGCCACAAAACGAGCCGTAAAAAAGATGCTTTAACAGAAGCCTACAAGCACAGCATCTTCTAGATGGGGCAGATGAACCAACTATAATGCATGAATACAGCGTTCCGCTCAGGACTTGAGTCTGGCCAGCTTCCGTGAGAACTGCGCCTGTATTACAGATAGTTAAGGTGCGATCTTAGGGTGGTAAGTTGTCGAGAGACAGCGGGCTGTTGACCAATAACGTGTCATTTGTCGCTGCTTTGGCAACAATATTGCCAGGATGAGGTCTAAAGCGAGAGGGATTTTGATAGAGAAAACGGTAATATTCATAAAAGACGGCGCGCCGTGTAGATATATCAATATTGAATTGAGAAAAACTATAACGAATCCGATTGAAGGCTACTGGGAAGGTATGAGAAGAAATGCTGGGGGGTGGGGAACTAAAAGGAGACAAAGAAAACGAAGAAGAGAAGAAAACAGAACGCAGAACACAGAACACAGAACACAGAACACAGCAGAATATAGAAAGCTCGGCAAGATTAGAACAAACTTGGAAATGAAGGTTTACGGGTTCGGCAGATATCTTCACGTCAACCACCGGTCGACCAGATTTCTGCGCAGAAAATCAGCTCTCACGCGTTGTTACATTCCGCTTCTATCTAATACTCGACCGGCCCAATTGTTACGACCACGCCAAGAGAAGACATAATACTGCCCACATCTCTGTACTCATAGCGTGCATAAAAGAACAGGAATGATGGAGATAGAGCATTTGGCCAGAATTCGTCCTGGAAGGGCACCCTCTTCCCCCCCCCCCCAAAAAAAAAAATAAAAGAGCCGGGGGTAAAGGAGATGCCGAGACGGCGGAGTTGCAAGATTCGTGACTCACTGATCTCACCCCCGGCCACGTTCACAAATGGAGCTTGTTACCTGCATACACAGTCTGTGCTGCTGGGTACAAGATAATGTTATAATACTCGTAGACCCTGCCTGTGTGCATGCTTGAGCATACTTGGCTATGATTGGCGCAGAAATTCAAAGGCAAAACGCTACCCACCACTGCACAGTCATAAGTACAACAATCAGAATAGATTTTCGCCTATCTCTGAGCCTCTTCTAGCAAACATTGGCCTTTCAAACCTGCAGATGCGCTGTAGGCCGTGAAGATGCCGCCAGATCATGTGAATGAGCCGTATCATGTCCAGAGTGTTTCATTACGCTGACCAGAATTCTACTTGGTGCAGCTAACGCAAGGTTTCATTCCACGACCTTTCTACTCTATACTTGTCGCTGATTGACCACAATTTAGCAGTCTTTTCGCTCCAACAAGACTGCCCACAAGGGTTTGTGTTCCCCAGAGTCACAATAGGGGCTGCCAGCCGAAGCACAGAGTATGGATAGCTGGAGTAGCTGAAAACAATTCCTTAGTTTGACCCGAGCCTCCCAACCCCCCACACCCTTTCCGCCACTACGAGTACATGTCTTCGTCAGACGGCACAGAGCACATGCCCTGTGCCTCATCTCATGGCATGTCATATACGGAGCAGTCCTGGCCAGTGGACTAAAAAGGGAATCTGTTTTCCGGGGAACGCGGGAGTGATCCAGTAGCACAATTTAGCGCGTGGGGATTTTGCGGGGCGGCTCGTCCTTGCAGAAAGCTGTCGTGGTATAAGCGTAGCAGCTACACCTCCGCAGATGGCTTTTGTGCTGGAGGTCAAGCTCGCCGAAGCCATGCGAAATCAACGGCCGTCGGCCACGTTGAGTTGTCAATCTCGTAATCATTAGCTGCCTTTCTCTCGGTTCGCAACGTTCGTGCGCACCAAGTTTTGCTACGACAATACGCCATGCTCAGCGATATGCTATTGCTAGCCCTCCCAGCTTTGCAGAAAAGAGAAGGGCAATGGCCTATTCTAGACGTGACCAGTCCAAGGCGTTCACCTTGTCCAAACCTCGGCTTTCCCTGGCGCCCGGGTTAGCTTGCCAACGTGCTCGCCTTGTCCGAATGTTGACGCTGTGTCGATGAAATCGAGCACCCATTTGGCCCTTGGTCGCGGCACCCTAGCCACTGGGTATGGGGACTATTATGCTGACCATCTCCAGGTCTCAGTTTTCAGTTTTTTTCAGTTTTCAGCTGTAGCATCTCCCTCGATTTTTGTCTTGTGAGTTATGGGCCCAAAACCGCATAGGGCCACGGCTCTGCCAAAAAGAAATCAAGGGTTTGTTCGTGTGGTCCAGTCGTTGACAGCCATTTGGTCGCGGCCAGCTTTCTTTTGGCCGGATATGGCCCTTTCTCCTTTTTTAGCCGGTATTTTCTCCATCCTCTTGCTACCAGTTGTAATACTCCGTATTATTACACTGTAATAGTCTGTCTCTCAGAGCTGCTACCGGATACTTGGCGAAAGGTTCTGACAAAAATCGTGGCAGTGATCCTTTTTGTTTTGCCTCCTGGCGTTCGACCAAGAAACATTCAGAGGTATTAGGGCTGGGTATTAATACGAGTTATGGCAAAAGGCTTGACTGTCACAACTGTCACAATCCTGATAAGTCATTATGTTGGCCGCCTTTTGAGCCTTGGTTTTTGTTGAGCACTTCCAAGCACAGAGTGACACGTGACGTAGATTTTAGGCGGTGAAGCTGTCGTGGTCCGATTTTGCCAATTTCCAATTAAAATTTCTTAAAAGCAATCGCGCGAAATGAACGCGAAAAAGGGGGCACAAACAAAAAAGATGGGCTCGAGAGAAGGCTCGCCAATAGAGCATAAGACGCGATCTTGAGCAAAATCTGGCCAAGAAAAAACGTGGCCGATGTAGGCAATTTGGAGCCCCACGATTGGATGTCCATCAACAAAAGATCCCTGCTCAAGGGAGACTGGTCGATCTGTGAAAAAGAAAGAGGAAGAACGAAAATCAGAGCTTTTTTTTTTGAAATCTGTGTGGCTGCCTTTCTTTTCTCTTCGCCTTTTTACTCCACTCGGTTTCCTTTCTTTCTTTGCATCTACGGAGCAGTAATAAAATACCCTGCGCTTTCAAAGGTACGCGTTTGCGTCCCTTGATGGCTCGTTTTGTCGTGCGGACCCGGTCTTTGCTGATGCCCCAGCCGCAGATTCCAGTCGTTCAAGACACTCCAAAACCAGACACATTCTCTGTCCCAGTCTCGGGCGCGGGAGCATGTCGTCGTGGGTGGCGGCCAATGCGGCACACCGGGCTGCAGCAGCCTGCTTCGGCAGCGTGGTGAGCGGTGCAGCAGCCGGCCCGGCAGCTGCAGTTGTGCGGCAAGCGAGCAGCAGTTCCGCGACGACCCCTGGCGGAGGAGGAGGGGGAGGGGCAGTCCGGTTTGCCTCATCACAGACACCGTCCAAGACGCGCACTGCTCGAGCCTCCTCTCGGGCAGAAACGACTACTACTGCGGCGGCGGCGGCATCAGCAGGCGGCTTCGCCTCGTCGGCCATGTCGGCGACAGCAGCGCTGTCTCAGGCGACGCCGCTGACGGAGGCCGTGGCGGGGGCGAAGAGGCGGGCGAGTACAAAGAGCACAGCGGCGTCAGCAAAAGCAGCAAAAGCAGCAAAAGAAGCAAAAGAAGCAAAAGAAGCCGCGGCGGCACTGGCGGCCGATGTGAAGAGCGACGCAGCAACGACGACGACGACGACGACGACGGCAGGCGTGGCCAAGACATCGAGGCGGAAGAAAAAGGACGCAGACGAAACAGCGGCGGCGGCAACAACGACGCCCGCAAAGAAGACCAGAGCGAGCTCAGCGGCCAAGACGGCGGCAGCAGCAGCAACAGCTACGGCAGCAGCGGCAACGACGACAAAGCCGGCCGGTCGGAGAAAGGCGGCGCCGGCGGCGGCGGCAGCAGAAACCACAGATGCGCCACCTACACCGGCCGCGACGACGGCAAAGCGAGTGTCGGAAACGAAGAAAAAACCCGCAGCAGCAGCAGCAGCAGCAGCAGCAGCAGCAGCAGCGCCGCCACCTGCTGTAACCTCAACGACAGCAAACCCGGGGTCTCGCTTTGCCGCGGCGGAAACAAAAGCGGCGACGACACCAGACGCAGCCGCAGCAAGCAGCAGTCTTCCAACCAGCCAGGACGAGGCGCTGGCCGAGCTGGCTCGCCTGCGCCTGGCTGCAAAGCCAGCACCGCTGGCGGCATCGGCGGCTGCAACGCCCCGGCGGCTCGCGGCGAGTGCGGGTGGCGGCGTGGGCGGCGACGGCGACAACGGCCTGCCACGGACTCCGCGCATCAGCCCCGACAGTCCCGAGTACAAGCAGGCATCGCGCAAATGGACGTCTGTGATTGTGGCCATGCCGATTCTGCTGGTGACGTCGTATCTTTTGTTTGACAGACGTAGGTTTTTTTTTTTTTTCATTCTCTTTTTTCATCCTCTGTGTCCACGTTCCCCCTTTTTTTTTTTTTTTTTTTTTTTCTGTTCTCTTTTCTTCCACCTCGTCTCGGCCTACAAGCTAACCTTTTCAGTGGCCCTGGGCAACACGCCCTCCGACCTGTCGGAGTACCGGGCAAAGTTGCAGGCAGCCATGGACGAGCTCGAGCAAAGCTTGCACACCATGGTGGGCAGCAGCGAGACCGGCAGCGAGACCAGCAAAGACAAAGGGGATCACAAGGACGAAGACAGCGCCAGCAAAGCTGCCAGCCCAAGCTGAGCGTCTCCTCGATCCACTAACGCACAGCTGGCACTCTTCTTTTTTTATTTTTTTTCTTCCAACTCTCTCGGCCTGGTCTCCCTCCGCGGCGCCCTCTCTTCTCCTTTTCTACCTTCTCTCATATACCCATTCTCGTCTGCCATTTCTTTCTGTAATATGTAACACAGTGACGATTACATGACCGATCACGACTCTGGCCATTCTGTATACAATTTCTGTATATATGTCCCCACCAAATGATACTCTACTCTGTACTCCAGCCTTGAATTGTGCAGGCCTGTTTTCTCATTTGCGGCAACAGTGCGTCGTATGGGAAATGTGTGCATTGCTTGCCATTTGTGCTCATCACAGCAATCGGAATCCATCCACCGGTTTTCTCTGTCCGCCGGCGTATTACTTGGAAGCAAGGCGTATCGAGATTTTGCGATTGCTCGTACGTGTACGCTGTATCACGCGTAGGAGTAAAACGGAGTACGGAGTTTAAAAAAAGGGGCCAGCCCTGACCGGACAGTGCCGCAACAGTGTTAAATGTACGTCGTATTATTACAGAGCTGTCACAGACGCTGTGGAACAGCAGATCGGATATTCCGGTGCGGGAACCCATTCAACCAATAAACAGGCTCAGTAGGCCGCTACAGGGGCAATGGGGGGCCTTGATCGCCCAGCGGTCTGGCCTATCATTGAAGGGTTCGACATGCAGTAAGACGTCGTGGGTCACGTCAGGCTGCTTTCTTCTTCCATTTCTTGTTGGCCTTGGATTGGGGTTTCTTCTTCGTTGGACTTTCGCTTCTTTTGTCCAAGTATCAGCAATACGGAGTACTCCGTAATACGCCGTGCTTTGCACTCTTCTTTTAATTTTACTTTACCCTTTTGCTCTCCCCTTTCCCGCCATGCCGGGCCACATTCTACCTAGTCGGGCCAGCCCAAGGGGCTGAAGGAATTGCCGCCAATGCAGCACTGGCGCCAAATAGTGCAAACAGACAGCCGACACAGACAACACAGCCAAACCGCTCCGCTACGCCACAGTGCTTGCGTTTTTTTAAGAGCTGCTCGATGGCAAGGCCTCTGACCAGTCTCATCGGCGGATCAGAGAAATCGAACAAGGAAAGGACAATGCGAATAGAGAAATTGAAGAAAAAAGAGGGAAAAGGAATGGGGGAAAAAAGTAAGCACAGAACAAAAAGCACCACTCGTATGCAGGAAGAAATAAGGCTAAGAACCAGCTAAAGGGGGCGGGCTGCTGGCCTTTGATTTGGTTGGGCTGTTCAAACAAAGTCTCGGAACCTAGGCGTCCCCTTTTCATTCAGGCCGGCTGGCTCTCCCATATCCCATTGTTTTCTATACTTTATTACGGGGTACGGCTCCCTCGCTCTCTGTACGTCGTATTACGACGTACAATGTACGAGTACGGAGTAGTATTACGGGGTTCGACCTACGAGTACTCCGTACTCCGTATCCATACTCCGTACTCTGCCGCTGTCTCTCCTTCTTTCCTTCTTTGGGCTTTTCTGTGTTCAGCCCTGGAAGGTGCAGATAAGAGCTGTTCTTTCCTTGTCGCGCCCTGGACTGAGCCAAATCTCTTTGGTGCACCAGCAGGTGCAGTAATAGGATAAGCTTCCTTCTTTAGCTCCCTCATTACGTCGTATACCCCATAGTTCCTTCCCCCCTTCCTTCCTACCAGGCTCTAGGGTTGAACCGCGCGTATTATTACTTCTGGTTCAGCTCGTTGCTCCTTCGAGAAACTGTAATAATCGTACTCCCTACAGCGTTATAACGCCCTCCTTTATTTTCGTTCCGTCTTTTTTTTTTTTGTGTGGCCTTTTACGACCTCTTCTTCCTCTTCCAGCTGCCTTTTTTTTCCTTTTGCTCCTTTTTGCTGTGTCCTAAGCTTTCCTTCCTCTCTAGGCAGCTGGACGATCTGTCCCGACGGTTAATGCTGCACAGTCTTGGATATAATTCGGCTGGGAAACGAGAGAGAAAGGGGGGAGGGAAAGAGAGCTGTGAGCAAAAGGGGAGAGAGAAAGGCAGAGGGTGTGCGCGAACGCGTGAGACAGCGTGTGAGAGTGCGAGAGAGCGCGTGTACGACGGATGCCTGTGTGATTGAGTTTATCCCGGGGGAAAAGCCCTCCTGTCATCGGTGGCCATTTGCTTGAGGGACTTTCTGTTCTGCCTTTATTTTACAGGGACATTCAGCCCTGCCGGGGCCAAGACAATCGGACCACAGAAACTCCAAGCCCCCCGACCCCTCCTCGAATTGCGCGAAAAACACAGAGACCCTTTGATCTTTTTGCCGTCCGCACTGCCTCTTCTTAGCTTTTCACTTTCCACCCCTTCTTTGTCTCAATTTCTTTTGAGCGAAACCGAAGCGACCCTGAAAGGCTCCAGGATATGAACCGGGTCACAGGAAGAGGAGGAGGAGGAGGAGGAGGAGCAACGGCGGCAGCGGCAGCGGCAGCGGCAACAACAGGAGCGACAGCAGCAACAGGCACGTCGTCGGCGGACGATCTTGTCAACGAGCTAGTGTCATCGTTTGAGCTCTGTCTGCAGTTCTACTCCCAGTGGCGGCGACGCCGGGAGAAGGAGAACCATTACCGCAAGCCCGGTGCGGGCGCCAAGCCGGCCATGGCCAACTGTGCTCTCACAACGTCGCTTGCCATGGGCGTACGGACCAAAGAGGTCTACAGCACCGGCCGAGCCATTCTCGGCCCTGAATTTGCCATTGGCGACAGTAGGTGTCTAGGCCGGTTTGCTTTTGCCTTTTTTTTGTCTTCTGCCTAATCTTCGCCCACTAACGCACACAGACGCCGGCCGACGGGCTCTGAGGGCCCAGTGCGACCTTCTGCGAGACCAGGTGGCCGTTCTGCGCAACGCCATGACCTCAACAGCTGGCCCGCTCGATATCAACGTCATTTTGCAGTCGTCCGAGACGGCACGCATGGCAGCCACACACGCCCTCGTCGAGCTGTACCAGCGCATGGCCCGCGGCCAGCCCGGCATTCCACGGGAGCTGCCCATACCCAAGTGGCGCGCCCCGTCGCGCGAGGACACCGGCGAGGCGGCCAGGAGAGGCGGAGCTCTCAACCTTGGCAACATTGCTGCCATGCTGCCGCCGCCGCCGCCGCCGCCGCCCATACCAACACCCTCAACAATCGACGACGACCTGCCTCCACGACGCGGACAGGCCCCGTCGGCTCGCTGGCTGACATATCTGGACGACGACGCCATGACAACCGCATGGTCGGTGCTGTCGGGCCCGCTGGTCTTTCAGTCAGAACCGCCATCGCCCCCTCTGACCCCCAAGACGCCGCTGTATGCGCCACCGCCCGTGCCGCCGCTTCCACTTGGCCTAGTTGCAGCCGCTGGCGCCGGCAGGCCGAGCTTCCTGGACGACGACAACGACGGGCCAGCAGCCAAGTCTCGAAAAAAACGCACGGCCGCCACTGCGACCGTCGTGACCTCGGCGACTACAGCCACGATGGCCACAGCGAAAACGTCCATGTCCACGGAGCGCCAGCAGCGTCGGGTTGATGCCGAGTCGGCCTACGGCGGCTCGCCGTCCGAGCTGGGCGGCGAAGACGGTCTCGGAGACTCTGGTGTTCCTGATGGTCTGCTGTCAGCAAGCAACTCAGCTACAGCTGCGCCGCCGCACGGCCCGAACGACCTCCCCTCGTCGGCGCGCCCCAAAAACAGCGTGTTTACCATCTT
The DNA here is from genome assembly GCA_019925385.1 of Raffaelea deltoideospora. Taxonomy (NCBI): domain Eukaryota; kingdom Fungi; phylum Ascomycota; class Sordariomycetes; order Ophiostomatales; family Ophiostomataceae; genus Raffaelea; species Raffaelea deltoideospora. The sequence continues at coordinate 106,876 of JADHKP010000019.1, forward strand.
TTGTCCCGAGGCGATGGCGCTGCAAGTCGATGTGCGCCGGCCCATCCCGGACGCCCGCAAATGTCGTTGTGGCTTCCGCTGGGGAGCACCGTCGGCTTCTTCCGCGCCCACCAACACTGCCGGTGGCGGAGGCGGTGCCGTTGCTACCACGACGATGACCGGTGCCTTCGCCGCCACTCCCAGCTCCTCTTCCTTCTTGAACCTGCCAGCCGCCTCGGCCGCCGCCGCCGCCTCCTCCTCCTCCTCCTCCAAACCCAGAGACCCGGCTTTCCTGCTCAAAGACGGCTTCAGCATGTCGCGGCGCTTCCTGGCCAAGAGCCACTGCGAAGGACCGGCCGCCGGCTTTGGCTGCGTGCTCTGCACGTCCAGCGGACTAGCCCAGACCTACGACACTGTTGAGCTGCTGCGTGTTCACATCAACGAGTTCCATAGCAAGTGGCAGATGCTGCACGACCGCGACATGACATGACGCGTCGTGGCTGCAACATAAAACGAAGAGAACATCGCTAAAGGCCCTGAAATGGATCAAAGAAGCCAAGAGGAAACGAGGTGCTTCTGCTCTCTGCGATTGCTGCTGTGAAGGGCGTCAGTTTGTGGGACGCACGCAAAGCAGCACAGAGACCCCCCCCCCCCCCCAATTTCTGTCGAGCCATGACAAATCTTCAAGGGACGGCCATCTACTCTTGTCCACTTTCTGCATTGTTTCACCATCTATTTTTCTTTTTCTTTTTTTTTTTTGTTGCATATATAACGGCTACGGCGCATGGCCATATGTGGTAGCCCGCAGTTCCTATTTCTCAAGCACCTGTTGGCCTGCTGGGTGATTTCTGCCTTTTTTCTATTCTTTTTTTATTCCAATTCCTACGAAACGACAAAGGGAAGCGTTCGCCTCATCTCCAATGCTTTTTGGGGGCTTCCATGCCTGCATCCTGTTATTCTGTCTTCCCTTTTTCTCTTTGATCTTTTTTCATGATACCCCGCAATTAATAGGAGCTGCTTGTTATGACGGCTTTCTAGTCCTTGAGGAGGCCAAGCGGCTTTCGCCCTTTCCCTTTGTTTGGTAAGCTTTTTTCTTGATATATTATGACTCTTTGGTATGGTTTTAGATGTTGCCATTATCGTCTCTTCTTGTTCGTGTCTCATCGTTTTTTTTTTTTTTTTTTCATATTGTTGTGCATGGTCTGGTGTCAGCTTTTGAATTTCCATGTGATATTATATCAATATTATCCAGGCTCTAGTTGCTGCGAATACAATAAAATAGGACCCAGCCTTACTTCTTCTGTTAAGGGTTGTCTGTCAAAAGAGAGGAGGGGGTCCTACCCCCTCCTGCTCTTGCGTTCTCTAACTGTTCTCCCACTCTTTATGCTCTTTGCGGTCTGTTACCCTTTTTTTGCACATGGACCGGGTCTTAAAGCAGATGGAACGGAAGTGATGGGCTTAGAAAGAGGTGGAGAGGATGATATAGAGGGCGGAAGGACGGCTCATCCACTATCAAAGAAAACAGCAACACTCTCTGAGCATCCTGGATATGGAATCGGGCTTTGTAGGAGGAGCATGAACGGGCCCAGCACTCGATAGGCCACGGCAGGCATGCCAAATTGCATTAATGCCGTTGTCTGAGCTTGTTCGTTGGGCACGTAGGAACTATAAGGAGAAATGCTGTCAGGTGGACATACAGAGCACATGCATGAACGTATATGTGGAGGTATGGGCGTAGAGACACTTGTCTAAATCAAACCACTAGGGAAGGGTTGAAAACAGATGCAAATGTCGTGTCGATGTAATATAAAAAAAAAATAAAAGACCTTCGAATATTCAAATATTCAAATATTCAAATGCTCAACCCGGAAGCCCAAATTGGGCGATAGATTGGGATATCAATGACATAAGAGATGGTGGGAACAACCTGTATGTTTAGTTTGAATTTTAAAGGGTAATGTGCCAGGTTCGTCATCGTTATTCTTGGTGTGTGTGTGTGTGTGTGTTTGCTCTCGCTCCCATCAATCATCCACCAGAAGAGAGGGCTCTGAGCCTTGGCTTAAACAGATACTGCTCCACCCTTTCACCCTGATCAAAGCACCGCATATGGGGCACGAGAAGACGAGAAGAGCCATGGCAAGCAAAGAATATACTTGGAAACCGGAGCAGAATGCAGTAAATAAATCATGTTTGAACCACTGGCAGCCTCCGCCCAAACTCGCTTTCCTCTCGCCACCAGAATAAAAAGGTTCTCGGCAATGCAAAGGCGCGGATGCCTCCGGAACGACTAGAAAAGGGGACGACCGGAAAGGAGCAATAACGTAGACGCACACACGACACACGGCACAACCCACTCGTTCTGTCTATTCATTATAGGTCCATGCCATCCTTGCGACAGCGTGTTGTGTCGTGCCGTGCCGGCGGGCTGATCGATTGTCATCGAGAACCTGCTACAAAACACTGCTTGTGACTTTTCTTTTTTTTTTTTATTTGTTGGTGTGTGTGTATTGTTTGCACATAACAATCAAAATGACAACGACAACAGAATAGACAAGATAACAAACATGAAATAATAAGTAAAGAACACGGAAACTTGCCCATAACCTGACGGGCATCGGTAAATAAAAAAAGCACGAAACACAGGGCTCTCATCTCTATAAAATAGTCATAGACATTGCTTTGTATATCTCCCCCATTTTTTTTTTTTTTTTTTTTTTTTTTTGTTTACTCTACACGCAACAAGCAATTGTCAACTCCTGGTTCGAATCTTCAGTCCTATGAATACAGCAAACTAGTTTGTCGGCCGTCATTCGTTGTCTCGTTATCGGTACTGTCTCACTTTCGAAGAATAATCACAGAAACAAAACAAAAAAGAAAAACAAAAGAAAAACAAACAAACAAATAACAGAACGAAAGACATATCGAAGAGTAGGTGGAAAGTCACTGGGGATAGAGAAAGAACAAAGACAGCATATATACATAGCAAACAGACACAATTGGCGGTTGGCAGTTGGAAAAAGAAAAGGAAGAAAATCAGAATTAAAAGAAAAGGGGTTCAGTCTCGAAGCAACAAAGACACACTCTCTGGCTCGCTCGCTCACTCACTGCCAAAAAAGAGAGTACAGTAAAACAAAGATAAAAAGAATGCCGTTCAACTTTGTGCCAGGCTGCGGACCAAAGTGTGTTGTCCTGTGAGCTCTAAAAATGACCGTAGAAGACGCATGAAGACGTAATGCAGGTGTATTTGTTGGTGACCACGTTTACATCGCGGATGACCTTGCACTCGACGTCTCCACAGACTTCGACCAACTCGGTAATGAAGTGGCCACACCGGTGGTGGATGAAAATTTTTCGAATGCACATTCTGTCTGTTGAGTTGGTAATTTTTTTTTTTTTTTTTATGTATTTTTGACGAAAAAGCAGTCCCAGATTGGATCCTATTTAATAAAATGAAAAGATCCGGACAATCGAGTAGGCCAAAAATAAGGGGGAACAAAGCAATGGACAATAATTTTTTCCTCTTTTTCGAGTCTTCGGCCACTGTAACAAAAAGATGACTTTGCAGCACAAGTTAGACGATGGAACTGAGATGGCAGTGTTGGGAAGAAACACCTACAGTGCAGTATAAGGGCCAAGTGCAACTCAGGAGACAGATGAGAGTTTTATACTCTCTCCTTTCTGGAACTGAGAGCTTCTAGTCCTTCTAGTGTTCTTGGTCCCTATATTTTCCACTGCCTTTCCTCTTCTATAACACCGATGCGGGTGAGAGTATATGGATACACATATATCTGTGTAAATATGAAAGCAACTGAAGTCTTGGCAGCTTTTTAATGTATGTTCAGAACGTCTTCTGGTGCAAACGCTTGTCTGGCGGGTGTGGCGGTTTATATGTATTGGGCAAGAGGCAAATTTCGTTGCTCCTTTTTTTTCGACCTTCTTCTCCGCTCTTTTTTTCGTTCTCTTCGTCTTTGTACAAGGCCATTTTATCCATGGCTTTTTTACTTGTTCACGCACACACTCACATACACGCACACGTGCAAAACGGGGATGTATGCTGTATGCCCAAGTGCCAGAAAGGGAGCTGATACTCTAGAACCACAATTTTCCAGAGAAACCGGTTCAAAGGCACTGGAATATAAAAAATAAGAAATAAAAGGGAAAAGGGAGAAATGGAGATCACCATGACAGAAAGCATAAAGTATGGGAGTGCGAGTTTGGGACCGTAACCCGTACAGAAAAGTCCTTGGGCTACTATGGTTAAAGAATAAGATCATCCCATGATTCGAAACAGGAGTGCAGTAGAAAAAAAAACATATAACTGGACGCAGATTGACATGGTTGTGTTTTTTTTGGACTTCTTTGGGATTAATTGCATTTTCTTGTGTACGTCTCTGGCCTTTCTCTTGTCTTTCTCTCTCCTACTTTGAAGAACTATAATAGCACCGGCATGAGCAAGTTTGAATCGACAAATAGTCTGAGAGTTGAAGGGAAACGGTGCAAGAGGGAAAGCCGTGGCGGAACTGGAGGAACGTAATAACCGAGCCAGAACAAGAGATAGGAAACCAAAAGGTCCAAAGTCTTTCATCATTACCATGACGCTCTGCCTGGTGCCCCCCTCCCCCTCCCCCTCCCCCCCGGTTCTGGACATCTTTATTAGTTCTGTGTCTCTTTCATTAATATATTGTCTCTTTCTCGTGACATGTCTAATTTTTTGGCATTTTTATTTTGTTAAAGCAGACATGAAATAAAAAGGACCTCATTATATTCATTATATCCATTATATTCATTATATGTACATATATGAGTTGTGAGCTGGTGGCTGTGATACATGCATGACTCCATGACCCCCCTTCTTTCTCTGCTGTGTTATTCAATTCACCGTTTGCTCGCCGTTGCGTCCCGCACAATTATTATACTTTTTTTTTTTTGGTTTTGCGTGTTATTCGTTTCGCTTGTCATCGGCCTTCGGTAGTCCCTCGCCGGCTCGCCCCCCGTGCCCTTCCCCACCTCGACTGCCTCGAGAAGTCTCTCCTCATCCCGCGGCTGGAGGACCCGTTTTGCTATTCCACGCCGTGTGCTTGTCGTGGGATGTAAAGATAATACCAAACCTTCGAGCCAATGTCCAGTAACGTTGGCCCGGCTGAACTAGTGGGGTCTTAGTTTCATAACAGGCCCTATCATAAGGGGTATAAGTGATGTTTTTTCGTTTTATTTTTTTTATTTTTACTTTTTTTTTTGGCTTCTCTATCACTCTTTGGCTTCTGCCGGCAACCAGCCTGACTCGCTACGTACATGAAAGCAACAAAAAAGAACACGATCAAAAGATGGGAAACCCCGAAAAGAACGGAAGAATAGATAAGAGGAGGGGAAGACAGTAGCTGACAAACGAACAGATGGACGACCCGAGTCTCGTGGTCTTTGAGCTTGCCGTTACGAGAGTTACAGTCTACGGCTGTCCAGCATGGTGGGGGGCTCTGCTCTTTGATCCTCGTCCCATATTTGAATTATATATGACGTCGATTTTATTTATTTATTTATTATTTTTTTTAAAAAATTGAAATCTTCATCCCATGCCTTTGTCCGCTTTCACCCGGGACCAGGATCAAGGGGATAGACCTGGATATATTCGCATCATCTGATCAACACCAGCGATTTGCTTCGTCGATACGCACAATTTTCAGGTGCCCATCTAACATAAGGAAGAGGCAGAGGGGGGGGGGGGGGGGGGGGAGGTAACAAAAAAGAGAAAAAAAGGGAAAAGGGAAACCGGAGGAAGGAAATACCACCCACACCGACATCTGAAACTGCGGTGTGCACAGCTAGTGATAAGGAGGGAAGAGATCTGACATCCGTGTAGGCGCAAGTGCAAAAAAGATTAAAAAAAAAAAAATTTAAAAGTGCCGAAATATCAATCATGGAACCCATAAGCCTAGAAGCACAAGAAGAATTAAACCATGGGATGCGCTTTAAGAAGAAACAGATGCAATGCCTTTTCCGGTCACAGAAGTTGTAGAAACGTTCACGTGCCTAGAGATTTAGGACTTCTTCGACCTTGCCTGCCCTTTTTTTTTTTTTTTTTTTTTTTTTTTTTTTTTTTGCTTTTTTGCTCTCCGCCAACCCCCTCTATTCTCAATCACTCTTCTCTCTATTCACCATTGCCATTTTGCCATTATTCTGCAGCCTATCTTTAAATGATACCCAGGCCATGGACGGTTTCTAGCAGATGGGATAACAGCGTTGAAAAGTTGTAGCCAGTACAAACAGGCCCTATGGGATGATGGGGGCAATAGTCGCGATAAAAACGCGGGATGTTGACCGAATTCAGATGAACGGGAGTGGCGATAGAGAAAATTCAGATGGACAAGGAAGGTTGGGAAACGAACTGGAATCCGAATGAATGCCTGGGCCTTCTTGATACAGGGGGGCCCAGAAAAGGGTAAGGAATATATTTTTTTTCTCTCATATGGAGCGGCAATCTCTGGTGAAGATTGATCGTCGTTGCATGAGCCGTGGAACATCAACAGGTTCGAAAGAGTCGAAAAAACAAGGGGATGAACTCTCCCACAGAGAATCTATAAGGCCGGCGGCAACCAGACAAAGGCATTTCAAGAACAGAACAAAAGAGAAGAAAAGAACACACTAGACCATTTATGATGAAATACATAGTAGGTTGGTGCGCTAAGCTTGGACAAGAAGGGTGTGTCTGGTGGTCCTAAAATGCTCTTAAACGTTTTAAAAAAGTCCGCTACTCTCTAATACCATTTTAAATGTTTATTTATGCATGCCTCTTCTTATTTTTGGCCGAGTCAACTGACCGCTTCTCGCAAACGGCGTATGCCCTTTGTGGACGTGCCATGAATTGAAAATGTACAAAGTTGCCGTTTTAGGCCCCCCCTTTTCCCTTTTCATCTTTTGGCAAATAATCGTTTTATATGGTTCGTTTACTACCCCTGATCCGTTATTTCGAAGGGAAGGGGGAGAGAGGGGGGGGGGGGGGGCGAGAACATCTTTTTGAACGACCAAAAAAAAAAAAGAGAAAATGAAAGGAAAAGCGACCACAGCAAAACCAGATCAATGCATCACCACTTCTTGCAACATGTGGCATTCTTGCTCTCGGATACACGGAGCAGTAGAGACGGTATTTTGTACAGATCTCGCTACATAGATTAAGCCCCCTATCCTTTCCATCAAATGATGCATGAAACCCAAGCCCATGCCGACGAATAGACAAACGGCCCCCATTGCCCTTTATATCGTTTTGATGCCTGTTTTGTGTGTGTCCACCTCACCTTGCCGTTCAATTCCCAGCTTTTTACGAGTATTCCTTTTTGTTCAATTCAGGTGCCTGTTTCCTCGGTGTCACAACAATCCTGCAACCCATCCGCTCGTTTGCATGCCGTAGCTCTCTCACGCTTGGCATTGTGATGTGCTGAAAAGGGGGGGGGGGGGAAGGGGAGAGGGGGATGGGGTGGTAATATTCCGTAAAAGGTGAAAGGTTGAAGATATGAGCTTTCACACTTCACATGATGACCCCCACATCTCGATTCTCTCTCCCCTCCGTATTCTTCCCTTATTCTTTCACCTGGCCCCGTTTGTAGTCTTTTTTCCTGATATCCGACATTCTTGAGCTTGCGTCATTCTGTCTTAATTTATTGTGAAGACGGTTTGACGACAATGCCGAAGTGCAGATGCAGATGCGGACGCGAACGCAATAATACCGCTTGGGCCTTGGGAGCAGAAGGGAATGTGTATTACCGCATGACGAGAACTCCGTAGAGGGCAGGGAGGAAGATGGCATCCTTCAATCTCCTCTCCATCGCCACACCCCCAATTCTCAATCTTGGCATCCAACGTTGACTGCAGACCACACCCCCCTCCAAACCCCCCCACTTTTTTCGGTTCTTCCTCCCCCTCTCACACTTTCTTTGCTCTCACCACTTCTCCCACGCTTCGTGGTGGCTGCCGGCACAAAGGACCTCCGAGCGGGATGCCACCCAGAGCACGGCAACGTGCAGCACGAACAACAGTGCGCTAACGCGCCAGTCCCATGCCAACAGAAAACGAGGCGGTTCTGGCTGTTGTTGGTGTCGGCCATGGTGGTGGCGGAGCTGATGTTGTTGCCAATTTTGAACGTCTTCGCCATTCATTTTGTCGCTGTCGTAGCGATGGAGTCGTCGATGGCGGCGACGACGGCGACCTTTGTTCGACTGTGCTGCTCCTGTGCCGGCGCCAGTGCCAGTTCCACTATCATTATCGCTGCTGCCGCTACTACGATGGGTGCCACTGGGAATCCCCAAGTCCAGCGCCGCCACAGCCACGAGGGATGACCCAAGCCCCCATCGCACCATGAATGGCGCGCAAGGCTTTGCCAGGCTGACCATTTTGACCAGAAAAAGGGTCCATTTAAACACCAACGCCATAGACGCCGCGTTGCGATGGGCAAACAACACCGCCTGGTGCTGCACGAGCCGGCTGTTGTGCTGCAGCTTGCCCAGAAACGTGGTTGGCGGGGGAGGCATCAAGAGGGGTGGTCCACCTATGTTGTCGTCGCCAATGCTGTCGTCAATGCTGCCAAATCTGCTGCCAAATCTGCTGCTGCTGCTGCTGCTCCTGCTGCTGCTGCTGGTATTACGGCCGTCGCTATTGAAACGGCCGTCTCCCTCCTCCTCCCTGTCGCCGCCGCCGCCACCGACAATGTCGTTGTCTTCCTCCTCTCCCGGTGTCTGCTCATCCAGTGAGGTCGACGAGAACGACGATTTATGGATTGACATGGATGGCTGGACCGCATCATCAGCGCCTGTCCGCAGTCGCGCTGGCGTCCTTCGCTCCGGTGACGCAGTGAGGCGATCGCGGCTGCCGTGACTGCGTGTCAGCGCCAGCGAGGTCGACGGCCTGTGGTGCATCGGCTCAAGATTTAGATGTGTGACGCCGTCTGGGAGGTCGGAATGATCCTCGAGATCATCAACAAAGACCGACGAAGACGCATATTGCGCTCCATTGCCGTCGTTGCCCCGACTGTGCTTCAGCGGGTCTCCCTGCAAGTGCGAGGCCGACGGCCTTCGCGGGTCGACGCTCTGGATGCGCCGGCTGGTGATGCCAGACGTGCTGGCGCCACCGACAACGCTGCCGCCGACGGCCGACACGGTGGAAAGGCGCGTAAAGCCATCTAGGCCAGACTCGGGGCGCATGGCAAGGAGCACCTCGTTGGCCGTTGGCCGCTCGGCAGGGTTGACGGCCAGCAGGCGCGTAAGCAACTGGTACAGCTTGGAAGGCAGGTCAGGCCGCTCGCGTCGCTCGTACTGAAAACCTTTCCACTGGGTGATTTCAGCGCGCAGCTGGTGGATGTCCTCGAGCTCCTCGTTGACGGTATTGGCACTGCGGTAGGGCAGGTGGCCAAAGCACATAAAATACAGAATCATGCCAAGCGAGAAAACGTCGGACTTGAAGGTGAAGTTGCCGTACAGGCCGTCGGCACCCTGACGCAACACCTCGGGGGCGCAGTATGAAATGGTGCCCGTGGTGCCGGTAGAACGGCGCATGACGTTGTGGGGCTGGACCTCCCCGAAATCGCTAATGAGGCAGGTGAGCGTCGAGCGGCCTCCGTTGCCGACGCCTCCGCCACCTCCGATGCCGCCGCCGCCTCCACCTTCGCGGTGCAGCAGGCAGTTGCTGGGCTTAAGGTCCCGGTGCACATAGTTGGCCGCATGCAGGTAGGCCAGGCCGGAAGTGATGTCTTTGAAGAGCGAGTAGATCTCGTCAAACTGCAGTTGGCGTGGTGCCACGACACCCACACCGGCAGCACCTGTGGCAGAAGAAGAGGCAGCATAGGCAGTTGCAGCAGCCGCCAAATCAGACGGTCGTCGCTGATCGGCCTGGCCCTTTGACCGGCGACGCATGCGGGCTTTAAGTTCTTCTTTGGTGGCTTCGCGCGGCTGGTCGCCGTTGACGTAGTGCTGCAGGTCGCCGCCGTTGCAGTACTGCTGCAAAATAAAGGCACAGGCCACACTGGGGCCGAAGCGGTTGAGGGTGACGTTCTCGAGCCAGACGTGGCGGTAGGAGACTAGATTCGGGTGTGAGAGCTTGGCTAACAGCTCGACCTCGACCAAAACTAAGCAAAGAAAAAGCACAGAGCAGTTAGTAAAAATTAGAGAAGGAGGTGGGTGGGCTTGGATGGGCTTGGATGGGCTTGGCCGGGCTTGGCTGGCTCATCATGAACCACACTAGATTTCATCATACCCTTCTCTAGCCAGGCGTGGTCGTCACCGACAGGCACCCGCTTGCACGCAAAATGGCCAAGGATGCAGCCGTCGATCTCGTGGCGTACCAGCAGGACGACGCCCTTGCCGCCGCGGCCCAGCTCGCGCTCCTCGACAAAGAAGGTGCTGAAGTAGTTGGGGCTGAAGGCCTCTTTGCGGATGTGGCTGGTGCTTTCTGCAGGCGAGGGCGAGGCATGGGGGACAAAGTGCATGGCGTTTTCGTCTTCGTCTCCAGGGACCGTGCTGCCGTTGTCATCGTCGTCGACAACGTCGATGATCCGGTCGCTGTAGGGGTGCGGGCTGCCGCGGTGGTTGCCATGGCGGCTGGTGGTGGTGGTGGTGGTGGTGGTGTTGGATGTGGTTCCGCCGCCGAGCGACTGAAACATGCGTCGCAACGGGCTCGCCGGCACAACGCCGTTGCTGGCGCTGCTGCTACCGACGCTGCCGCTGCCACCAGCGCCGCCACTGTCGCCTTCGCTGCTGTGTTCAATACGGTAGTAGCCGCCGCCGGCTGCGCGCAGCATGCGGAAGTAGTTGGGGTCGACATAGCCCTCGTGCTGGTGGCCGCCTCCGCCGTTGCCCCCGACACCGCCGGCGCCGTTGCTGCTGCCGCCTATGACATCCCCCCCACTGACGGTATCTCCGTCATATGATGGCCGCTCTGGAGACGACGGCCGCAAAGGCCTGTGGCAGGTTGGGCATTCTGTGATGCTCCGAATTTCGAGGCGCTGTGAGGAGAGATCGCGGACGACGATCGCATTGCGGTGGCGGCTGCTAGATGTCAGCATGAACAGAAACAAACGCAGATCAAAGAAAAAAAAACAAACCCTAGGAAATTGCAAAAAACCAAAAAAAAAAAACCCAAAACAGGAAACACTGAGAAAGTTCTTACAGGACGATTTCACGGCCCTCAAGTGGGTGGAATGGGATCAGCGACATGTTCGGCGGCGAGGCGAACCTGCGCAGAGCCGTTCGATGTGTTTTGTGGCCAGTCTGACGGCTGTTGAGAAAAGAGAGATAGAAACGAGATGGTATGGCCCTTTGCTTCAGACCGGGCGTTTTGTTTTGGTCGTTGTACTCGTTTTATGACGCATTATCTCATGTTTTGGCAGGAAGACAAAACGGGTGGCGAAATCAACAAAACGTGAGTCCATATATAGGCATTATTTTTGGCATATGGATGGGGTAATGGCGGAAGGAGCCAATGACATTTGGTGAGAGCTTGGGCTTGGGCCTTGAATCATGCTCAGGACGGCAGGTGCGGGGGGGGCACAGCTCCTAACGAACCGGTGTGCAACGGCGAACACTCCACTGCTGTGTCGACCAATAGCAATGCACAAAGCAATATCCATACTCGTACGTGCAAATGCAAAAACGTGATGCAGCGTTGGTAACTACGCCTGACATCGGTCGCGCTTGCCTTTATGCGACTTAATCGAGCGAGCTACGATGATCGATCGCCTCCGATCGCTGAGGCTTTTTGCAGCATAAAATACTGTCAGAAAACAAGAATGTCTACTATGTTCACAAGCGACAATTGGCATCTGGATAATTTATCTTGACAAAAAAATACCCGCTATTACCTCATAACGACGCGATGATCTTTTACTGTTTTTTTGTTGAAGCATAGCTTGCATGGCTTGGAAACAGGAAAGCATGAACGACGAACTTTTCCCTCTCTCCTCACCGGCAAACGATCCAAACAGGCCAATATTGGGGAGTCTCCCCATCATCTAGTAATGGAACCGCCAGCGCTTGTCAACATCACCCTGCCAGTCCGCCAGGTGGCCAACATATTCGACAGCCTCAAAGCCGGCGGCTTCGCGGCGGCGGTTCTCGCGGCGCAGAACAAACCACAGGAGGCCGGCGGTGGCAGCATTGCCCAGCAGGTAGGCCAGGGCAAATGAGTGGCCGACAATGTAGCGCGGGCCGTCGTGTGCGCGGTACAGCTGGGTGCCGAGCACAGCGCCCAGATTGCCAATGCTGATCTGCATGCCGTTGGCGACGGCACGCTTGGTCTGGCCGGACACGTTGATGGCGGGCCACGACAGCGACAGCGCCGTGGCCGAGTAGATGCCGCCGGCAGCAAAGAAGGTGCCGGTATAGGAGACGCCGGGCCGGCCTACGGGGTCGGTGTTGCTGAGCAGAATGGCGTAGCCGATGGCGCCAAACAAGGCCGAGCCGATGACAAAGGGCGCGCGGATGCCGACGCGCTCAGACACCACGGCCACCGTGACGGTCGTGATAAAGGCAAAGGCATACGGCGGGACCGTCAGCAGCTGGGCATTGGCCGCCGTGTAGCCCAGACTGGCAATGATGGAGGGCTATTATGATTGGGGGGGGGGGGGGCTTGTGAGCTGCCGACCTATACGCCGCACCGGACTTTTCACGGGATCTTTTTTGACTCACTATAAAGAGCGAAAACGTATACAGGGGCAGGCTGGCGGTGTGGAACGCCAGCCCGTACAGCCAGCACTTGGGGTCCTTGAGAGCATTGGCCACGTTGGCCCAGGTGAAGCGCTCGTCGTGCGTGGCATCCGAGTCGGCGGCGAGACGGCGGCGGATGAAGTCGCGCTCGGGCTCGCTCAGAAACTTGGCGGTGTCGGGGTAGTTGGGCACGAAAAAGTAGGCGGCCACAGCCACGACACAAGTGAGCAGTCCCTCCTGCAGTGCGGGTTAGGATGCGAGCAACGATGGGGGGCGTGGATGCAGACGAGGACGCGAGGCGAGCTCAGCGAACAAGGAAACGAGACGAAAGAACAAAAAGACGAAAAAAAAAAATACCAAGATAAAAATCCAATGCCAGCCATGGGGCCAGGCCACGCCACGCATAAAGCCAATGCCGTAGGCTAGGATGCCACCGAACGAGCCGGCCAAGGCGGCGGCGGCAAAGAACAGCGACACGCGGTATTGGCGCTCACGGCGGCGGTACCACATGCTAAAGTAGAACACGACACCGGGAAAGAGGCCACATTCGGCCACGCCAAGGAAGAAGCGGGCAACGAAGAAGCCGGCCAGGCTGGACACCACGCCCAGCAGCGTGGCGACGATGCCCCAGATGAGCGTGACCGTGGGCAGCCAGAACCTTGGGCTGGTGCGCTTGAGAACGATGATGCTAGGGACCTGTGGGTGTTACCAGGTGGTGCACAAAAAAAGAAAAAAGAAAAAAAATTGAAAAAAAAATGGCCAGCCTTCCAGTAAAGCATGAGTTTTCAGACATACCTCAAACAGAACATAGCCGATAAAGTACAGCGTGAGACCTGTCAGGTACTGGTTCCCGGCTGTCGCGTTGTCAGATCAGGAGCTTTCTTTGCAAGGACCAAGACACAAAAGGACGGGCACTCACTCATTCCAACGTCGGCGGCCAAGCCCTCGATCCTGGCATTGCCCACTATCGGCGTTGTTAGTAGACACGGGACAGCAAGAAGCAGCACTGTCACAAACGGAATCAACAGGAGACGGTACCATTGCTGCGGTCTAGAAATGACAGAAGATATAGGATGCCAACGACGGGCAGCAGACGGAAATCCAGCTTGCGCACAAGAGCAGTCTCGTTGATTGCAGAGTCGACGGCATTTTCGACATCGGATCCGGCTTCTTTGTCGACAGGCGACGCCTGGTTTGGTGACGTTTCTTCCTTCGCCTGCTTCTCGGCAATGTCAGCCATGGTCGGTTTCTGATGGCCGTCGGCTGCTGCTTCTACGAGGAATAAGAGTTTAAGCGAATGGGAAGCAATCGGTTCACAATCAATTTGACCGAGATGCCTCGTTGTGTTTTGCCTTTAATTTGTTTTTTTTACGTTCATACTCTTATTCTCCCTGCTTGGACGACGTATTTAAACCGGCCGACCACCACGAGGCCGCCCCATGTCCAATCACTGACTGTTATCTCATACTTTTTGCCCTAAGTCTACCCTCTTCCCTTTTTTTTATCTGCTTCATCTGCGGTCTCATCCGCCGTTGGGCGCGGTTTTCGAATATTGTGGAACACAATGGCTTGATCACTTCACTTTTCGTGATATGGCGTCATCGCGCAAAGGCCTGTTTGATTTCCGCTATTGGTATCTCGCTGATTCCAAAACACATGGCTGATAAAACTGAGTACGGCGCTAAGGTGCCTAGAGAGAATTGGCCTTGCTTAGTCCAGAATCTGGCGCCGGCATTAGGGCAGTCTCTGCCAGGACAATATGGCAGAAAGACAGGAAAAAAAAAGAGAAAAAGAAAAAGAAAAGGAGAAAGAAAAAGAAAAAAAAAATTAAAAAAGAAAAAGGTGAACAAAGACAGAAAGGGGATCGCAAAAAAAGAAGACAGATGAAAGCAAAGATTGGGGCGGTACAGAGGGTAGGCGGAGTTGTTTTATCAACATCCTTGCACATGCCAACACAGCATCAAGACCATAAGACGAGTCCTGTACGTGACAGTTGGCGGCTTTGTCGTCTTGCTCGGCTGCAACGTCCTCTTGCTAGCAAAACATTGGTTGGAGCCGGCTCTATCGGCATCATTCGAGGTCTGACATGCATGCTGACCAAGCGTTTTGTCGCTTATTCCGCCTGTCGCCATATGCTCGTGATATTTCACCGGCTGACTGACCTTATGAACAAAGCTCTCTCTAGTTGTGCAGTGATGGTCAAGCGCTGTCTTTATGGACACGGAGTAGTGCTCCGGACTGCGAAGCACCTCTGGTCTCGGCAAGGCTGAGCACGTGGACTTGTTTACTGTATTATGGATATAGAGGCCAGTACTCGTAATAGTTAGCCCCTAGCGATCGGCGTTTAGTGTCTGCCTATCAATTTGAGAAGCGAACGGCACTAACATGCCAACAAGCTTTCCCTAACGCACAAGGGCAACGCTCGTCGATGTGTACTGTCTTTCTTGCCTCTAGCACAGTGTGTACGCTGCTTTCCTGCTGGGGCGATTGAGGCAAGAAGGGACTGGGGACGAGAGCCGACTGTTCATAACCAATCGCTTTTTTATCGTCTCTCTTAAGAAAAATGACGAAGACATTTTCAGAGACTGAATCTTACGACGTGTCCATAGAAACAGCAGCATCTATCCATACACGTACGCGTTACTTTGTATATGTGAAAGAGAGCAGCATTGCCCATACAATGTACGCGTTTGCTTTGCATGTGGGAAAAAGAGCAGCCCTCTACGGACTTGAGGAGGGTGGTTTTCGCATGTCGGACATGCAGTGCCTTGTCTGTGGTGTATTACTCCGTATTACAGTGTGATGCAGTGTGGAACAACACACGCAGCTCAGCCCTTCGCTCGGAGGACTCTGGGGCAATCTTGGCCGATGCATGTATTGCTGCACGATAGGATAGTACAGCCTGTTGGGTACGACATACGGAGGTTTTTTTTTTTTTTTTTTTTTTTTTTTTTTTTTCTCGCTTGCATTCCGACGTCATGTTGGTGCAATCAAATGGACGCAACAAGACTTTTCGTCACACATCACACATCACACATCACACGTTGTAATTAATACCTCTCAGCTCCGTAGGTCGTATTAATTTCGTAAAACTCGTAGCTGGAGCATGAGCTAGCCTCAGCCGGATACTTGGTGGGAGGCATTGTCGCTGGGCCTTCGGCGAAACTGCGGCGGATAGAGGTTGCCTTCCACCATGGCGTGATGGTGCAGGCCATCAAGGGGACTCGTATGGCGAACAGTAGGGACAAGGCCTCTCTCTGTCTTTCGGGGATGAGATTGTGGCTTGATATGGTCTGAAAACTTTCTTTTTTTTTCAATAAAATGCAGACTTTCGGGCTTGGTCCTCATGGGGGTTGCCGACTGGTGCTTCAGCTTTGCATTGCTCCGTAGTCCGACTCTCCGTATGGGGTGGTCTGTATTTGTATGACAGCCTGTCTTGTGCTGAAAGACCAAGCAAGACAGAAGCCAATGAGGCAGCCATTTCGTCCTCTTGCTCCGTACTCCGTACTCCGTACTCTGTACTCATACTCGTATTCCTCAGAACACTGCTGGCTCGGCCGAATGAACACGAGTAGGGACTCGACCATTTGTTTAAGCTCCACACAACATTGTGCTCTCACGTCGTATTGCTCAGTGCCTCAGCTGCAGCAAAGGCGGAAGGCCAGTGGTAGTGGAGGCTGACGGACAGCTGTCATTGGTGTGCCTGGGAACAGGGGTCCAGTGGCCCAGGAACAGCAATTAGCGCACCCCGGACCATGCTCGGCTATGTTCAGGGGTGTTTGCTATGGGGTCGCATTGTGGACGTCGTATCCATACTCTTTGAATTACTTTCTCCGAATACGAGTATCACATTGTACTCGTATTTCTCGCAGCTTCCTCAACTGCCAGTAATGCTCCGTAGAGAGTACTCCGTAAGGATAGGAGTACTCCGTACGACGTACGTCGTATAGACAAAGTGCAACCCAGAAGAAGGTTGTTGGAAATGCTGTCTCCTGGTGCTGTCTACTCGTACGAGGACGTCGTGTGGAGTCTGCTCCGTACGACGTACACCCTTGCAATTTCTATTTTCTATTGCGCTATCACCCTTGCTTTAAGTACGAGTTCTCCGAGCTCTGCAGCCCTCATGCGCATGGATGGCCACCTCCCCTTTTCTCTCCGCCTCAATGGCCCTCCCTTTTCTCTCCGCCTCAGTGGCCCTCCCTTTTCTTTCCGCCTCAGTGGCCCTCCCCTTTTCTCTCTCCGCCTCAGCCGTCCCGCCACCTCCTTCTGCACTCGGACCGATGGGCTGGGCCAAGACCCCAGCCCGCTTCCAGCCCACGAGTGCTCGTATTGCGCAGCCTGGCCACTGCGGCGTGGGCGCCATGCGGCCAGGGCCTGGGCGAGAAAGGGCAGCAAAACACACAGAACTGCTGCGCATTGCGCGACAGGCCCAGCGCGCGGGCGCAGGTTGGCTGAGCATTTTGTCGCAATTTCGGTGGGATGTCACTCGTGCGGAGTGTGCAGAGGGGAAAGTGCGCCAAGTGTGCGAAATGCGACGTTCACACAGCAGCTTCTTCCTCATGTTTTGCTTTGTAGCTGACCCGCCGTCCTGCTTGGCGCTCTGCCGCTTTGTTGTCGCCTTTGGATGGGCCTTTTCGTCTCTTCCATCTCCCTTTCTCTCGTCGTCTCGTCCTCTTCTTTCTTTCTCTTTCTCATAGAGTACTCTGTACTCGTGACGCTCGTTTTTTTTACCCTTTTGCCCTTTTGCTTTTTGGCTTTTTGGCACTTGGGCTTTTGCCTTTTATCCACGCATCCGTCATTCGTTTCCAAGATGCGCAGTCATTCGTTTGTTTCGTTTTTTGTGCTTGCCGCCGGCAGCGGCTTTGCTGGGGTATTGGCCGGCAGCGGATCTGGCGATGGGACCACGGGCAGTCCTGTGGTTGTGTGGGTGAAGAGCACGGTCACGGTGTGTCCGACGCCGCCGCCGAGCTGCAGCGAGGGCGAGTCGAGCGCGTCCAGCGTCTCCGGCTCGGTGTCGGCGTCGGCGTCGGTGTCGGCATCGGTGTCGGCGCCGACGTCCAGCTCGTCGAGCTCGGCCACGCCGACGTGCGGCACGTATTTCCTGGAGAACATTGAGCATCGGGGCCGGGCGCCGTACAGCGGCAGCAGCGAGTACGCCGTGTTCCGCAACGTCCGGGATTTTGGCGCGGTGGGCGACGGGGTGACGGACGACACGGCGGCGATCAATGCGGCGATCGCGTCGGTGGGGGGGCAGCCGGGGGCGGCGGCGGGCGAGCGGTGTGTGTTTCCGGACTGTTTCACGACGACGACGCAGCCGGCGCTGGTGTACTTTCCGGCGGGGACGTACCTGGTGTCGGGGCCGATAGTGGACTACTACTTTACGCAGCTGGTGGGCGACGCCAACTGCCGGCCGACGCTGCTGGCGCACCGCGACTTTGCCGGCCCGTACGCGGAGGGCAACAACTTTGTGATTGACGGCAACCTCGACTACGGCTGGACGACGACCAACGTGTTCTGGCGGCAGATCCGCAACTTTGTCATTGATCTGCGGCAGGTGCGCGCGGGCTATGCCGTGGCCGGCATCCACTGGGCGACGGCGCAGGCGACGTCGCTGCTCAACATCGACTTCCGCATGGCCGCCGGCGCCGCCGGCGCCGCCCAGACCGGCGTCTACTCCGACTCCGGCTCCGGCGGCTTTTTGGGCAACCTGAGCTTTGAGGGCGGCGCCCTGGGCCTCGACTTTGGCAGCCAGCAGTTCACCATGAGCGGCCTGGCCTTCCGCGGCGTCGCCACCGCCGTGCGCGTGCTGTGGGACTGGAGCATGACCTTTCGCGGCCTGGCCGTCGAGGGCGGCCGCGTCGGCCTCGACCTGGGCTCCGGCGCCGCCGCCGGCGCCCCCTCCGTGTTTGCGGCCGTCGTGCTGGACAGCTCGTTTGCCGGCGTGGCCGAGGCCGCGATTGTCGCCGGCGTGGGTAGCGCCGACGCCGACTCCGACTCGTCCCATGCCGGCCAGCTCGTGCTGGAGAACGTCGCCTTTCGGGGCACGCCCGTGGCTGTGCAGGACGCCGGCAACGGCGCCACGCTGCTGGCCGGCACCGACGACGACGACGACGACGTGGTGGTGGCGCGCTGGGTGCACGGCCACGAGTACGACGGCGCGCTGGGGGCCACGGTGGCGACGCCGGCGGGCGGCCGGGTCTTTGCCGACGCCGGCCGGCCGGCGCAGCTGCTTTCGCCGGACGGCGCGCTGTATGCGCGGGCCAAGCCGCAGTACGGCGAGCTGGCGGCGGCGGCCGACTTTGTCAGCGCGCGCGCGGCCGGCGCCGTGGGCGACGGCGAGACCGACGACACGGCGGCGCTCAACGCCGCCTTTGCGCTGGCGGCCGCCGCCGGCAAGGTGCTCTTCCTCGACCACGGCGTCTACCGCGTGACGGCGACCGTGTTCGTGCCCGCCGGCCTGCGCCTCGTCGGCGAGGCCTTCCCCGTCATCCTCTCGTCCGGCGCCGTCTTCGCCGACGCCGCCGCCCCCGTGCCCGTCGTCCAGATCGGCCGCCCCGGCGACGTCGGCGCCGTCGAGCTCTCCGACTTTGTCGTCTCCTCGCGCGGCGCCCAGCCCGGCGCCATCCTGCTGCAGTACAACCTCGACGGCGACGGCGCCTTTGGCGGCCTCTGGGACGTCCACACCCGCGTCGGCGGCTTCGTCGGCTCCGACCTGCAAAAGGCGCAGTGCCCGCTCGCTGAGGATCCTGGTTCCGTGCCGAACCCCGCCTGCCTCGCCGCCTTTGCCAGCCTGCACGTGACCGCGACGGCCGCCTGGGTCTACCTCGAAAACGTCTGGCTCTGGGTCGCCGACCACGACGCCGACGACAGCCCCGCCGCCGCCAACAAACAGACCCAGATCTCCGTCTACGCCGGCCGCGGCCTGCTCGTCGACCGCGCCCGCTACCTGCTGCTCTGGGGCACCGCCGCCGAGCACCACCAGCTCTACCAGTACCACCTGCACGACGCCGCCGCCGTCGCCATGGGCCTCGTCCAGACCGAGACCGCCTACTACCAGCCCAACCCCGGCGCCGCCGAGCCCTTTGCCGCCGATCCCCGCTTCTTCGACCCCGTCTTCGACCCCGCCCCCAACCCACCGCCCTCCGGCTGGGCCGCCCTCTACTCCGGCGCCGAAACCTCCGACGTCGCCGTCTACGGCGCCGGCCACTACTCCTTCTTCCAAAACAACCAGCAGTCCTGCCTCTGGTACGCCTGCCAGAACGCCCTCGTCCGCGTCGCCGACGGCGCCCACGTCGCCATCTTCGGCCTCGCCACCGCCGGCGCCTCCCACATGCTCATGACCGACGCCGGCCCGGCCCTCCTGGCCCAGGCCAATCCCGCCAGCGACAAGATCAGCGCCGTCGCCTACGTTCCGCTGTAGGGGGTGGGGGGGGACACGCCAGAGGAAGTAAAAGGGGACGGGACTACACGTTGGATATTGGCGGTTCTCGCAATGGCTTCTTAATCACATAATGATATAACACAATTATTCCCTCAACATACATTCTGGAGACCTAAAAAACAAAAAAAACAAAAAAAAAACCTGCCATACTCCATCCCAAGTCAAAAAGTCTAACTTTACCCAGTTTCTTATCCAATCTCTGTTCTGCAGACCCGGTATAGCCAAACCTGTTCCTCCAATCGGCCCCTCCTCCCCCTACTTCCGACGCAGACTCCCAAAGCGCCGCTTGATGCCGTCGGCCAACCACCGGCCCGTCGTGCTGTGGCGCCGCTGGAGCGTGCCCGAGTGACCTTTTGTGCTGCCGCTGTGGTAGACGCCACCGTCCGAAAACGGATCGTCCAAGTCGTCTGCCCGAGACGGCCCGTCGCCGTCGCCGTCGCCGTCGCCGCCGCGGTCGGACACCCGTCGGACCGAATGCTTGTAGCCGGAGTCTTTTGGCGGTGGCGGCGGCGCCTCCGCCGTCCCGTTGCCGTGGTGTCCGCTGCTCATGGACCGGTGCCTCCGATGAAGATGACGCAACGGCGAGAGCGGCGGCGACGGCAGCGGCTGCCGCTCCAGCAACTCGTAGCTGTCCGGCTTGTTGTGGCTGCGACCGCTGCTCCGCGCCTTTTCTTTGTCTTTTTCTTTGGCCTGCTTAAGAGCCCGCTCGAGAAGAAAAGCGTCGCCCTTGCCTTTGAGGTCGTCGGGGTGGTATTCCTGCAAGAGCTGAGTCAGTGGGGGGCGAGAGAAAAGGAACTGCACCAAAAAAAAAAAAAAAAAAACAAAAACATACCATAAACTCATAGCGCTTATAGGCCCCTCCGCCGGCAGTGGGCTCGCGCATCAGGTCGGCGCCCTCTTCATAGTCCATGACCTGTCCGCTGAGCCCCCGCATGCCCGGCGGAATGCTGCCTGTTCCCTGCAGCGGCACGTGCTTCGTCAGCGAGTCGGCAATGTACTCGCGCGGCGTGGCCCGCAACGCCTCTTCGTTGGACTGCTTGACCGCCTCCAGCGGCGACCGGTCCTTGTTGCGGTTGACCTGCGCCAGCGTGGCGTCGTACGGCCCGCCGTGGTGGAAGGGCGCGCCGATGCCGTCCAGCCGGTCAATCGTGTCGGCCAGCGGCCGGTTGCTGCTGTGATGATGCCGGCGTCGGTGGCTGGATGTCGATTTGGCCGCACTGGCGGGGGGGGCGCCAGATTTGGAGGCCGACCGGGAGCCGTGCTCGAACCCAGAGCTGGTGGTGGCCCTGGCCTGGCCGGCCGCGGTGTGCGTGCTGCCAAGAGTGCTGTCGCTGCGCATGCGCGATGCCGATGGCGGATACGGCTTGTGCAGGCTGCCGGAGGAGGAGGCCGTGGCAGGCGCAGCGGCCGCCGTGGAAGTGGCATCGGCCAAGGATGCCGTCGACTGTCGGTCCATGGCCCTAGATTCCATGGCTGGCGGCGGCGGCGGCGGCGGCGGCGGCGGTGGCGGCGGCTGACGGGTTGAAATCGGGAGCTTCTGTCGCGGCGGTGCTGTAAGAGAAAAGCTGCGACGCAACACCCGAGGCTGTTCGACGACTTCGTTGCCCGGGGCCTGAGCGTCGTCGTCCGGACTGACGGCTCGCACGGAGACCACGGATGAAATGGACGAGGTCCGCCGGGGCACTGGATAGGGGACCGGCTCAGAGGCGACGAAAACTGGTGCCGACAGAGGTGCCGACAGAGATGCTGACAAAGACGCCGACAGAGGTGCTGACCGGGGCGTTGTTGGAACTGTGGACAGAACGGCTGGCCGAGGAGCTGGTACAGACGACGGCACAGAAGACGGCACAGACGATGCTGCCGGAGCTGCGACGGCTGTTGGCCGAGGCTTGGGCTTGGGCGCTGGGGCGGCCGCAAGCCGGTTGTTGAAGGCGCTGGTCTTGTCGGCTAGGATTTCGCCAACAATCTCGGCCGTGCCCTGCGTGTAATGTGTTTGCGGCGGCTTGCGCAGCGTCCTCTGCTTCTTGGACCGCGGGCTATTATTATTAGTCGCAGTCGCGTCGGCAATGTGCAGCGGCCGCGGGTCGTTGCGGATGGCCACCAGCGAAGCCGTGGCAGCCTTGGACCAGGCTTCGGCAGAGGCGGTGGCGATGTCGTTGGGAAGAAGAGCAGATCCTGAAACAGATCTCAAGCCAGATCTCCAGCTAGACTCTACACCAGAACCAGACCTTGGCCGAGTTTTCGAATCAGCGCTGCGACCAGAGCCTGAGCCGGAGTCTCGATCAGGCGCAGCTGCTCTCTTGCTCGACGCAGCCGGCTTTGCCTTGGTCGGCTGCAGAAAAACGGGCACGTCCGCTGCCTGAAAAAAGGGCGGACTCTGACTCCGATCCAGAAACGCTGCTGAGTGCGGCGTGGAGGCGGTGGCACTCTGGCTGCGGCCAACGAGAACAACCGGCGGCGCAGGCTTCCACTCAGGCGGCGGCAGGTACGAGTGGCGGCGGCCCGGCGAAATCGGCTTGGGGTGGTAGAGTTTGAATGCCAAAGACTGCTGCTTGGAAGCAGAAGACTGCTGCTGCTGCTGCTGCTGCTGCTGCTGCTGCTGCTGCTTCTGTGGTGGTGGGCTTGCCGAATGCGGCGGGGTTGGGATGCCGGAAGGTACGAGCCGCTGGGCGTTGTTGCCGCTCTTGTCGCTGCTGCTGCTGGTTTTGCTTCTGCTTCCGCTCCTACTGTGATTGCTGTCGCTGCTGCTCTTGCTGCTCTTGCTGCTCTTGCTGCTCTTGTGCCTCTTGCTACTGTCGCTGGCAGTCGTCTCAGCAACAGGCCGTTCCTTGTATGTGAGCGACAGCGACCGACGGGGGTTGAAGAATGAGCTGCCGCCCGGTCCGTCAAGCTGGCTTGGCTCCGGGTCGTTTAATGGATCGAGGATATAGCGCTTGGCCTGGCGTTGTAATATAAAAATGTCAATGACGTGCAAACAAAAAGCCGAAAAAAAAGCTGAACAAATGCGACGTTTTCTGTATTCTGTCTCGTTCTTTCCCTTTTTTACTTTCTCTCTCTCTCTCTCTCTCTTCGCTCTTTCTCTTTTTATTCTCCAATCCTTTTCTTTCCTTTCGTTCCTTCCCCTGCTTTTATGGCATCCTCATCCACGTGAGTCAGCGCCGAGCTTGCCGTCCGCATATCGGCCGGCCGTGCCAACTACAAAGGACTAGCACTTGGTGGCTGACGCAAGCCAATACGAACGAGTCTAAAGCCCGCACATTCCCTATTGCCGCGCAAGCTTTGCACCGGCGCACTCTTTAGTGCACCTGCCGCGTGCGCTCAAGAGGCTGAGGCGCTGACAACTCGGCCTCCGCGGATGGGCAAGAAAGAGAGGAAAGAAGTCGAAAAAAGCACAAGAAAGAGAGAACAGAAAAGGACGCAAGAGGACCCAAGAAGACCCAAGAAGACCCAAGAAGACCCCAAAAGACCAAAAAGACCAAAAGACCAAAAAGGACAAAAATAGAAACGAACACAAACTGACCCATTCTTTGTCTTCGCGAGGTTCGCGCTCTTTGGGCGACTGGATTTTCTTTGACGTAAGCCAGCCCATGCTTTCTCTTTCGGCTTGTTTCTTCGTCTTTTTTTTCGGTTGTGGCGAAGGCTGCGCGAATGTCACTGCGTAGACCAAGCTCCAGCGATGGCATGCACCTTATGGATGCTCGATTGTCGTAAGGCAACATTGCACAAGAAAAATGATTACAAGAAAAGAAAGGAAAGCTGCTTGCGATTATGATCCTGAACAAGAAAAAACACAATCACTTCCGTGCTTCATGCCCTGCTAACCCTACCGTCTAAAGATAACAGCCAAACAGGCAACCGTCAGCCAAAGGGGTATTATAACACGCCCAATTGGCAAGATCGGGCTGAAAGCTCCCATTTTCTTCTCTGTACGCCCCCCCTTCCTTTTTTGACTCCCGTATTACCTCCCCCCTTATTCGTGCGACGGCCACCTTTTTGCAAAGTACTCCGTATGATTGCTTCTACCCGTACATCTCTCCTTTTCGGTCTTTGCCTGAATCGGGACAGCTGTCACCACCAGGGGTACAAACAGCAAAAGGCGCTTCATAAATACGACGTACGGAGCAATACGGAGTACAGCTCAATCGTACGTCGTATTACAACAAAGGGCACGCAGCGCTAGCTTTGCCTTGGGCTCTGAATACGAAAAGGCAGCCCGAATCACAAAGGAGTCCAACAAGACGACATGCACACACTCTCACACATTCAACAAAAAAAAAGCCACAGAAATACGACGCTACAGTATTTTGACGAAACCGACGTTGGCCGTTATCCCGTCTTTGCATGTAAATGCATGTTTAGTTTTTGCTATTTGTCCCGTTTATCCACGTATGCTATAGCTATAAGGCAAATAACGGTGGTGGGGCTGCGGGATATTGCAGCCTTACACGGAGTAATACGGAGTATTATACGGAGTACGAAGTAATATCTTTATTAATACGTGTGCGGGGAGACCAACTGTACGAATAACCTTGGAGCGAGAGAAAGAATCTTCTAGTTGCGTTTCCCAGTAAAAGCTGCAAGCCTTGCGAGGACTCTTGTCGGAAACGAGGAAACGAGACCCCCGTGAGGCGTGAGGCTGCGACTGTGCTGATCAAAATTTAGGCCTTAGGCAACCAGGCTGAGAAACACCCGCCACCCACTGTAAATACAGGCCTGTAGAAGCCTACGATGCACGGGCTTGGTGGGCCACCCGTGCTGTCCCACCCATCAACGTCTCAACAACAGCAAACGATGGCTGGCGACTGCTGCCGCCGCGATAGCGATAGCGATAACTGGAGCGACAGCGGTGGCAATATTACCACTGCTTGCACTTGCATATAGCGCCTGCAGTCCCATCCGTGTCGAGTTCGCGCCAGCATGGCGGCGGCCTTGGTCGACTATTCGTCGGAGGACGACGAAGACGAAAACGGCGGCGACCACGACTCGGGAAAACAGACCCAGACTGTGCCAGTCGCGGCGTCGGCGTCGCCTCTGCCGCCCCTCCCGCGTCTGTTCCATGGTCTCTACGCCTCCACCGTTCGGACCAGCACGATTGACGACCCGAGCTTGCACCAGGGCCGGACCCGGGCCATTCCACATGTTGCTGGCCAGTGGCCGAGCCATGTCTACATTGAATGTATGTTTTTTTGCAGTCTTTTGCAGTCTTTTGCAGTCTTTTGCAGTCTTTTGCAGTCTTTTGCAGCCATCACAAGGATTGCTTTTTCACTTCCCTTTTTTCTGACCTAGCCCTAGGGTTCCCCGACGCTGCTGAGCAAGAAGAACTGAATGCCCTGCTGGCTGCTGTGCAAAATGCACTTCCTGCTCCGGTTCCTCGGTCAGAAGAATACCATGGCGATCGCAGCAGCAGCAGCAGCAGCAAAGGCAACATCGTGCATAGCCTGCTGACCAGCGACCTCGGCGCTCCCTTGCCACTACACATCAGTCTCAGCCGGCCGTTCGTCCTGCAGACTGCTGAAAAGACCGACTTTCTGGCCCGGCTGACCGCTTCCGTCGCGGCCTCGCATGTTGTCCCGTGGGTTTTTTTTTCCGGCTTTCGTCTTTCTCTCTCTTCTTTCTCTCTGCTTTTCTGAAGAGCCCGTACCCCAACTAACAAAAGCACAGGTTCGACGTCCGCTTCGACGCGCTCGACTGGTATCGCGGACCGGACTCGGCTCGCGCCTTCTTGGTGCTCCGCGTCGAGGCCGTGACCTCGGCTTCGGCCGCTTTGGCAGACCGCAACCGACCGCTGCTGGCCCTGCTGGACCGCTGCAATCAGCTTGTCACCGCCGTGAACCAGCCAGCCCTGTACGCGGCAGCGACGCCTCCAGCGTCCGCCACAGCTGCCCCGTCTTCCTCAACCACCACGGCTGGGAACGCCGCCGCCGCATTCCACATCTCCATTGCCTGGACGCTGGCTCCCCATATCGAATGCTGGGCAGAGCCAACGGCGCGGGCCTTTGCACAATGGCAGCAGCAGCAGCAGCAGCAGCAGCGCCCCATACGTGTACACATTGACAGCATCAAGACCAAGATCGGCAATGTGGTCACCGACATTCCCTTGCCTGGCTCGCCTGGTCTGTGGGAGCGAGGTTCTGGCAGGGCCAAGTCGAGCCTCTTCGGCGTATGATGGTGGCTTCATTAGTTTTGAAGAGCAATGCAGTCACATATTTTATATATAATACCTCCGTACGACAACATGTAGACAGAGCAGCAGACCTATGCCATACATGGGTGCATGGCAATGCAAGCGCAAGTCTCACCAATGAAGTAATACGATGTACGATAGCATGTATGTGAGAAAATGGGAACCCGTTCGTCTCATCAACTGGTACCGACGCCTGTATTGTAGACTATGCATCATTCCTCCTTGGCCCAGCAAACAAAAGCTCCTCTTCCAAAAAAAAAAAAAAAAAGCAAAGCGCCAGATAAATCCCAAATCCCATACTCGTAAAACTACAAAAAGGCAAATGCCAAGCCACCCTTAGACACCGATTCCCATGCAAAACAAGAGCTCGAATAACTAGAGAGGAAAGTAGAGGAGAACACCATCACAGCTCGTCCAAACTCGGACGCACAAACCCCCAGGAACGCGGCTGTACTGGCAGTCCGATAAAGAACTGCCAGAGCCGGAGCAGCTCAGATGTGATAATGTGCCACCTAAAGCAAAGTCAGGAAGGTAAGGACACGACGGAAGAAAGGAAAAAAATGCAAGTGAGAGAGAGATAACCTACAGCATCTTTGGGAAGGTAATCCAGCGCAGGAAGACAATCTTGAACACCTTGAAGACGACAGCAAATTCCTCGTTGAAGCTTTCGCGGATCGATGGATATTCAGGCTCGCCGTCCCTGCCCCTGTTGCTGCCGCTGCCGCTGCCGACCCCGCCGTCCCCGTAGAAATCGTCCACGGCCTCAAATACTTGGGTGACAATCGTGTGCGGTTTGCGCACACGATCAGGCAGCGTGTGCTGCTGCTGCTGCTGCTGCGGCTGCTCTTGCTGCTGCTGCTGACCACCCACGACTGGCGCCGCTTGCTGCTCGCCGTTCACCTTTCCGCCCACGTCTTCGCTCTCGTCCTCTGCCGCCACCATGAGGCGGAATTTCTGGATCGCCGACAGCGAGCTGCTGAGGCGCGCGTACGTGTTGAACAGGGCAACCAGCTCGGTGCGCTGCAGGCGCGGGATTTCGGCGCTGTCATTGTCAAACTCAAAAAGCACCTTGAGCGCAGCGCCGTAGCCTGCGGTCTGCAGCTTGCCCCAAAGCCGGCATTTGTCGCAGCCCACGCAGTCCATGAGCCGGCTAACATTGCGGAAACGCTGCCGGAAGTCCTCCTTGAGCGACGGGCCCTCGCCGTTCTTGAACATGAGCGACTCGTCAAAGATTTGCGGCACGCTGGCCGCCCGCTGCGTGACCGCGAGAACCTTGGCGCGCGTGTCGCGGTCCTGCTCGGGCTCGCCCGTACAGTACGTGTACGACTCGAGGTACGGCCCCAGCTTGGCCACGGCGCGCGTCAGCAGCGCATAGTTGAAGTACAGGTTGCTGATGCGCTCCGGGAACCGGTGCAGCCGGTTGGCGTAGCAGGCCACGTTGGGCGTCCACTCGCCCGTCGTCTGGTTGAGGAAATCCCAGCAGAGGTGCGTGCTGATCGACGCGTGCATGCCTGAGATGAGCCGGTAAAACACCCGCTTCTCAATGCACTCGTCCTCCACCTCCAGCCCCGTCTTGGCCACAAACGGCGTGTTGGGGTTGTCCTGCTGCCGGTGCTGCTCCAGCACCTGCTGCCGCCCTGCCGCCTCCAGCACCGACCTAAAGTCCAGCGCCGCCGGATTGAGTGTCCCCTCCGACGACCCCAGCTGCGCCGAGTGCGGAAACGAACTCTTCTGGAAGCAGTTCTCGCGGTAGATCGCCTCCCACACCTGCCTGGCTCCGTCGCCCGCATAGCCTGTGAACCGCTCCGGATTCTGCAACAAACTGACATAGTCGCCCTTGGAGCTCACGCTCTCGTCCTCCGGCACGCAGTAGTCCCGTTCGTCGCACTCGTCGTCGTACTCCACCACGCAGCTCTCGCCCACGTCCTCACCCAGCCCACCCTGCAGCGGCTTGTTCGGCCGCTCCTTTTGCGTCGACTTGCCCGGGTGCTTGGCCGACGGGCCCTCCAGCTTGCCCAGTTCACTGGCCCGCCACACGGCCGGAATGTCCTCCTCGTTCTCCAGCGTTTGCACCGCGCACGCAATGTTGCCGCACATGCCATTTTCGTCGTTCCAAAACGGACATTTTTTATGGAAGAGGTTGACTCGGTAGTAGCTGAAAAAATCTGTCGTCTTCGTTAGGCCGTTGAGCGCCGGGCCCACCTGGTCGTTCAGCTTCTCCAGCGTTGCGTACGACGCGCAGGCATCGGACACAATGGCCCGCGGCGAAATCTGATAGTAGCTGTTGTTAGACACAAGGAAACGGTACTCGGACGGCGAGGCTGCTGCCGCAGTTGCAGCAGCAACTGCGACGGGCACAGGGATGGCGCCATAGAGGCAAACGACGATGACAACGAGGAGGCGGAAGAGCAGCGGGATCAAACAGGGCCATGACGCAAAAGAAAGGCAAGACAGAAAAGAAGAGGGAGCAAAGACGGAAAAAAGGGAATGGCCAGCAACAGCCTTAGACAAGGTTGGGGGGGTCTGGTTTGCGGCATACCGCGCAGTCATCTTGTGAGCTCTGGCATCGACCTAGCTGGCCCCAAAGAGCAAAGATGCTGAGATAGAACAGCTTGGAAGCTGGTTTCATGACTCTCTGCAAACTCTTTCGAGAAAGAAAGAGAAGAGAGAGAGAAAGAGAGGAAACAGACAAGTCGACCGTGGGGGAGGGGGCGGCCGATCGATATGGGGTGGTTATCTATTAATGTGTTTCGCCTGAACCTTTTTATTTCGCATAGGCGGATCGAGCAAACTCAAAAGTTGGGTCGGCAGAAGGAATGTCGCAACTGATCGGTATGATTAGAAACAATTAACAGACGAAAAGGATTCCTCGAGGACGTTGCGAGGGGCGAGGGTGTGGTCAGAGTGGAAAAAAGAGGCGTGAGCGGCGAGTGAAGTCCCGGCGTTTCCAATTGCTGGGTCTGAAACTGGGAAAAAAAAGACAAGCCCCCCAATCAGAAACAAGACAAAGATTAAAAAGAACAGAAAAGCAAGATGAAAACAGCAAGGGGAAAAGAACAGGTAGAAGACACTCTTCCGCCTATATGAATGAGCCCACTTTTGCAATATAACAATGATATATATTAGCCGGCTGGGATGTAGAGGAACGGCACAGGAAAAGAAGGAAGAGGGGAAAAAAAAGGGCTTTGAGTTTCTTTGTAGATAGATGTAATCGTGTCTTTGGAATGTCGTTTGACCGTTTTAAGCTTTAGTGGGAAAGAATGCAGATTCCGCCTTCCCGAATTGTGGCCACCTTTGTTGTTACAAAGCACAGCTAAAATGCGGGCTTCTAGAACACCATAAAACTCGCCGATGCAAAAAAAAAAGAGCTTTGTATGAGACAAGTCCACTTGAACACCACAGCGGGGGCACAAAAAGAAACGAAAGCACAAATACACAAAAACTGTTTCTTGAAAAAAGTACAAACTCGAGGCATTTATAAAAAAAATACCAGTTTTTAGAAATATTGGCTCAGCGTGCCAAGCATACCGTATCCTCACCTGAAAGGGCGCGCTCACTAGAATTTCTAATCCATAGCGTTCCGTTCCTGCCTAATAATACGGGTACCTGTCAACTGCAATCTGTCCAGTTTGTGATCACAAATCAGCCGATGCGGCCGCTTGGGTGGTGTGGTTCGCCGCATGGTTTGGCTGTGGCTACATAATACAGTAATACGACTCTGATCCTCTGTCGCGCCAGAATTAATGAGTCTGCTCACCTCGGCTGAGAAGCTTCTTTGTGGCTTTACGTCGTAATAATTACTGGTTGACAAAAGGATCAGCCCTAAAGATCGGCGAGTTTTTCCCCTCCCCCGTAATAACAGTTGTCCACTGGTTTTAAACCAAGTTAGCTGATGGTCGGCTGAGCTGTTCAGCCATCCAGCCATCAAGCCAAAAATACCCCGTGCGAGCAGTTTACGGAGCGACTGCCACCATTGTGAACTACCAACACAGCAAAACAGCCCACTTTCTCGTACCCTTTAAAGCAATTGTATTGCTTAATTAACCAATTGTGCTTTGATGTATGTAGTCAGAACGTATTGAAAAAAAAGACGTTCGGTGTGGCAAGCAAGGAGCAGAGCAGAAAAGAGAGTGGGAGAGGGAAGAAAGAAATCAGGAACAAAAGCAAGAACGAAAAATCCACGCGCTTCCCCTCCCAAGACCAGTAACACCGAGTTAAACGACAGTGGAAAACACAAAAGCAAAGGCAGCTATTATGAAAAATCGCCTCTCATCCGGAAGAACACCCCAACAATGCTGAAGCACAGTATAACATGGAAACCTTGGGCCCGTCTTTCTCTCTACCTTTCTCCCCATATCTCTGGTCCATGCCCTATTCTTTCAGTTAACCAAAGCAAACTTGGGCTGCTTGTTTTTTCTTCTTTTTTTGGCTATTAGACGGAACCCAGACTGTTTCGCTCATCTTCCGTAACAAGCCAAAAGCCGCCATAATATGAAGGCCGCCACCTTTTCGATCTTGCAAACGAAAGGCAATGCCACACGGACAGACTTGACCACAGCGAGGCAAGGGGTGGGGGAGAGAGAAGGTGGAACCCCAAGATCAAACGCTAGAAGTCCTCACATCATACCGCATCATACCGCATCACACCGCAACACACCGCCTCACCTTGTCGTCGTCATTGTTCGCTCCCATCCAGTTGCACCCCCAAACAGGCCGTTCGATATGAGCAGCGGGGGTCCAGTCCGAAATGCACAACTCAATTTGCCGGCGGTTGATAGTTGATCGGCCGCCTAGAACGCCGCACAGGGTCAGCAGGCCGCCAGAACAAGACGAAGTGGAGTGAATGGGGAAACAAGAAAGAGCAATAAAAATTGAGGCCCAAACTCACTTAAATAGAAGGATGTGCGGCTCGGGCTCATGAACTTCGTAGTGTTCCCAACCGAGGCTCTAAAAGGCGGAGTTAGTCACGAAGCAGAATGAAGACGATCACGAAAACACGTTGCATGACGCAACGTCAAAAGGTGCAGGCGAGCCGTGACTGCCTACCTGGGTGATGCCCATAGATCGCCACTCATCCTCCCACAGCAGTTTCAGCGTCTTCTTGCTCTGGTCGTGGTACTGTTCGGGGATGAGCTTGAGCATTTGCTTGGGAAGGAGAACGTGCCGGTATTCAAATTGGCTGTCGGAATATCTGCAGCACAGGGTTAGCCATTCCGCACTTGCAACAAAAGCGAGAGAAGAGAGAGACGAAGAGAGAGAGAGAGAGAGAGAAATAGCGAGCAAAGTCAAACAGACCTTTGTGAGTAGTGGATATTCTCGAAGAAAGGCTCAAGCACTTTTCGTTCTTCGTCAGTCAGTGGCCGTGCTCTCGGGTTTCGACGTGCCGGGTCGATGCCAAACTGCTTCATCTCTTGGAGGGTCGCCATCTGGCCGTACGGAAAGATAGCTTAGAGCAAAAGCGCGTAGGTTTATTTTATTGTTTTTGGGGTGGAAAGTGCTTCTGGGAAAGCTAGGCAGAAGCCTGCGGGATGGCCGGATGCAGATGAGGCGAGACCTCGGGATACGGAGTGTGTGCGGCGGTGAGAAACAAGTTTTGCAATGATGTTCAGTTGTTGGTTTTGTGGAGTGCAACAGAGCAGTTTCGGTTTGAGACTGTCACAACGAAAGCAGATTTTGGAAGGGTTGACACGACAAGAAAAAACGAAAGAAGAGAAAGGGCGAGAATATTCTTGAGGGGCCAGAAAGTGACTTTTAGGTAGCATATATTATTACTTGCTAGCTCGCTCTTGCTACAACGGACAAAGTAAACAAAAAAACACGCTTGGGCCAACGACGTGCGCGGGGCGGTCCAGCTACCTGCCTCACCCAGGGCAAAGCCTGGTCACGTGACTATTGGTGAACAAGACGAAACTTTTCTGGCTATTAGAGCACGGTGTATCCATACTCGTATGAGGAAATGTACGAGTATGAGCACTATTATATCGTACGCCGTCCATTTCATAGGGATACTCGTACGAACAAGGAAGTATAATGGAGCATCTCCCAAATGAAAGGAGTGCTCGCAAATCCCACGGTCATCGGAATTTTTGAATTGGAAGGTGGCTCGTGCGAGCCCTGCCCATCATTCGAGTCGGTCTTATCAAGCCAGAGTCGCTGCATCCCAGAATAAGTACGTCGTACGAGTATCCTTACTACTTTCTAACAATTATGAATCACTATGCGGCCAGTTGTAAGAAAGGGAAATTTCCCCTTTGCTGTGACGAATTGTAGCTCCCATAACGAGTGCCACATTGCTTTTGACGAAGGGCCCAGTATGAGTATTAGTCATTATAGAAATACAGTTCTACCAAACCGTGTGAGATGTTTAGCACTGTATGCACGGACCACTTAGTCCAGCTGTCCTGTCCTCATTTTCTTGTGCCAGGCAAAGAAATCCCACCTCCTGAAGGAAACGCGTCCGCCTCTGCATTTAACGACAAGAGGCCGAAAGCATCTCTGCCCGCGACACCAACGCACGCCACGGATCCCTAAATAGATGGGTGAACAGCTTTTCGTATAGCACATACTTTTTCACCCTGCTTTTGTGGACAGCGCTGAGGCATTGTGGTCTGCTCAATTAACAAAATACTTTTTTTTGCCTTTTGTTTTGCCCTTTTTCGCATAATCCAGCGCATTCGGTTTTTGCTTTTTTTTTCACCCTTCTAGAGCAACCGGCAAAAGCGGCCGCGCAGTTTGGAAGTAGGCGCTTTCCAACGGCCCAAAAATAAACAATGGAACCGAAGCGCAAATCGACCGGCGCCGACAGCGACGACCGGGCTTCAAAACGTCAAAAGACGGGGTCGGTAGGTTTTTTTTCCCTCTTTTTGGCTGTTGCTTTGTGCTGGAAGATGCGCGCGCAGAGCTCTCTAGTGCGTGGGCTGTCGAGTGCCGGACCAAGAAAATGACAAGCTTGAGGAGCTCGCTGTCTAGCTTGACAACAGCTCGGTGATCTTTTCTGAGGGAGTGGGAACCTGCGACAGTTTGCTTTGGCTTCTTTCTGCCCATGGATCGCGACCTTTGCATTTATTTGCTTTGGGCTTATTTTGCTTTTCTGCGAGAGTCTTAAGCTGTCCAGCGCTGCATCCAGCTACTGCTGCTCTTGCGTCGCTGACCCACTGCAAATAAAGACTCTGGCTGACCCAACGAACGAGAAATAGAGCGAGTTGAGAAAGGCGGAAACGCCAGAATCGACAATGGAGACCGGGCTTGCCTTTGTTGAGCAAATGCGCCGGACGGGCGATAAAAGGTGAGAGCGACTTGATAGAGGCTCGTCTGCCAGCCAACTGCCCGTCAATCCACGCCGAGCTAACTGTGTATGCAGCGGTCGTCCTGTGGCCAAATATTTTGACGATCTCCCGCCGAAAAGGGGCAATGAGGATTACTACAAGGCCATACGCATGCCCATCTCGCTAAAGACGATCGAGCAAAAATTGCGCAACAAGGAGTTTGCAAGCCTGGCCGAGCTGGAGTCGTATGTTAAGCGCATGATCCAAAACGCAAAGGACTTTTATCCACGATCTTCACACGTCTTTGAGGATGCCGAGCGCATTCGCAAGGCCACCAGCAATTTTATGGTCAAGCACAACCCGGCCTACAAGCTCATCCATGGGTACACCGCATTGCCAACGCCCATTCCGGACGATCTGCTCGACTCGGACTCTACCCCAGCCGCAAGCGGCGAGGAGGCAGACGACGAGAAGATAGACGAAGAGAAGGCAGACGACGAGAAGACAGACGACAAGAACATGGCTGATGCGGATGTGGAGGCCGACCGTGCCGACGAGCAAGAAGAAGACAAGGCGGAAGTCGAACCAGAGGCTGAAAAGGAGCTCGAAAAAGAGGCAGAACCCGAGGCAGAACCCGAGGCAGAACCCGAGGCGGAACCCGAGGCGGAGCCTGAAGCAGAGCCTGAACCGGAACCAGAACCCAAAACACCCGCTAGAAGAGCCATTGAGAAAAGAAGCAAAACCCCTAGAGGAAAGGTCACGTTGCGATCGACTCGTCGAACGAGCGCGGTTGATGCGACTGAGCAGCAAGAGAAGCCAGCAGTAGAAGAACAAAAGACCACAGAAGTTGACGATGCCGGAGAAAAAACTTCTGAAAAGGAACCAGAAAACGATGACAAAGGCGGCGCCGCCGAAGACGGCGAGGCTGAGGACGAGGACGAGGCGGAGGGGGAGGAAGAAGAAGAAGACGAGCCAGTGTCACGCCGAAGACAGGGCTCTGCAAAGGCGGGGAAGGATACGCCAGCGCGAGGCCGGCGAAAGTCTTCTGAGCGTGCGGCCTCTGTGAGCGTTGCACCCAGCTCCAAGCCGGACCATGAGTATGAGGGTGTTCCGTACAAAGGCCTTACTTTCCAACAAGCGCAGGAGAAGATCATGGAGGAAGTGATTCGCCGGCCTGATAAAGAGTGCGTGACAATTTTATTCGGGGGTTTTTTTTTTTTGGCTCTTTCTTATTGAAACGAGTCTTCTTCATTTGTCGAGCCGCAACTAACAGAAGCACAGTGACGAAAACTACGCCTACTTCGAACCCTTTTTGAACTTGCCGCCTCGCACGCTCAAGGATTATTTCCAGGTGATCAAAGACCCTCTCTCGCTGAAGAAACTGCAAAAGCTGGTCAAAGGCATCCGCAGCCGCACCGAGCGGTCTGGGGTCAGTGAATTCAAAAGCTGGGCTGCTTTTGAAGAGAAGGCAAGCCTGCTGTGGGAGAATGCCTATTTCTACAACGAAGATGGAAGCGAGATTGCCAATATGGCCAAGGAGTTGGAGGTAAGAACCACGGCCCATGTCACTGTTGTGGGTGCTGTGATTTGATGGCGCTTGCTGACATTTGCTGCGCAGAAAATGATGAAGGATGAAATCCGGCAAGCCAAAGCAGTTGTGCCGGAACCACCACAGCCAAAGATCAAGATCAAGATGGCACAGGGCGGCCAGGAGACGCCTGCTGCAGGGTCTAAGAAAATCACCATCCACGTGGCCAACACGCGGGGGAGCTCCGTGGAGTCACCGGCACCCAAGACCTCGGGGTCTGCCTCGTCGGAGGCCGGCGCTAACGGCATTACGGCACGGCACGGCTCGACGGCTCAAGACAAGGCTGGCCGTGGCAGCAACACAGCGGCGGGTGCTTCTCCCAGCCCGTCTGTCGCTGTTGCTGCCTCTTCGATCAAGGCTGCGAAGAGCGAGGACTCTGCACGGCCCTCGCCCGCGCGAGACGGAACACCTGCGGCTGCGGCGGGGGCTGCAGCTTCAGCTGCACCGAAGGATCTTGCCAACGGGGCTGCTGCTGCAAAGCCGGATGTGAACGGGCAAGCTGCAACGGCCAACGGAACGTCAGCGCCACCAGTACCACCAGCTGCCCCTCCAGCACCGCCTCGTTCTCCATACGAGATTCGGTATCGAGAGCCAGGGCGAGGTCAGTCTTTTTTGGGTTCTTTTTGCTGTTTTGGGAGGGAGGGGAAAGAGGCTATTTGCCTGTTTGATGCTGTTTGATGCTGTTTGATGTTAGGGCCTGGGCTTCCTCTGTTGCTCATTTGCTGACATAGTCTGTTTTTCGGGGGGCAGAACCACTGATTGTCAACGCCATCATGACTACGCATCCGTCGATTCCTTGCGACGAACGCCGTCGTTTCGAGCTCAAATTGCCGCCGCACCCCAAGCTGACGCAGCGTTCCGTTACGGTGAGCATCCCACAAGGCCAGTGGCGGCAGCACCTGTTGATCAGCATGGCTCCGTCGATTGAGCAGAAGCAGCGGCCGTTCAAGCTCTTTGTGATTGCCAACGGCGCGACTCTGGGCCAGTCGGCTCCGCTGCCCAACCCAGCTGCCATGCACAACGGCACGGCAGCAGGCGATGGGATGGCGGGCGGTGCTGCTGGCGGGCAGGTGTACGATCTCAACCTGCATACGGGCGTCAACGTCATTCAGGTGCAGCTGATTGTGGGCCTGCCCAAGGGTCAGAAGCTGGCCAGCGGGGCGGAGGCCGAGCTGGAGAAAATTACGATCTTTGCGAATCTACTGCGATTCTAAAGGCAGTACTATTACTACTCCTCGTGGAAGCAGATGGGAGGTGTGAGTCTATGGAATATAAAGAGCCTTTTAATATGTGAAATGAAGCGTCTAGGGAAAGAGCGGACGCACGAGGTGTTTTTTGGGCTGCCTTATTGGTTTTTTTGCTTTTCTTTTCTTTTCTTTTTTTTTTGGTTTTCTGTTGGTTCAGCACGGTTTGGAATAGGCTCAAATGTACGAGTAGTATTTGGTGCAGTGGTCGGTTTTGTATGGAATTGGCAGTGCTGCATTACTATACAGAAGCTCTTTTGTACGTTATCTTGGTCTTGCTCTACGAGTTTTGGGGCTTTTTGGCTTTCTTTAGGCTAGCAATGCGCTTCGATATTTGTAATTGGAAAGAAGCCAGGTTGAGATGGATTGATGTGGAGCGAGGTCATCTTTCTCTCAGTCTCTCGTCAGAAGCTCACCGTGAAGCGGTGAGTTTGGAACGGCAGCAGTTCAGAGAGCATGGACCAAGGCACCCCCGCAGGGTCCACCAGAAATACCTCCTCGCAGGGGAGCTAAAGCCGTTATCGGTAGCTGCTCACCGCCGGAGCTCACAGCGATTTTAGTGTGTTCTGCGCTTATTTTGTTCACGGTCTTGAAATTTTCAGGTCCCGTGGACAGGTACAGGGGGGGTGCAACCCCTAAACAACTCAACCATAAACCCAACGTGTGGGGGTTACGTCTATTTCTACTCGTAACAGTAAACAGAAGGTTGGGGTTTGAAAGTTGAAAAAGGGGGGGAAGCTTGCCTGACTTATTACATGCGTCATAAACAAAGAAATATCTGCACATTTGCCTGGATGCAGTTGGGCAGCCTGGGTAGCTGGACTCGTCACCAGACAGAAGAAGGCTTTGGTCCTAGGCCTGTGCAACCGTATTTAATTAAATACATACTCCGTAATATCGTGGGAAGTCTGACCGGGCGAGGGACCGAACCTAATCGGACAAATTCCGACATCCCAACGCTCTACTGATCTTCCAGCAAACAGAACAATAAAGGCCGTACTTCATTCTACTACAGC
Organism: Raffaelea deltoideospora; assembly: GCA_019925385.1. Lineage (NCBI taxonomy): Eukaryota > Fungi > Ascomycota > Sordariomycetes > Ophiostomatales > Ophiostomataceae > Raffaelea > Raffaelea deltoideospora. Next base: position 144,276 of record JADHKP010000019.1, read on the forward strand.
AACGGAAAAAGAGGAAGAGGAAGAACACGAGATCCGAAATTCTGTTTTATCTCATTACTCCGTAGGAGTCGAAAGAAGAAAAGTGGATCGGCAGTAGAAGCTCTTTTGAGTCTTGTCCTCTCGAGACTCGACCGGCTGGCTTTAGGACTGCCTCATTGCAGAACGGCAGCGTCTACACGTCGGGCCACTGCTGCAGGTCATTATTTGCCGGTCGTTGTCATCGGGTCACCGTTTACAGGTCGTTTTTTTGCCGGTCGTTGTCGTCGGGCCACAGTTTAAATTCTTGAGATGCTTCGCTGGTATTGCCCCCTTTTTCTTTTCTTCCATTCTCCCTTTCTCTCTTTCTCTCCTTCACTTTTTAGCCTCTGCTCATACGCGTCTCGCTCAGGTACCAAGCTCGGCTGGCTGCGCGGCCGCTGCTGACGCAGAGCGTCACCACGGCCGTGCTGTTTGCGGCGGGCGACATCACGGCGCAGCAGCTGGTGGAGCGGCGCGGCACGTCAGACCACGACCTGCTGCGCACGGGGCGCATGGCGCTGTACGGCGGCAGCGTGTTTGGACCGGCGGCGGCCACGTGGTACCGCATTCTGCAGCGGCACGTGGTGCTCAGCACGCCGCGGCGCACGATGCTGGCGCGCGTGGCCGCCGACCAGGGCCTGTTTGCACCCGTCTTCATCGGCGTGTTTCTGTCGAGCATGGCCGTGCTGGAGGGCGGGTCGCCGCGCGAGAAGCTGCAAAAGAACTACGTCAGCGCGCTGTCAGCCAACTATGCGCTGTGGCCGGCTGCGCAGATGGTCAACTTCTCCGTCGTGCCGCTGGAGCACCGCGTTCTCTTTGTCAACCTGGTGTCCATTGGCTGGAACTCGTACCTCAGCTATCTGAACAGCTCCAAGTAGGGGCTGGGGGGAGAGTGGAAGCACGGCTGTCGATCTGGAGGATGCAATGTCCTTGTCCTCGATCCCAATGTCCTTGTTCTTGACCCATTGCCCTTGATCTCTGTGCTTATATAGAGCCTTTTCAGTTTTGCTTCTCTTCGTCTTTTTCGCTGTGTAATGCTCTTATTATTTTTTTTTTCTCTTCTTTCCTAGCTAGATTGCATTGCCTCCTCATGGCGAAGACATAGATCTAATTTATGAGAGTACCCATTCGAACCGTCGCCTCTTATTCTCTTTCTTTCCCTTCTTTTTTTGCTTCTTTTCTTGCTTTTTAGATTACAATTGACGATAGCCTCAGCTCGTCATCGGGACCCAGCCGCCGCCTCTCGCCTACTCCAGCAGAGCCGGCGCGACGACCGTCTGGCCACGGAACTTTTCCAGGCCCTCGCCGCCGTAGCTGACGAGCGGCGACACCTCGATGCCGACGTCGTCGGGGTTGCCGGCGGCGGCGGCGTCGCTGCTGACGGCGATGGTGGCGCCGGCGGCGGCGACCCAGCGGCGGCCCTGCAGCATAATGTCGCGCTTGCTGGTGTCCGGGTTGTCGTCGGCGGAGCCGCGGGCGTTCTTGAGGGGCGAGAACTCGTCCTCGCGGCGGACCTCGAGCGAGGCAAAGCGGGCCAGCGGCAGGCGCGGGAAGACGTCAAAGACAAACTGTTCGAGCTTGATGCCGTTGGGCGCGGCAGGCTTGACGGCGGCGCCGGTCTGGGGGTCGGCGTGGGGGATCTTCTTGCGGGCGACGTGGTGGGGCAGCTGGTCGGCCCAGGCGGGGATGGTCTCGAGGAAGCGGCGGCTGTAGTAGTGGTTGACAATGTTGGCGGCGCGGAAGCGCAGCACGCCGGGCTGGCGGGGATCCTGGGCCTCGGCCGTGGCGGCGTCGATCTCGCTGTACTCGACCACGTCCGGGCGGCCGTTCTTGAGCAGGATCAGGCCGACCGACTCGGTGGCGTTGCGCTTGCGCACCACCTTGGTGGCAATGTCGACGTCCTTGGCCGCGGCAAAGCCCAGAAAGACGGGGTCGGCCACGCGTACGAGGCAGTTGTCGACGCAGTACGCGTGGATGTGCTCGATGCCGCGCTTCTGCATGTCCGCCAGCACGCCCGACGCCACCAGCGCCTTGTAGATGCCGCCGTTGCCGTCCGGCGCCACCGCCACCCGGCCCTTGCTCTCCAGCAGGATCTTGCCCTCGTTGGAGATGCACGGCAGCACGCCCTGCTCGAAAAACTGCACGTGCGCCGCCGAAAGTCCGAAGAAGTCGTGCTCGCGGAAGAAGGCCTCCGTCGGCCCCCGCGTCGGCCCGCTCGTCATAATGTACCACGGCACCGTCACCTTGTGGCCCGCGCGGCTGCCGCTGCTGCCGCCTGCTGCCGCTGCCGCTGCCGCTGCCGCCAGCTCCTCAACCTTGCGGATGCGCTCCGCCTGGATCTGGAACAGCGACTTGCGGCTCGGCAGCCCAATGTCGTAGCAGCCCTTGGGCGCCGAGCTGCCCAGCCGCGTGCCCTGTCCGCCCGCCATCAGCACCACCGCCACCTTGTTCTGGGCAATCAGGTCGAGGCCCGCCGCATACCACGCCGCAATGTCCGCTGGCGCCGAGTCGAGCACGCTGGCTGTGGCGCTCTCGGGCAGCGGCTCGAGCGTGGCCGCTGCGCCGCCGCCCGCCGCCGCCTGCGGGTGCAGAGCCTCGTCGGCCAGCGCGTTGATGCGTTCCGGATCAAAGAGCGACAGCTGCTGCACCAGCTCCGCCTGCTCAGCCGCCGAGAGCTCGTCGTAGAAATTGAAGACCTGGCCCTGGCCGGCTTTGGTGTACTTTTCCCTCAGCTGGGCAACGTCCACAGACGCCGCGTCGGACGGAGCAGCCATTCTGGAGAAGGCCGTGGGAGAAAAAGCTGGCACGTTAAAAAAGGTCTAAGGGTCCAAAGATACCGGGGACAAATGGCTGCAATCACAGCTGGGAACAGAGAAAGTTGGGAGGGGAGAAAGGCAACTAAATCAATTCAAACACAAAGGAAACGCCTCAGCTATGATAAAGAAAAAAAAAAGGAAAAGAAAACGGGACGCCAAGGCACTTCATATATTCGGGACAAAAGAAACGGACTGCGGCTGAAGACGTTGAACGGTCGTGTACTCCGTAATATTGCGGCTTGTGGCAGTACACGCCGTATAAACCTGACATCATCCTAGCTAAAAGCCAAATATAGAACAAACAAGCTACAATCAAGGCACAAAGCCACTGGGCACCCCTCCTACGGGACTTCACTGCGTATTGCCCCACCAACTCTCTACAACAGGGGACAAAATCGTATGGATACTCGCATGGATACTTCCTACTCGTACTGTCCAGAGCGGAACAAGGATTGGCCGATGCCGAACAACGCCACTTTCGTTCACGTGCTCTTTGCGGGCAACCACCAGCGAATTTTGTTATTTTTTTATTTTTTATTTTATTCGGTTTGTAGCCCCACGGCAAAAAAAAAGTCTTTGGTTATTACCCCCAAAAAAAGTTTCTGGGCTTAAAAAAAAAAAAGTGAAAAAAATTTCGAGAAGGCGGTCTCTTTCCTCAATCCCAACTAAACGGACCCCAACCTCTTTTTTCCCTCTCTCTTCCTTCACCTTGCTTCTTCTCTTCCCTCCCCGCTTCTTCTGTTGTTGCATTTTCTCATCCCGCATCGCTAAAACGGATTCCCTACTGAGTTGAATCAGCTATTCCGAGTCTTTGGTTATCAAGATGGCTACAGAAGTGTACGACGGTGCGATCGGTATCGATCTGGGTATGTTTCAGCAGTAGTTTTTTTTTTTTTTCTTTTCCCCGGGAATTTTTTTTTCCCCTGTGCTGCTTCATGCTGGGACCGGGGGGTTGGCAATCGACTAATCTGTTTCTTTTTTCTTTTGTTCCGCAGGCACCACCTACTCTTGTGTGGCGACATACGAGGGCAACAATGTCGAGATCATTGCCAACGAGCAGGGTAGCTTCACGACCCCGTCGTTTGTGTCGTTTACCGAGGAGGAGCGTTTGATTGGCGAGGCCGCCAAGAACCTGGCTGCCATGAACCCCCAGAACACGGTTTTTGACGTCAAGTAGGCCTTTTCTTTTTTTTCTCTTTGTGCGATGCAATAGCCGTATCTTTGTTTGGGGTTGAGACGATCGTGGCTGACATATCTTCTTCTTTCAGGCGTCTTATTGGCCGGAGATTTGACGACCCGACGGTCAAGAAGGACATCGAGTCGTGGCCTTTCAAGGTCGTGTCTGACAATGGCAACCCCAAGGTCCAGGTCGAGTACCTTGGCAGCACCCACACGTTCTCTCCTCAGGAGATCTCCGCCATGGTGCTCACCAAGGTAAGCGAGGACGAGTTGGCTTGAGAGAGGGCAGACAGAGAGTCGGGGAGACGAAGAGACGAAGAGACGGAGAGACGGAGAGATGGAGAGGCTGGGTGAGGGAACAACGTTCTTGCTAACAACGTGTGCAGATGAAGGAGATTGCCGAGGTCAAGATCGGCAAGAAGGTGGAGAAGGCCGTCATCACGGTGCCGGCCTACTTCAACGACAACCAGCGCCAGTCCACCAAGGACGCCGGCGCCATTGCTGGCCTGAACGTGCTGCGCATCATCAACGAGCCGACGGCGGCGGCCATCGCCTACGGCCTGGGCTCGGGCAAGTCGGCCAAGGAGCGCAACGTGCTGATCTACGACCTGGGCGGCGGCACGTTTGATGTGTCGCTGCTGAACATCCAGGGCGGCGTCTTCACGGTCAAGGCCACGGCCGGCGACACCCATCTGGGTGGCCAGGACTTTGACACCAACCTGCTGGAGCACTGCAAGAAGGACTTCCAGCGCAAGACCAAGAAGGACCTGTCGGGCGATGCGCGCGCGCTGCGGCGTCTGCGCACGGCCTGCGAGCGTGCCAAGCGCACGCTGTCCAGCGGCACCCAGGCCACCATTGAGATCGACTCGCTCTTCGACGGCGAGGACTTTAGCATGCAGATCACGCGCGCCCGCTTCGAAGAGCTCAATGCCGCCGCCTTCAAGGGCACGCTGGAGCCTGTCGCCCAGGTGCTCAAGGACTCGGGCCTGGAGAAGACCGCGGTCGACGAGATTGTCCTCGTCGGTGGCTCCACCCGCATTCCGCGCATCCAGAAGCTGCTGAGCGACTTCTTCAATGGCAAGAAGCTGGAGAAGAGCATCAACCCCGACGAGGCCGTCGCCTACGGTGCTGCCGTCCAGGCCGGCATCCTGTCCGGCAAGGCCACCTCTGCCGAGACTGCCGACCTGCTGCTGCTCGACGTCGTGCCCCTGTCCCTGGGTGTTGCCATGGTAAGCTGATTCTTTTATATCGATCAAAAGGGGTTTTGCGGTTTACGGTCTTTTTTGAGAGAGAGAGAGAGAGAGACCTGAGCATTGAACTAGTACTAACCTCTTTGCAGGAAGGCAACATCTTTGCTCCCGTCGTTCCTCGCGGAACCAGCATCCCCACGATTAAGAAGCGGTAAGTTTCAGCGATGCCTGGATTTTTTTTCGTTTTTCGCGCAGTTTTGTCGTGGCCGTCACGTGACCGTTTTCCGAGCTAACGCCGTCCAACAGCGTCTTCACGACATCGCAAGACGGACAGACGACTGTGGTCTTCCCGATTTACCAGGGAGAGCGCATGTCGGTTCTGGAGAACGTGTCTCTTGGAGAGTTTTCGCTGTTCCCGATCCCGGCGATGCCCGCGGGCCAGGCACAGCTGGAGGTCGTTTTCGAGGTAGATGCCAACGGCATTCTCAAGGTGACGGCCACGGAGAAGTCCACGGGCCGCACGGCCAACATCACAATCAGCAACTCAGTAGGCAAGCTTTCGAGCGAGGAGATTGAGAAGATGATTGGCGATGCCGAGGCGTTCAAGTCGAAGGACGAGGCGTTCAGCAAGCGCTTCGAGGCCAAGCAGCAGCTGGAGTCGTACATCTCGCGGGTGGAGGACATCATCTCCGACCCGACCATGTCGCTCAAGATCAAGCGCGGCCAGAAAGACAAGATCGAGCAGACGCTCAGCGAAGCCATGTCCGCGCTGGAGCTCGAGGACACTTCTGCCGAGGATCTCAAGAAGAAGGAGCTTGCCCTCAAGCGGCTTGTCACCAAGGCCATCTCTCAGCGATAAGCGGCCAGGCCTGGTCCTGGTTGTGGGGAGAAAAAAAAGAGAAGGGAGTGCTACAAGGCAGTGAGGAAAGGGTTTTTATATTGTGGAGAGGGGAGAGGAGGCGGGTGTGATTGGGGGGGTATGCAAGTGGGAAGTTACAAATTGGTAGTAAGGGGGAAAGAAAAAAAAAACGAAGATGGAAAACTGAAAGTCGAACATGGAAAATCAAAAACGTGGGGGGACTGAGAAGAAAAGGACATATAACACGGTGGCTGAATCCGTGGCGCGCTTTGTCGTCTTGCACAGCTTCTCTTTTTGGCTTTTTGGCTTTTTCTCTCTTTTTTTTTTTTACTTATTTCTCTCTTTCCTTTGTTTTTCTGTGATATTCTTCGTCGGTTCTACGTTTTCTTTTTATCTGTCGTGCTACCTACAAAGGGGAAACAAAATGTTAAAGAAACCGAGGCTTTTTTTTTTAATAGTCATCTCTGTGTTTTATGCCAGTTTTCAAAGCTTTCTTTTTTGACAAAAAGCTTTGGTTCATGGACTCACTGCTCCCTTTTCGGTTGCGCGAAGGATATTGTTCTTTCTGCTCAGCGGCCAGCCAGCAAGTGACGGGGAAACGGATTTGCCCAATTCATATCCACGATGGCTGATTATAGTAATACAGAGCAGTCCGTTTGATTCTTTGATCTAATCTCGTTTGACTCTGATCGTGTAATACAAAAGCCAGCCGACATTCAAATTCTATCCATACATAAAACAATGAAAGACAGAGGCTTGCCATGGGATCCTGCCATCACGGACACTTGAGCGGGTCCGGGCCAGGCGGGTGGTAGTTTGTGGGGACTGGGTAGTAGATGTTGACGACCAGGCCGGGGTCTGTGGGCTTGTAGGCGCCTGGAATCGACAGCAGGTTCGCGGGCAGGCTGCCGTTTCCGCCAGACACGGCGAGCTGGGCGCACGAGATGTAGAGCTGTGCGCCGCCGACGGCGCTGGCACTGTGCAGGGCAATGTGCTCGACGCGCAAGAGGTATTCGCCGTCGGGAATGCACTTTGGGATGGTCACATTGAGGACGGATTTGCCTGTGGCGTTAGATTTGGATTGGATTTCGGCACTCGTCGCTCCTCGTTTTCTGTTGTTTGATATTCGTTCTTTCTTTCTTTCTTTCTTTCTTTTTTCTTCCACAATTCTTCCCTCGGCTTTCTCAATCGGTCCTGACTTTCTCCACCTGTTTTCACTTCCCATCTTTCTTTCTTCATCTTTTTCCCATCTGCTTTCATTGTCCCGCCACGCATCTCCCCTTTCTGTCAACCCCCCCTCGACGCCAAACTCACCTTGAGACGGCCACTTGAGCCCGTCGGCCACGGTCGGATAGTCTTGGTAGATCTTGAACCAGACCGGGCCCTCGCCGGTCATGGACGCGGCCGTCTCGCCGCTGGGAGCCTTGGCCATCCAGAAGGAGAGCGGGCCCGGGTGGCCGACCTCGGTTGTGGCCACGTAGCCGATGGTCTCGCCGGCGGTGACGTTCCGGGTCTCGGCATTCTCGCTGCCCGGCGCCAGTTGGTAGCAGGTCATGGCCGAGGAGGCGACGTCGGTGACGGGCCCGTTGCTCTGGTAGTTTGTTGTTTTGCGGACGTTGACCCAGTCGCCGGTTTTGACGCCGCCAATGACCGTGTTTTTGAAGACATCTAGGGGTGGGCAGAGGTCAGACTGGACAGGTAAACACAAAAAGCAGGAGCTACATCAACAAAAAAAATCAATACGCCGTACAGTGCGCGTCCACGGCAGCAGATGCTGCGAGGACCAGGGCCAGAAGCGTCTTCATTGTGTATTACCGATCCAATGCGCGATCTGGAAGAAGCCGGTCTGTGGTGGCAACAGAAAGCACAGAAAGGACAGAAAGAACAGAAAAAGCAAAGAGATATACTTGGGAAAGCCAATGCATAAAAAAAAAGGCGAATTCAAAGACAACAAGACGACTGCTGGCAAACTGTTCAAACCTGGCGAAAACATCCCGCCACAGCATTCTGTCCCCCCAGACAAAATCCTTTTTTTACTTTCTCTGCTCTCCGCTCTTCTTCCCACATGGCACAGACAATAGAGTGCGCAGAAGCCGTCTCATACACCAAATATATGGCTGCGCACCCAAATTATATTATAGCCAGAGTAATTGGCCCACCTCCTGAGAGACAATTGCTGTTGGCCAAATCAGAGACCATGCTATATTGCCAGCACGTGCTCAGTGACCGGGAAACTTGATTGATATAGAAAGCCAAGTCGGGAGGCAGGGAAGCAAGACCGAAGATACTGTCTTGGCTGCATCGCAGCGCAGTGGCAGCGGGCAAGCGCTCAAATAAAACAGAATCAAAGCTGAGCAGGCCAAGATGACAAGTTGTTTGCATGGAACAGGGCACATCGCAGATGCCTCTTGGGACTCGAACACCCAAAGATGAAAAGCTAGAGTATATAAAAGTACAGACATTTTAAGAAAACAGTATAAGAAAAAACAAAAATGACTAATATAAAGAGCGGGAAAACCAAAAAAAAAGAAAAAAAGATAAAACATCGAGAAAGCATTAAAGAAGCACATAGGAAAAAAAAAAAAAACGCCGCCACAATAATTCTCCCGCAAACCTTTTTTGCCCCCCCCTTTTTATGTGGTCACCTTCGCTGTCACTGGCTTTCTTTTTTGATTTTGGAGTTTCAGTACCCTCTCCCTCTCCTCTCTTCTCTTTTCCTCTTCTCTCCTCTTCTCTTTTCCTCTTCTCTCTTCTCTTTTACTCTTCTCTCTTCTTCTCTTTTCCTCTTCTCTCTTCTCTTTTACTCTTCTCTCCTCTCTTCTCTTTTACTCTTCTCTCTTCTTCTCTTTTCCTCTTCTCTCCTCTCTTCTCTTTTCCTCTCCTCTCCTCCTCTCCTCTCTTCTCCTCCCCTCTCCTCTCTCAGCTTTCTCTCCCCGCACCCGCCTAGTCGTCGTCGGTGTAGCGCGGCCCACTGGCAGCCGGCGTCTCGGGCAGTCCGCCGTATGCAGCCGGCGTGGGCGCTCCGTAGTAGGCGCCGCCGGCGGCGGGCGTAGGGGCCCCGGCGGCTGGCGTGGGAGCCGTGTCAGCGCCCCAGCCGCCCTGCCAGCCGCCAGCGGCCGGCGTGGGAGCGCTGAGGCCAAGGCCGGGCGTGGGGGCTGCATAGGCACCGGGCGTGGGGGCGTTGAGGGCGCCGGGCGTCGGGGCGCTGAGGCCGGCACCGGGCGTGGGAGCGTCGTAGGCGGCCTGGGCCGAGCCGCTGGCGCCGGGCGTGTAGCCCCAGCTGTCGTTGCCGCTGGCGCCGGGCGTGGGCGCCGAGACGCCGTAGCCGGGCGTCTTGGACCCGGAGCCCCAGGCATCGCCGCCGCCGCTGCTCCAGGCCGGCGTCTTGGAGCCGTGGCCAAAGCCGTCGTAGGCCGGCGTCTTGGCTCCCGAGTTCCAGGCCGGCGTGCGCGAGCCCAGTCCGCTGCTGCCGCCGTAGGCCGTGCGGCTGCCGTCGTACGGATTGACCGTGCGCGAGCCGTCGGCCATCCAGGCCGGTGTCCGCGGTGCCCGGCCCGCGTCCGACCGGCTCCATGCCGGCGTGTGTGCTGTGGCTGCGATGGTTAGCATTGTCTGTGACTCTGTCTTGACTGTCTGTGACTCTGTCTGTGACTCTGTGACTCTGTCTGTGATCCGTCATTACTCTCTCACCTTTCGGAAGCCCCCAGGCCGGCGTGCGTTCGCCGCCGCCGTACGAGGCGACCTGGGGCGTGCGACTGCCGCTGTCCCAGGCCGGCACGCCGAGGCCGCTCCGGCCGCCGCCCGCCGAGGCTGCGCCGCCATAGCCGCCGCGGGCGCTGGCGCCAAATCCGCCGCCGCCTCCGCCGCGGGCGTTGATGTCGATCACGCGGCCGGTCGTCTTGTCCTTGAACGTCAGGTCGGCCTTGGGCACGGTGATGATCTTGTTCTTGGTGTGCAGCTCGACACGGGCCAGCGTGTCGGTGGTGTCCTTGACGATGCCCAGCAGGCCCTTGTAGCCGCCGCGGCGGATGGTGACGGTCTGGCCGATGGCGCGGTCGCGGCCAAAGACGCGCTGCGGCGCCTGCATGGCGCCGCCGTTGGCGCCGGCGCCGGCCCCCCCCTGCGGGTTGCGCTTGAGCGCCGGGTTCATGGCGCTGAGATCGGGCCCGCTGGGCGCGGCGCTGACGCGGCCGCCCTTGGCGGCGACGGTGGTCAGGTTGCCGGCGCGCGACACAAAGACGCCGGCGTTCTCGGTGGTGGCGTTGCTGTGCATAAAGACGTAGGCGCGGTGGATGTGGATGATCTTGCCCTGGCGCTGCTGGCCGCCGTATTCGCGCACGACGTCGTCGAGGCGGATCTCGGAGCCGCTGCGGTCGGCGGCGACGGCCAGCTTGTTCTTGGGCAGCAGGTTGCTGATCTGCGACGGCAGCACCTGGCGCAGCTCGCCGTGCTGGTCCAGCACCACGAGCGACTCGCGGTCGATCTTGATGACGCAGCCGACGGTGGCGACGTCGAGCTGCACCAGGTCCAGCAGCGAATACTGCCCCAGCGACCCCTGGCCGCCCGTGTCGCTGGCCTCGCGCAGGTCCTTGCTGAAGACGGTGATCTCCGAGTTGCTCTGGTCCGTCAGCAGCGTCACCCGGTCCTCGTCGATCTTGACCACCATGCCGACGTCGTCGCGGAAGCGCCCGCCAATCACCTTGACGTGGTCGCCCGCCCGGAACCGCTTGCGCAGTCCCTTGGTCGGCGCCTCGATCGTCGTGCCCCGCAGGTCGCCCTCCGTCACCTCAATCGTCACAATGTCGCCCACAATGCTGGCCGCCTTGCCCACCACCCCCTTCTGCTCGCCCTCGTACACCTCCACCACGTCGCCCGGCACGTACGTCACGTTGGCGTTGCTGTCCTTGAGGCTCGCCGCCAGCGCCTTGAGATCCAGGTTCTCCGCCCCGTCGTCCGCCCCCAGCGAGAACTTGGTCAGCTCCTCCAGCGTCGGGTTGACGTCCTTGACCACCAGCTGCTGCAGCTTGATGTCCTTGACCAGGAACCCGTTCTCAAAGTAGTCGCCGTTGTACGTCCACGTGTTGGGCTGCGCGTGCGCCATGATCGACTTGGGGCTGCGCTTGCGCGCCTCCACCTCGCTGAACAGCCGCTGCGGCGGCCGCGGGCCCGGCACCCCCGGCAGCCGCCGGATGTTGTTGTTGCTGGTGCCGCCGCCTGTGGCTGCCGACGACGACGACAGCGCCGACTCGTCGCGCACGCCGTAGTCCAGCCGCGGAATGAAGCGCACCCGCGCCTCCAGCCCGTTCTCCGTCACGTCCAGCACCTGCGCCAGATCGCCGGCATACTTGAGCGGCCGCCGCAGCCGCACCCACGCGTTCGGCTCCAGCGTCGGCGCCTTGGTGATGCGGAACAGGTCCGGCATGTCCTTGATCTCCACCAGAATCAGCTTGCTGCGCGGATACACGTTGAGCATGCCGTCCAGCGCCGCCATAATGTCCGTCTGCCGCAGCGCCTCCACGTAGATGTAGCCCTTCATCACCGAGTGCGGGCCGCCGCGCTCAAACGCCGCCGTGATCCCCAGCTCGTCCTTGGTGCCCAGCCGCTCCTCCACGCGCCGCATGATCGAGAAGACGACCTCGCGCTCCTTGCCCTCCTTGCACCGCACCGCCCAGATGCTCGGGTCCTCCACGCTCGGCAGCAGCAGCCGCCGCGGCATCACCGCCGAGTCGCCCAGGCTCTTGGTCGGCCGCCGGTTGCCGTAGCGCTGCCGCAGAATCTCCGCCTGCTTTTCCGCGTCCAGGCTCTGCTCCAGCTCGCGGCGCCGGTCCAGCTCGCGGTGCCGCCGGTCGTCGTTCAGGTGGCTGCTCTCCTCAATGTCGTCCGGATGCGCGTTGTCGATGAAATCCTCAATCTCCTCGCCGTCCCGCTCCTCGTCCTCGGCTTCGTCCTCGTCCTCCACGTCGGCCTCGAGATCAAAGAAAGCCGCCCGGCTGTCGTGCTTGTGGCGCTTTCGCCGATGCCTCTGCAGCAAGTTAGTCTCTCTCTCTCTCTATCTTTCCCTCTCTCACACACACACTCTCTCTCCCCCAAAACTTACCGAGTGCCGCACATCATCTACATCCTCGTCGTCTTCCTCCTCCTCCTCCTCATCGTCTTCGTCCCCGTCATCCTCATTTCCACCTTCGTCATCTCCATCGCCCCTCTCCGCCTTCTCTTCATCCTCCTCACCGTCGTCGTCTTCCTCGTCGTCTTCTCTCGCCCGCTTTCTCGGCTTGCTTGGAGCGTCCGCGTCCGCCTTCTCATCGTCGTCCTCGGCATCTGATTGAGCCGGCGACGCTTTCCCTCGCCGGTTGGAGAATTCCGGCTCTTCCTCTTCCTCCTCGTCAACGTCTTCGCCTTCACCCTTCAAGCTACGATCTCCTCCACGACGACCATTGCCATCGTCGTCGTCATCGTCATCCTCGACAACTTGCCTGCGGGACGACCCGTTTGTCCGTTCTTTGTGCGGCGGGCTAGAACTCCGGCTTCCGGCCTTGATGTCGTCGCCACCATCCGCCTCTTCCTCGTCAGACAAGTCGGCTGGCGCCGGGTTGAAGTTGTCCTCGTCGGAGTCCTCGTCGCCGTACTGGAACTTTTCTGTCGACATGGCGGCGCTCGTTATGTCGCGATGGGGCGGCGGCGTGGGCAAATTACAAGAAAGAGCAAAAAAGAATCAAGAGATCATAGATTGAGGGGACAGGGGATTAAACCGAAGTGTGCATCAAAAAGGCCAGATCTGAAAACGGTCTGATTCGAAAAAAATAGACGACGGATCAAGGTGAAAAAAGGGAGACTGAAAGGGACGATGACGATTGGACAAAACAGAAGGAAAGATATATTTGACAAAAAGAAAAAAAAGAAAAGGGAAAAAGGGAAAAGGAAAAAAGAAAAAGGGAGAAGAAAGAAGAGGTGCTAGCGGTTCCAACTTGGGGGAAAAAAAACGGTCGTCTTTTTGGATCCCTTTATTCTGTTGGCTGAACTCTTTTTTGTGGTTTCTTGCCAGTATTTTCTGCCCTTCCTTTTTGTCCTTTGAAAGAGACAGCTTCAAAAGCTGGGCCGCATCCAGGGCAGGGGGGACGGACAGATTCGGCCTGGCGTCAACAATAAGCCGGAGCCAAGCTGTCCAATGAGAGAGAGGCTGGTTTTCTCCCTGTGGCTGCCCTCTCCCATAGGGGCTATAGCCAGCTGGACGTGCGCTAAAGCGAGTCGATGGTGCTGCTGTACGCGCTTTTTTGACGCAGGAAATACTAGTAAGTGCGCAAGAGGCAGGGACCCCCCGCCGCAGACTCCACCCCCCTCGCCCAAAGGAAGGAGTCATTCCAAGAGGACAAAAAAAAAAAAAAAAGAAGAAAGAGAAGCAAACGAGAAAAGCTGGCGACACAGACCGACCCCGCCAAACCGGTTTGAGCTTCAACTTCAAACTGCGCGTTGGGCGGCCACCGCCCTGTCAACGCTTGGGTGTGCACGAAGCCCCTCTTGATCCGACTCTTTGCGTCGTCCGTTCTTGTTGTGTTGGAAGAAACGAGAGAAGAAAAGGATAAAGGATAAAGAAAAACACAGGATAGAGGATAAAAAAAACCACAAGTGGACGAGCTCTTTTTGGCCCATTGGGGATTTTTTTATTTCCTTGCTTGTTTGCCAGAGATCGACGACAACGACGCCTCTTCGAGAGAGAGCAGACACAGCCGCTGCAAAAGAGAACAAAAGAGGACAAAAGAGAACACGCGATCTCGAGTCCGTTCCTCGCCTGGCCGCCGCCGTCGCTACCCATCACAGCACCACAAACACTCTCGAGCAAAGCCGACGAAACAGCTGTTGTTCTCCGTGTGCGTCTGCACGCCGGGTGGCCAAGACGCCGTCGGGCTGTTGATCTGTTGATCTGTTGATTCTGTTGTTCCCATTGGCAGCTCGCATTCCACGCTGGCGAAACGACCGCTTCTGCTCTGTTCTGCTTTCTCCTTCTCAACACCCGGCATCCTCGACGCCTTGCGAAACGATCCCGGCCCCCGTTCTGCTCTACTCTTGCTCTCAGCTCTTAGAACACCAACGAGCCGTTTCTGCGACCCTCCTCGAAGACATCCGGCCTCTCCAGCTCTAGCTTTATTGACATCAAGCCTTGGCAGACCTCGAAAACAAAAGAAACAAAAGAGGAGAAATAGAAAGAAACAAAGGAGGGATAAATAGAGAGAAACAAAAGAGAGAAACGGCTCAGACACTTTACGAGACGATCCAGTCTGCTTCTCTCCTGCTCTGCTCCACTGCACGCTGATTGTCCACCTGCGTCCGCACATTCGCACAGATGAATTCGGCCGTGCCCAGCGTGCTGCGGCCGGGCGGCTCTCGAAACACGCCGCTGGGGCTGGCTGACATCCGGCCGCGAACCGACTCCAACGTGTCGGACAGCTTTGCCGGCGGCTACGACTTTGCCAACACGCAGCCCGGCACCAGCAACTACCTTGCACCATGGGCCCTGTATGCCTTTGACTGGTGTCGGTGGCCGTCGACGGGCAATGGTGCCGGCAAGCTTGCCATTGGCAGCTACCTGGAAGACGGGCACAACTTTGTGGGTGTTTGTTGCTTTGCTGCTTTGCTTCTTTGCCTCTTGTGCTACTCCCGTCTCTTGTGCTACCCTTGCTTCTTTGCTTCTTTGCTTCTTTGCTTCTTTTCTGCTTTTCTGCTTTTCTGCTTTGTTGCTATGCCTCTTTGCTTCTTTGCTTCTTTACTTCTTTGCTTCTCGCTAACCACGACAGATCCAAATTCTCGACACCCACATTGCCGCCACGCCCCTGGACGCGTATGCGCCGGGGACGTCGAAATACGCGCTCGAGTTCACCAAAACCGCCGAGGCCACGCACACGTACCCCGTCACGCGGCTGCTGTGGGAGCCGCCGTCGTCGCAGAAACAGTCGACAGACCTGCTGGCCACGTCGGGCGACCATTTGCGGCTCTGGTCGCTGCCTGCCGAGGCGCCGTCCGCCGTGGGCAGCACCATTGGCCGCGGCCGCGACGCGCCCCCCTCCAAGCTGACGCCGCTGGCGCTGCTGTCCAACTCCAAAACGCCCGACCACACGGCGCCGCTGACGTCGCTGGACTGGAACACCATGTCGCCCAGCCTCATCATCACGTCCAGCATCGACACCACCTGCACCATCTGGGACATCCCGTCGCTGACCGCCAAGACCCAGCTCATTGCCCACGACAAGGAGGTCTACGACGTGCGCTTCTGCGCAAAGAGCACAGACGTCTTCGTCAGCTGTGGCCAGGACGGCAGCGTGCGCATGTTCGACCTTCGCAGCCTTGAGCACAGTACTATCATATACGAGCCAACCGGCAAGGAAGAGCGAGGTATGTTCTTTCTCTTCTCTCGTCTCTCGTCTCTCGTCTCTCGTCTCTCGTCTCCCCCCTCCCCTCTCCTCTCTCCCCTCTCCTCTCTCCTTTCTCCTCTCTCCTCTCTCCTCTCTCCTCTCCTCTCTCTCCTCTCTCTTCTCCTCTCCCCCCTCTCCTCCCTTCCCGTACTCACTACTGCCCTAGACGCCCAAGGCGGCCGGATGAGCCCCACGCTGGCCCAGCAGACCATGTCCCACCCACCGCCACTGCTGCGCCTGGCGACGTCGCCGCACGACGGTCATCTGCTGTCGACCTTTGCCATGGACTCCAACGTCCTGCGCATCCTCGACGTGCGCCAGCCGGGCCAGGCCCTGCTGGAGCTGCGCGGCCACGGCGGCGCCGTCAACTGCGTCGAGTGGTCGCCGCACCAGCGCGGCATGCTGGCGTCGGGCGGCGACGACTCCCAGGTTCTGATCTGGGACCTGCTCAGCAACCCCTCGTCTGTGGCCGCCGCCGGAGGCCCGCCAACCAACGGCGGCTCGCTGCCCGACAACGTCCGGTCGCCCGTCGCTGCCTGGCAGTGCGACTACGAAGTCAGCAACGTCGGCTGGGTTCCGCAGCTATCGAGTGCCGAGTATGGAAACTGGCTGGGCGTCAGCGGCGGACGCGGCATCTGGGGCGTTCGCGTTTGAATCACTACTGTGCCACGCCGACTCAGACAGAAAAGCAATAAAGCAGACAGGCAACACACTATGCCGCCCCAAAAAGCAACACCGTACAAGGCGCATGCCCCTCGGACCGGAGTCGTGGATTGAAGCAGGCATTTCGGGCTGCCGTTTTGGCTGCCACACCTTCTGCTGCCTCCTATTTTTTTTTTTTTTTTTGCCAGGCTCCCCCCTTCTCCCCGAACCTTCTTCTTTACTTCGTAGTGCGTCGCGCCGCCTGTTGTCCTATCTTCTCTCCACCTGCGCCCACTCTCCTGGCTTCATCCTTTTTTATGTCCTTCACTGCATACCTTATTGTGGGAGTATGGGGACATCATGGTTATCCCTTTTTTCGCCTTTTATTTTGTTCTAGCGCATGGGAAGAATTGGCTTGTTTGTTCAATACACGTCGTCAGAGAAAATAAAAAACATTCTAGACAGACCTTTCACCAAAAAGGATTTCTGGCCGATGGCGCTGCAATGTGACGGTCTCCCTACTTTGGGACGGCAGGGAAGCACTTATAAAAGGGAGCTAGAAGATGCCTGGCTGCCAGACAACCTGCAGGAGATCGTGGAGGTTTGGAGGCCAGTCGCCGTTGCCTTTTGCACAGAAATGCAAAGCAGCCATCTCTCTACGTGTTCCGGAATGCTTTACCTCCTTTACAGCAGATACTACAAAATAAAACGACACACGGAAATGATCTAAAGCAGTCTGTTTGTTTTCAGAGGACTAACATTCAACTGAACAAGACAAAATGAAATAGCAGCACAGTGATCCCGTCTAACTAAGAGGCAAGGGCGCCACATTCAGAGCACAAGTGTAAAAGATTGGAAGAGAACACACTAGACATGTGCTTGGCCTCAAAAGGGCAAGGCGGCCGCACACAGGACAGGCACTCCCAACGCTCATTCCCACGCCGTCTTGTTTCTTTGATTTCATCTCTTTTATCACGTGCTCCTCTCCTGATAGTCCTGTCGAGCAGAGTCTACACTGCCTCTGCACAAAAGCCCGTCCGGACAGCGTAAAAAAGAGAGAGAGAAAAAGAGCGAGTGAGACAAAAAGAGAGAGAGAGAGAGAGAGAGAGAGAGAGAGAGAGAGAGAAGAAAGAAGAAAAAAAAAAAAAGCCCGGTTCTCACCCCCCTCTCTTTCATCTCGGCCTCTTGCTCACTGACCAATGCCCAGGTGGTTGACGTCAGCCTTGACAATGCGCAGCGTGTTTGTGTTGCCCATGCCGCCCTTCCAGCCCTGAACGACGACGACGGTGTCGCCAACGGCGAGCACCTTGAGGGCGGTGGCGCGCTCGATGCCCCACTTGATGCGGCGGTCGACGTCCTCCTGCCAGTTGACCTGGTTGAAGTCGGGCTTGGCCTCGGGGAAGAGGAAAGGGTAGACGCCGCGGTACAAGTGGCCGTAGCGCGAGGCAGAGGGGTTGCGCGTGACCATGAAGATGGGGCAGACGGGGCGGTACTTGGACAGCAGGCGGGCGGATTCGCCCGAGGTCGACAGCACGATGATGCCGCCGGCGTTGAGATCGAGCGAGGCGCGCACGGCGGCCATGGCGCACGACTCGACAATGGTGACGGGCCGCTTGGCCAGGCCGCACAGCTCCTCAAAGTGGCTGACGTAGGGAATGGTGTTCTCGGCCTTGAGGCAGGCCTCGCTCATCTCGCGCACGGCCTCCTCGGGGTAGCTGCCCTTGGCCGTCTCGCCCGACAGCATGACGCAGTCGGCGCCGTCGGTGACGGCGTTGCCGACGTCGCTGATCTCGGCGCGCGTGGGCCGCGGGTTCTTGATCATGGACTCGAGCATCTGCGTGGCGCAGATGACCGGCTTGCCGGCAATGTTGCACATGGCAATCAGCTTCTTCTGCGCGGCAAACACCTCGGCCGCCGGGATCTCAATGCCCAGATCGCCGCGCGCCACCATGACGCCGTCCGTCTCGGCCAGAATCTCGGGGAAGTTGTTGAGGCCCTGCCGGTTCTCGATCTTGGCAATGATCTGGATGTGCGCGCCGTCCTTGCCCAGCACCTCGCGAATGTCCCGGATGTCCTGCGCCCGCCTGATAAACGACGCAAACACCATGTCGACGTTGTTCTTCACGCCAAAGCGCAGGTCGGCCTTGTCCTTCTCCGACAGCGCCGGCAGGTCCACGTCCGTGTTCGGCAGGTTGACGCCCTTTTTCGACGAAATGAAGCCGTTGTTGCGCGCCCGCACCTTGATCGTCTTGTCGTCCGTGATCTCCAGCACGTCAAACGCCAGCACGCCGTCGTCCACATAGACCGTGCGGCCCTCCTTGACCACCTTGGTGATGTTCTTGTAGTCGACATACCTGCGTTACGTTAGCCAACACAACTCACTCACACTCACATCCCACGGGGTGGGGAGAATGGGGGGATGGGGGAATGGGGGAATAGGAGGCGGTGTCACAAGGGGCTACACCAGTGGGAGGCCGTACATGTTGGAGGTGTCACAAGACGTGGCGTATTTCTCGTCTGTGGTGATGTTGAGAACAGTGCCGGCCTTGATGGGGATGTCCTCGTCGTTCTTGGTGTTGCCCGTCCGGATCTCCGGGCCCTTGGTGTCCAGGGCAATGGCAACCTGGCGGCCTTCCTGGGCCTTCTCGGCAGCACGGGCATTGTCAATGACGGACTGGTGGTACTCGTAGCTGCCGTGGGAGAAATTCATGCGAACAACATTGAGGCCGGCCAACCGCAGCTTGTTGATCGCCTCGACAGAATTGGTCTTGGGGCCAATCGTGCAGATGATCGACGTCCGCCGGTAGTTCTTCTCTGGCTGGAAGGCCGTGTCCAGAGCCGCCAGCCAGTCAATCCGGCCGCCCAGCGAGAGGTGGTCAAGAGCAGTGGCAGCCATTGTAGCGAGATGTTTCTTTGCTTTCTTTTTCTTGGTTGTTAATGTTTTTTTGCTGTTGCTGGCCTATTGTTCTTGCTGGTTGTTGCTTTTTCGTTGCCGTAGCTGGTGCGTGTTTGTCTTTGAGCCGTTGAGCTGGAACGGGAGAAATGCTCGTTGAATTTTTTATTTTTTGGGTGAGCTTTTTTTGGCTATCGCTTTTGCTTTTTTTTTTTCTTTTTTTTTGTTTGGCGAGGAGGGGCCACTATAGAGGGGTCAAAATGATTGGGCCGCTGGGTAAAGGGGGCAGCAATATAAATGGGACGTGAGCTTGGGCAGTAATAAGCGGAAGCTGGTCTGAAAATACAAAGAAAAAAGACAGGAAGCAAATAAAAGTAAGGAAGAAAGACAGGAAGCAAAAAGAAGAAGGCAACGAGAGAGACAAGAAAGCAAGAGAAGATTGAAGGGAGGAAATAAAAAAAGATAGGAATCCGGGCAGGATCAAACGGAGATTTTAAAGAAGAATGATGAGCGGACGAGAGAATTAAGAACAGGTGAATAAGCAGGAAAGTGCCTCACTCTGGAAAGGGTGAGTCTTTTTTTTTTGATCTTATGTTACCTGGGAGCAATTCCCTCTCTCTCTCCTTTCTCTTTTTTTTTCTTTTCTTGTTTTTTTGCCCCTTGTTCTTCGTTCCTCGCCCTGAGATTTTTGTAAATAAAACAGCTCTCTCTTTTGACCTACCAGCAAGGACAGTTGAAGCCAACGAGCTGCCCGATTGCGCCTGCAGGTGCAGCAGCTTTGCGAACACCTAGTAATATGGAGTAGAGAGTTTTACCGCTGGAAACCACGCTCGAAATAGCCCCTCCTAGTGCCCCAACCCCTGCACAGCGCATTACAAGCTAAAGCGCATAGAAGACGGGCATGGAAGGCTCAAGCCCCGTGGTGCCTTCTCAACACAGTAATATGGAAGTACTCGTACTTTCTTTTGGTACCCCGAATTCCTGGCATAATGCACCTCAAAGAGCCAATGATATCTGCTCCACTAGGAGCATGCCTTCTTTTTTTTTGCCTGCTGTTCCGCCCAATTTTGCTTCTCCTCCCTCTGCTCGTAATCTTTTGCCAAATGACGCTGGCCATTATAGCGCAGGCGATTTAAAAGGCCGGAATCGGCTGCCGCCTTTGGGCTTTTAGCTCGAGGCCGAAGCTCTTTTTTTGAGAGATAAAGGGATGCCTTATCAGATAGCATATCAACACGTGACATACCAGCCACTCCAGGCACGAAGTAAAGGCGTGGGCTGGTTTTGGCGGTGCACATCCCACCACCGCCTGGGCTGGGTAACCGCCCCCCCTCTTTTCCCTTTTTAGGGGCTCTTTTCTTCGGTCAAGTAGGCGGCCTTGACCGACAAAACGAAAACGACAACACGCTGACCAACAAAAGCACAACGGTTGTAAAATCCCAAGCTGCAAAGCAAGATCATCTTCGACAAAAAAACACAGAGAGACACGACGAAAAAATAGGAGACAAACAAAAACAAAAAAGACAGCCTACCTGCGTTTCAATACTCACCTCGTGTGGACTTCTCGTGGTTCGCTCTCGTTATCTCTCTGAATCTGGCTCCCAAAATGGTGAGTAACTTTTTGCTCCCTTTCCCCCCCTACCTGTCTCGTTAAATTTGTAAAAAAAAAGGCATCTCGGAATCTAAAAGATACCTGCGCCCGCCGTCCTTCGTTCTCTAAAGCTTCTCGACTTGCTGACGTTTGGACTATGGTCGAAGATCGGCCGACTTACCCACTACGCATTCGATGCGGTTCTCAGTAAGTGCCCGCGATTAGGAGCAGTGAGACAAAGCGAGGGAAAAAAAGACTTTGCTGACCATTCAAGTTTCCGCCTTCCTGGCCGGTATGAAGCGGTCAACCGGTTTGACGTGAGTACAATGCAGTTTTCTTTTTTTTTCGCCTGTCTTCTCACGGAAGCGCATCATGACTGACAACTACCCCGGCGGATGCTCCTAGACCCAGTTTCAAGACGAGCAAGGCTTCTGGCGACAACAAAGACATGTCCAAATGGATCGACAAGTACTTGGGTGTTGGCGAATGGGTCATGGACCAGTCGGTGGCCCTGGCCGGCTCCAGCAGCTGGTTTGAGCGCACGCGGTGATTGGGATTTCCAGGCTGGCTAGGACGATGTTGGACGATGAGATGCCATGGTACCGTCGCGGTCTCCTCCGTGGCGAAACAGTATTATTTTTCTTTTTCTTTTTTTTTTCAAAAGAAAAAAAAAGAAAAAAGTACTATGAAGACAAAACCAAACACCTACCTTGGATTTTCTTGAAGTAGGACAGGACGGATATCGACGACTCAGCTATGATTATTGCTCCTGTTTTTTTTTTTTTTATCTTTTTTTATCTTTTGTTTCCGCTCCTGCTCTCTTTTTTATACCTGGCTTGACGCTCTCCTCTTCAACCCTTGCTGTCAGGGGGGCTGGTTGGTGTGAGACTATGCTCTCTCTCTCTCTCTCTCTCTTGACAGTGTCGTTTTCATCGTTATAGTGCATTATCATCTTGTTTTCTGGGGCAACACTCTTTTTTTGCTCGGACTAGTGGGTTAGATTTCACAAAGCGTCCATTCGTACCTGTCTCCGAATAAGCAAACACAAGTGAACACTAAACGGGAAAACCAGAGAATCCCAAAGAAAATCCAATCAGTCATGTCCTTCCTTGTAGAGTGGGAGAGGCAATGCCTGTGGGAGGAAGGTGTGGTGGGAGCCTGCAGCCTGCTGGGCGGCCCAGGCGGCGGGGCTTCAGAAGAAGAGCCGGCAAATTTTTCTATTGCCGAACGCCAACCGGCCATACGGGCACTAATCCCCCGAACTGCCATGCGAGGATTGGTAGCCGATGATTGGCGATCTGCTAAATAAAATAAAATAAATAAAATAAATAAATAAAATAATAAAATAATAAAAATAAAAATGGACTCTGAAGCCTCGGCTGCCAAGCACTGCCTACTGAAGGCGAGCAACCTCTAGCATTGGCTCTGCTTTGACCAGACAATACGACAGTGTACTCGTAATACGAATCGAACGATGGCAGTGGCGCTGTTGAAATTAAATGTCTGCTTTGCACATATCTTTTTGAAGCTGGCTTGCAAACAGCCATACAGATCAAGTGACGACCAGGACGCATCCATTGCTTTTGCTATACCGACCCATGCTAACTAAGGAGGCCCGTTGCGCAGATGGTAACCGCCGTCCACCATCAAAGTCGTGCCTGTGATAAACGACGCCTTGGTGCTGGACAGCCACACAATTGCGTCGGCAATGTCCTCGGGCGTGGCATTCCGCCGCAGCGGCGTGGTTTTGGCCAGCGCCTGCAAGCCCTCCTCGCCCACGGCCTCCGCCAGCATGCTGGTCTCCGTGTTGCCCGGCGCCACGCAGTTGACTCGGATGTTGTCCGGGCCATAGTCGAACGCGTCGCACTTGCTGATGGCCAGCGCGCCGCCTTTGCTGGCCGAGTAGGCTGCGTAGCCGTTCATCGGCACCGTCTGGCAGAGGCTGGTCACGTTGACGATGCTGCCGCGGTTCTTCAGCCCGGCCGGCACGTCCTGCTTCAACATCTGCTTCAGCTGTGTGCGCTCGCAGAGAAAGACCTGTTTCGGCATCATTAGCATCGATCTGAGCGACCGTAAGAGGCCAAAAAGGAGAAGAAAAAAGAAAGATGCAAGCAGGAAAGAGAAGGAAAAAGAAAGAAGGGAAAAAAGAAAGACAAAACAAACAAAACAAAACAAAACAAAACAAAAAAAAAAGTGAATCATACCCCCCTCTGGTTAACACGCAGCGTGGTATCCCACTCGTCCTCGGAAAGCTCGTGGACCGGCGCGGCGGCGTGCCCATAGCCTGCATTGTTGACCACAAAGTCAATGCGGCCAAACTGGGCCACCACGTCAGCATGGAACTTTTCCACCGACGCCTCGTCCGTCACGTCCAGGTGCGCCGCATACACCACAGCTTTGGCGTTCTGGCTGGCAATCAGCTGCTTGGTCTTTTCCAGCCCGGCAACGTTGACATCGCCAATGGCAATCTTCAGACAGCCCTCTGCGGCAAAAGCCACCGCTGTTGCCTGTCCGATACCTGTGAGAAAACCCATCAACACGCCGTCCCGTTCGCCATCAAGCAAGAAGGCAGATCATAGCAAGAACCCACCGGCGGCTGCGCCTGTCAGGAGAGCGCTTCCGCCCGATTGGAAAAGGCCAGCCATGGTCGTGATCGATATGGGGCGTGAAGGCGTCTATGCGTATACCAGACAAGAGGTAGAGGGGATGCCGTCTGTCTGTCTGTTTGTCTGTCTGTTTGCTCCTTCGTTTCTTGGCCTTCTATTCATTCACGACAGCGTACGGAGAGAACAAAAAGGAACAAAAAAAGCTTTTATCTGGTTAGGCACGAAAAAGAACCGAAAGACGGTTCAGGTCCTGCTTTTACCGCAACGGCCAACACCGACGAGACATCTGTCTCGCAACATCATTGCAGGAGGATTCCGATGTTGGGCAGTCTTGCGTGTGTTTTTTGCTTGCGCGTACCGTATTGCAGTCGACTTATTCGGAGTGGCATTAGGAGTACGGGGAAAGGGGGTCTCTCCCCGCATTCGGTTTTGGCCGAAGCGCTGGACTGGTAACCGAGATGCAGCCTCCGCACTCTAGGAGCTAGTCGGCCGAGAACGCCAATCTTTTCAACCTTTCAACCTAGTTCCTTTGTTAGTGCACTGGGATGATGCAACTGAAGACCTGCCTTCCCCCCCAAGGAGGCCAACGCCGATGTCTGTCTTCATCCGCCCAGATCCAGGAAGGGAGAGGGCAATGCCGGAGCTTGCTCTTAAAGCAGCCTGATTCGAAACCATCCCCCTCATCCCTCCCACAGTTCAATGAGAGGTCTCCCTGCCCCCCCTCCTCATCCCCCACACGCCTTGTTTGCACTCGTGAATAAAGCAGCCGCCACACGCAGACACCGCCCAGAGACTGGAAGCAGACTCAGAAACAGGAGGACGTACTCTGCACAAGTAGAAGACCATGGATCCCCTTATCGCAGTGGGAGCAGCCCTCATCACGGGAGCAGGCTCGGGTAGGACGCCACCTGGCAGCACAGAGAAGAAAAGAAGGGAGAGGGCAAGAGGGCAGACGGCAGCTATGTGGAGGAAAGCTGACATCTGACCAGGCATTGGACGGAGCATCGCGCTCAAGTTTGCCGAGCGTGGCTGTCTGAAGCTCTTCATCGTCGATATCAACAAAACGGGCCTGGAAGAGACCCAGCGGCTGGTTGCCGAGATTGCACCGTCAGCCAAGGTTGTGGTGCACACGACCAATGTTTCTGTCGCGGCCGAGGTCGAGGCCATGGTGGCCGCGTGCGTACAGGCCTTTGGCCGCATCGACTTTGCCATGAACAATGCCGGAATTGCAGCGGCCGGCGTGCGGACGACGGAGACGTCGACGGCCCTGTACGACAAGACCGTCGCCGTGAACGAAAAGGGAGTGAGTTTTTTTTTTTTTTTTTTTTTTTTTTGTTTTTTTTTTTTTTTTTTTTTTTTTTTTTTTTTTTTTTTTTTTTTTTTTTTTTTTTTTTTATTTTTGTTGTTTTTTTTTTTTTTTTTTTTTTTTTTTTTTTTTTTTTTTTTTCCGGCGGACGGTCTCGTAATTCGTCCTGGGCCGGCCAGGGGTCACCACGACTCGGAGAAATAAAAAAAGGGAAATTAACACGAGAGACAGGTGTATCTGTGTGAAAAGTACGAGATCCAGCAGATGCTCAAGCAGGAGCCGCAGCCCATTTTCAGCGGCGCCAAGGCCGAGCGCAACGTCCGCGGCTCGATCGTCAACACCTGCTCGCTGGCCGGCTTCGCCGTGTTGGCGAACCTGTCCGCCTACACGAGCACAAAGCATGCCGTCTACGTGCTCACTCGCGTCGACGCGCGGCAGTATGCGCCGCACCAGATCCGCGTCAACTCTGTCTGCCCGGGCTTTGTGCCCACTCCTCTGATGATGGGGGCCGGCATGGACGACGACTTTTACAGAGACACCAAGCGGGAGAGCGCGCAAAACCGGATGACGGACCCAGAGGAGATTGCCGAAGGAGTGCTCTTCCTGTCCACCAGCTTTGCCGCCGGCATCACAGGCGTGAACCTCTCCATCGACTCGGGGGCCGGGCTATACCATGTGTACTAGCTGCCGCTAAATGAGAATATATACACAAATACATACAAATACACACAAATACACACAAATGCATCAAATACATACTTATCCAGCCATGTCTGTCTTGCCGCGTATGCCGATTTCTACCAAGCTGTGCCCTGTAAAGACAGCACATCACTGTAATTGCAAAGAATTGGAAAAGAACGTGCTTGTCATACGCCAGCGAAACTTAGTATTGAGACATTTTGATAATGATGGGATAGCTACCATTTCTCTATATAGTAGGACAGAAACGCACAAGTATAGTCTTTACATCAAGTATAGTCTTTACTATAGTCTTTACAATCAAGTATAGTCTTTACATCAAGTATAGTCCCTTACAATTAAGCAGTCTCGCTGTTTTCTACCCGCTCGTCCTTTTCGCCTTTCACCATGTCGACTGCAACAGCATCCGCGAAGCGAACCTCGACCTCGTCTCCAAACTTGGCAGCGATCTCTTCGAGCGTCAGGCCCGCAGTCTGTTGTCTCTGTCAGCATCTCTCTTCTTCCGTGCCCACTTGTCTCGAGCGAGGCGTGAAACGGACACGGCGATAGTGGGGGGGGGGGGAACAGGGAGCTTACCTCGGGGAACTCGAACCAGATGTAAATGGTCCCGGAGAGACACAGGGCCACCATGACAAAGTAGTACTTGTAACCAATCTGGGCAAAGGCCAGTGCAGCGGGCGAGGTGATGGCAATGGCAACCGAATAGTAGGTGACGTAGGCAATAGCAGACCCGTGGCTGCGCAGATGTGTCGGCCAAATCTCGGGCACGTAGACGTAGGTGGTGTTGTCGAGGAACGAGCCCCAGACAAGGATGTAGATGAAGAAGAAGGCGGCCGCCGCATTCAGGCCGGGCTTGTACGTCGTCGTGAGGTAAAACTTTTGCAGAACGGCCTCAATGACGAGCATAGAACACGTGGCAAAACCGCCAATGACTGATCGCTTGTTAGTCTGGGCTTTCTTTTCTTTTCGCTTTGCTGCTGCTCCTTGCTCCCCTCTCCAACTTACCCAACAGCGGCCGGCGGCCAAAGCGGTCAACAAGGAATCCGTTGATGGATGCACCAATGGTAGCACATGTCACCCAGGCAATGGACAGGCCCAGCTGGGTCACGGTGCCAAAGCCCAGGCCACCAAACAGCTCAGGCGTGAGCGTGCCGACGACGAGAGTGCCGGCTCCAATGTTCATAACCCAGATGACAATGGAACAGATGGCGCGCTTGCGCATTGCCGGCGTCTTGAGAATGTACATCCAGTCGCGCGGCTTATGCTGTGATAGGTGTCAGCAAAGCGCAGAGCCGCGGCAGAGCCAGCTTCAATCGCATCCAAGTGCCCTCTTCCCGTGTCACTACTCCTGTGCCACTCGTGTGCCACTCCTGTGCTTACTCTGTCCGCATCCACCTGTGCCTTGATCTGGATCATCTCGGCATGCGCCAGACTGTGGATATCGCCTGCGTGCGAGGAGTGGAGCTTTTCCAGCACGGCCAAGGCCTCCTCGTACCGCTCTTGTTCCTGTGGGAGCCATCAGCCATCAGCACTTGTTCGTACGCATGGCGACATGTTGAGAAGCACGCGACCGACGAAACGCTTACCGTGAGCCAGCGAGGCGACTCGGGAATAAAAAAGACGGATATCAGCAGAACCAGAGAGGAGGCGGTGTAGATAACAAAGGGCAGACGCCACTGGTAGGATTCGGTGACAAAGTTGAATGCCAAGGCCAGTACACTGGAGAAGACGTAGGCCACTGTAATCCCGACGCCGTGGACGCTGGTGAGCAGGCCGCGCGACGAGGCCGGTGCAATCTCGCTCACATACACCGGATTGTTGCTGGTCAGAATACCGGCAGCCACGCCGGTCATGATACGGGCAACGATGAACATGGCAATGTGCACGCTGCCGGCCAGGAGGGAGCCGGCGATGACGAGGGTGGCAGCGGCAATGCCGTTGCAGATGCGGCGGCCATAGCGGTTGGAAATGGGCGCTTGGATGATGGAGCCGATGAACGCACCACCGAGAAACCTGTCATCTTAGCACACCGAGTTGATTGAGGAAGAGGAAAGAAGGAAAGAAGGAAAGAAAACAAAAAGAGACAAAAACACACCCTCCTATGATGCCGCTGATGATCGAGTTGGCTCGACTGGAGTTGAGAAACTTTTCGCCAAACGACTTCTGCGCCAGCGTGCCCGTGATGATGTTGTTGGAGTATCCAAACACGAAGCTGCCCCAGCCTGCAATGAGCACGATGAAGATGTTCCGCTTCGTCAGCTTGGCGTTGTGGAGGCGGTCTGCTTGATCGGCATCATATTGCTCCTGGGTTTGCTGGGTTTCAGAGATTGGGGCAACCATCTTTGGCACGGTGACGTGGCCGTCGGCCATTGATGTCAAAGAAAGAAGATGGTAGTAGTAGTAGTAGCAGCAGTAGTAGCAGTAGTAGTTGTTTTTTGCTGCTCTTTTTGCTGCTGCTCTTTGCTGCTGCTTTTTGCTGCTGCTTTTTGCTGCTGTTTTGGCGAGCCCTATGCTTGACAGACTCCCTGCTCTGATTCTGTTTCTTCTGTCTGGCTCCTGGCAGACAGCCTTTTATGACAACTCGGAGAGTCAGAGCAGTCAACCCATTCTTCCCAGCCCCTGGCATCTGGCATCTGTCGTCCGTCATCTCGGACGCCTCCGATGGTTAAGGGATACGATTTTCCGCATGCCAGGCCGACAGGACGTCTCTTCCCCCGTGGGGTTGCCGTCAAGGACCAACGCCATGGGGCAGGGGACAGGGTGCGTCTCCACGACCAGAGCCATTCTTGGTTCTGGCTGGCGTTGGGGTACCCCAGGCTTCGGTGTTTGCCGTCTTACCCCGACCTGCACAAGTCATCCGGACGCAGGGGAAGAGGGGAAGAAAAAAAAATGTAGTAGCGGCCGATCGTCGCAACAGGAACACCTTGACGAAAGAGGCAAAGGAGGATAAAATGTCTGTTGCTTGGTACATGGCGTCGGCCGAAGTTTTTGTGTGCAGAGGCTACCTTGGCAATTTTAATATTGGGAGCAGTTTGCCATTTGGGGGAAGAGGAGAGAGAAACGTGTACGAGTACGCGTAAGATATCAAGAGGAGAGTGAGGGAGAAGGCGACCATGCCCAGCTGGGAAGGCTCGACCAAGCTTGAAGACTTGTGCACGGAACATGAGGAGATTCGGCCGAGACTAAAAGGCACACCAAGCAATCTTGTATTACAACCTTCATCAGCTGTGTTTATATGCTTTGGGGACTGGCTGAGCGACAGATCTTTGGCTGCTCAAGTATTAATTGGCCAACAAGAAATCAAACCAGAAAGATTGTTTCATTTACAGTTCACTTGATTTCTTTCTTGCTTGCCAGGTAGCCCGTTTCACAGATGGCTTCTTGTGTCGTTCCCAGCCTGATTGTGGACTTTTAAACAGGGATCAGTTTCCCTGCCCCAGCTTCTGTTTCCCTGCCGCGGCTGCTCCACCAACCCTTTTCCGATTGGCTCACCTTCACCTCTCAGCCATCTTCCAGGCCTCTTCTGGCTGACCTGGCTCCCTCGGCTTAGCAGCCACGACCAGTGACCACTCCTCGGCTCGTCCAGTGGACCGTGGTATTTCTTGTCCCGCCGGCTCCAGCTCGAAACAAGCTTGGGATGAGCATTGCATAACAAAACAAAACAAAACAAAACAAAACCCCCAAGAGGCAAAATGCTCAACACCAAACAAAGTATGAATATTATGCTGAGATGTAAAAACTCAACACCAAACAATGTAATTAATATTATGTCAGATATAAACACAAGATGCATTTGCACACAGCCTCGCCAATCTACAATGGCTGGACCCAATGGTAAAACTCCGTACAAAACCCCCAAGACATTTGTAAACACCACCATACTTGAGACGCGCCCCGACGTGCGGCAATCTGCTGCCGTCCGTTCCTTGACTTCATGGGAGGGCCTGGTGGTCGTCCAAGTCGTCGTCATGGGGTGCAAAGAGCCCGGGCGGCACGTCGTTGTCCTCGCTCTCGGACGTTCCTTGATCGGCGTCTTGGTCGTGGTCGTGGTCGAGGTTGCTGTGCTTTTGGCTGGTAAACGTGCCAGTGCCAGCGGCAGCTGTGTCTGTGTCTGCCAAGACATTTGATGCTGACTTGTACAGACGACCGCCCCGCGCGCTGGCCGTGGGATGCTCGACAGCGGAGCGGGCCAGTCTTGGCGTGGTGGCCGGGTCGTCGAGTTCGGTTTCGGGTTTGAAGAGGCCGGCGTTGTGGCCACTGAGGTCGATGTCGAGGTCGCCCAGCGCAGCCTCGCTGTTGCCGCCCGTTTCTGCGGCCGAGCCGCGCTGCCGAACTGTGCCGGCAGCGTCGTGGTCGTGGTCGTGGTCGTGGTCGTTGTCGTCGCCGTCGTCGTCGCCGGGCGTGTCCACGCGGACGCCCGCTTCGCGCAGCACAGCGAGCAGCATCTGTCGGGCTTCCCGGAAGGCCTCGAGCTCGGCGCCCAC
This sequence comes from Raffaelea deltoideospora, assembly GCA_019925385.1. Taxonomy (NCBI): domain Eukaryota; kingdom Fungi; phylum Ascomycota; class Sordariomycetes; order Ophiostomatales; family Ophiostomataceae; genus Raffaelea; species Raffaelea deltoideospora. Next base: position 173,960 of record JADHKP010000019.1, read on the forward strand.
GGCGCAGATCAGCAGGTTCCAGCCCTTGACCTCGGCCGTGTGCAGGTGCTGCTGGAGCCCGCGGATGACGCGGTCCATGTTCAGCAGCTGCTGCTTCATCCTCTCCTCCGGTGTCGGCGCCCTTGCCTTTCCCTTTCCCTGGACGCCGGTGCCGCCGCCGCCGCCGCCGCCGTCATCGTCGCCGGCGGTGCTCGCAGCCATCTGCATCTGCTGCCGAAGGTCGTCTTCGTACTCTGTCACCAGCGCCATGGCTTCCTGCCAGACGGCGCCGCCGGCCACCAGCGCCTGGCGCTCGGAGTCGACCTGCTGTCTGCGCCGAGAGAGAATGCGCACTTCGTTCTCCCACCACGACTGTGCCATTTCCGCTGTGCGCCGCTCGGGACGGAGACGGATAAACTCGACACCCAGATCCTCGTCGCCATTGTCGCCGCCATCGCCGCCATCGCCGCCATCGCCGCCATCGCCGCCGTCGCCGCCGTCGCCATCGTTGTCGCCATCATGGTCGCCGCGGCTGCCGCGCCCGGCGCCGTAGACGCCTCCCGCCAGCGCTTCCACATCCAGCGGCTCGACCGGCGGCCGCCACAGCACGGCCGACAGCTGGGTCTCGACCTCTTTGAGGGCGCCGCGGTAGCCGCTCAAGCCGGCCTCGCGCTGGTTCCGGACGTTGGCGATGCGCGACTGCAGCGTGCGTTTGCGGCTGCGCAGCATGGCCAGCTGGTCTGTCAGCTCGGCGATCTGGCGGTCGGTCTGGGCGTGGGCGTGCTCGAGCGTGCGCAGCTCGCGCGTCAGCGGCTCCTCGTCGTCCGTCTCCAGCGCCTGCAGCTCTGCCACAATGCCGTCGCGCCGCCCGGCCAGCCGCCGCAGCTGGGCCAGCGCCCGCTGCCGCGTCCGCAGCGCCTCCAGCAGCACGCCGTCTTCCTCCGCCTTGAGCGCTGCCAGCTGCTCAATGGCGCCACCCAGGCCCGCCCGCGCCGCCCGCAGTCCTGGCTTTCTGGGCCGCGGCTGGCGCACCGGAATCACGGCGCCCGACGGCGTGGCACGGTCTGTCGGCAGCCGCTGCGAGCTGCGGTTGCCCGACGAGTTGCGTGACGAGTTGTAATACAGCGACCGTGCACGGCTGCCGCCGCCGCCGCCGCCGGACGTTGCCACCGACTCCGCTGTCGGCGTGTTGCTTCTCGTGTGGTAGTAATAGTCTCCGCCGCCACCGCCGCCACCGCCGGCAACGCCGCTCTCGCCTTGTTCGCTCGCCGGGCCTGGACTCGGGCTTCCTGCTGCATGGAGCGGGCCCCGTCCCAGACCCGCGGCCAGGCCCGCCGACTGCAAATCCAGAAACTCCTGCACGTCGCGGTGCAGCGCCTTTTCTCGCCGCTGCAGCATCGCAAACGTCGGGTCTCCTCTGTAGGCGGCGGCGGTGACGCGCGCCGACCGTGGCCCCTGTCCAGGCAACAGCAGCGTGCTGCCCGCAGAAAACCGAACCGACGAGGCCGCCATGCGCGCCGTCGCGGCCGGACTCTGCTGTCGCCGCTGCGGCCCCCGCCTGCCGGCACCGTCTTCCACATCTCTGTACAGAAGCATCGACGTCGCGATGGGCGGCGGCGGGCCAGCAAAAAGGACTCTGGAGGCTGGCCTGGCGTTTCCGCGCCGCAGCGGTGGGCTGCTGTTATGGTCAAAGTCGTCGTCGCCGTCGCCGTCGCCATCGCCATCTTCGTTCCGGCTCAACCTCTGCCGCGGCGACAAGCTGTCTCGCTGCGACGTTTGAGACATGGCGATGGGAGGCGGGAGAGAACGGGAGAACCGCGGCGGCTGGTCGGCGTCGTGCAAGGACAGCGGCACGTCTTCGTCGTCCGGTCTGGGCGACAGCTCGTCCAGATCGTATTCGCCTTGCTCGTGTCGAAGTGGCTGTCGTGAGCTATTGTGAAACGGCAGAACGGCAGGATCGTCGCTGCGCAGAAAAGACAGGCTGGACAGCAAAGACCGGGCTTTTGACGTCATCATGCCAGTATGCAAAATAAGAGGTTGGAACAGCGCAGCCAGGGGAAAAGAAAAGCCAGGGGCAAAGAAAAAAGACTTAATCTAAGAGCTCTCTTTCTTCAGCTCGGCTGCTGGCTTCTCCCAAACGAAAAAGCCCTTGCAAAAGAAAAAGAAAAAGAAAAAAAGAATAAAGCCATGCAGACCCCAGACACCCAAAAACCTCAAGAACTAGAACCCATCCGTGTTCGCCAGTGCTCCGTCGTTCAGCAGGCCAGATGTCGCAAGTTTTGGCCAGCTCTTCTGTAGAGCTCAGATGACCGCTGCCTGGATATTGGATACTCGTTACGGAGTGGGTGTTCGAACATCCTAGTCAGCTACTGCTTTAACGGGTCACCCGCACCTGCACAAAAAAAGCCTGGTTCGTTGGTTAGATAACGCTGGCCCCACCCGTGACTGCCCGTTATCGCCAAGACCCCAACCCCATGGCTCCTTCCACAGCTCGTGTGGAGTGCTGAACGCGACAAGACGCGGCAGCCACGCTTGCCCTGCCAATTCAACCGCGTCGTGCTCTGGACGAGCTTGCATTGACAGACGACGTCCTCGTCCCACATTTACGACAGACGATACTCTTCTTCTTTATTATCTTGTTCGCGCAATGTTGTGATTTAACAAAGCATCTGTCTTCGTTTGCTCATTTATCCCCTTATCCATAAGCGGGCGGCGGCGTTGTTTTATAGATATTTTTTTCTCTCTTCTCTTGTTTTGTTACGCATCCCTTTTTTAAGGATTAAAGCCATTCATTTCTGTCTTTCAGTTTCTGTCTTGGGCTTCAGTTGTCTATTTTTTGTCGTGCCGCTGCCGCCTCATCATGTCGGACAGGACAGCCGCAGACGCCCGCACCCCAGCAAGGGGTACGATGTCTGCCCGCAAGCCGACGCCGGCCACGGGAAAGCAGCAGAGCATTCTGGGATTCTTTTCCAAGACGCCGTCGGCCAAGACGCCCTCCTCCAATGTGCCTGCGTCTTCTGCTGCCAGCAAGGGCCGAAGCGAGACGCGGGCCAATGACAGCACCTTCTCGTCCTCGCCGTGTCTGCGCGAAACCAAGGCCAACGCGCGCGCTGCGTCGCTCCGAACCTCCCAGGTCACGCCCGCTCCAAGCAGTGACCCCGCTGATCCGCCCAGCTCCCAGGAGAACTCCAACAGCTTTCAAGCCTCAACGACCAAGGTATTACCAAAGACTGCCTCCCTGCCGTCTCCTTTGACCCCTGCTGAGACGGTCCAGAAGGCTGCATCTCGTTTGGCCGTGCCCGGCAGCAGTCCCACTCGAAAGGTAGGCAGCTTAGCGTATCACGCGTTGCTTTCTTTTCTTTTCTTTTTTTTTTGGCCCTTGCCGGTGCAATCTCCTATTTGTTGAGGAAGGCAGTGACTGACCAATCTGATCATGCAGGCTAGAAAGGCAGTTAATTACGCCGAATCTTCCGACGACGACGAAGACCCTTTCATGGCCATGAAGACAAGCCAAACGCGCCGTCGAAATTTTCCCCGTACCTTGCGGGATGACGACGATGACGACGAATTCAACATGTCTGAGAAGGACGATGGCGGCAACGCTGCCGCAGATGAAGACGGTGCGCAGCTACCATCCCCCCCCCTCTTGTACTTTTGCCTTTTTACTTTGGTCTAACTAACTGGTGACTTCAAAACAGACGACATGGAAGACTTTGTCGTCTCGGATGACTCGGACGCCGCACCGTCAAAAGCCAAGAAGCGGAAACGGCCCGCAAAGACAGAGCCTCCGCGAAAGCGGCCCACCCCGTCACCAACACGGGCCGATGAGGCCAATGAGTTTGCAGACGACGGCGTGGACGACGACGCACTGAACAGTCTTCTGTCGGAGCTGCCCTCGACGTCTACGGCGCAGAAGTGGCGCTTTGATCCTGACAGCACCGAGCCCTCTGAGCAGTATTCTTCCATGCTGGCTCGTCCTTCGGTGGCGTCCAAGACGGCGTCCAACGGGAAATTCAAGGAGAAGGCCCATACCAGGGAGCCGGAAGAGCGGTATACGTGGCTGGCTAACATCATGGACATCAACCGCAACAAACCAGGAGATGCCGACTTTGACAAATCCACCATCTACATCCCGCCGAATGCCTGGAACAAGTTTTCTCCCTTTGAGAAGCAGTACTGGGAAATCAAGCAGAAGCTGTGGGACACGGTTGTCTTCTTCAAAAAGGGCAAATTCTACGAGCTGTACGAGAACGACGCCACGATCGGCCACCAGCTGTTTGATCTCAAGCTGACGGACCGGGTCAACATGCGCATGGTTGGCGTTCCCGAGAGCGCCCTTGACATGTGGGTGAACCAGTTTGTGGCCAAGGGCTTCAAAGTGGCACGCGTGGACCAGATGGAGTCTGCCCTGGGCAAGGAGATGCGCGAGCGCGACACGTCGGTGGCCAAGAGCAAGCAGGACAAGATCATCCGGCGCGAGCTGGCCTGTGTGCTGACCCGCGGCACGCTGGTGGACGGCAGCATGCTGCAAGACGACATGGCGACGTTTTGTGCCGCCATCAAGCAGGACGTGGTGGACGACAAGCCCGTGTTTGGCATTGCGTTTGTGGACGCTGCCACGGGCCAGTTTTTCCTGTCCGAGTTTGAGGACGACGCCGAGCTGACCAAGTTCGAGACGTTTGTGGCGCAGACGAATCCGCAGGAGCTGCTGCTGGAGAAGGCGCACATCTCGACCAAGGCGCTGCGCATTCTCAAGAACAACACGTCGCCCATGACCATTTGGAACTATCTGAAGCCCGGCCTTGAGTTTTGGGACAGCGAGACGACGCGGCGCGAGCTGGACGGCGGCGACTATTTTGTCGACGAGAACGGCCGCGCCAGCGTGCAGGCGTGGCCACAGCCGCTGGCCAAGGCGCGCGACGCGCAGCCGGTTCTGATGTCGGCCTTTGGCGCCATGGTCTACTATTTGCGCAAGCTGAAGCTGGAGCGGACGCTGCTGACGCAGGCCAATTTCGAGTGGTACAGCCCGATCCGGCGCAACGGCACGCTGATCCTGGACGGGCAGAGCCTGATCAATCTGGAGATCTTTGCCAACACGGTCAACGGCGGGCCCGAAGGCACGCTGTTCAGCCTTCTCAACCGGTGTATCACGCCGTTTGGAAAGCGCCTGTTCCGCCAGTGGGTCTGCCATCCGCTGTGCAACATCCGGAAGATCAACGAACGGCTGGATGCGGTGGACATGCTGAACGCCGACCGCAGCCTGCGCGACCAGTTTTCGGCGGAGATGAGCAAGATGCCGGATCTGGAGCGGCTTGCGTCGCGCATCCATGCCGGTGCGTGCAAGGCGGAGGATTTCGTGCGCGTGCTGGAGGGGTTTGAGCAGATCGAGTACACCGTCAGTCTCATGCGCGTCGTCAGCGGAGGCGATGACGGGCTGGTGCATCGGCTGCTGGCTGCGATGCCCGACCTCGGCGGTCCGCTGGGCTACTGGAAGACGGTCTTTGACCGGCGGCGGTGCAAGGAGGAAAAGGTGCTGATTCCGGAGCCCGGCGTGGACGAGGAGTTTGACGAGTGCGTGGGCCAGATTGCGCGCATCAAGGACGAGCTGCAGGCTCTGCTGGAGCAGCAGAGGCGGGAGCTCAAGTGCAAGACGCTCAAGTTTGCCGACATTGGCAAGGAGATCTACCAGGTGGAGGCGCCGAAGAGCGTCAAGGTGCCCAAGTCGTGGCGGCAGATGTCGGCGACGAGCAGCGTCAAGCGCTACTACTTCCGCGAGCTGGACGAGCTCGTGCGCGAGCTGCAGGAGGCCGAAGAGACGCGGTCGCAGATGGTGCGCGAGGTGGCGCAGCGCTTCTTCCGCCGGTTCGACGAGGACTCGGACGTGTGGCAGGAGGCCATCCGCATCGTGGCGCAGCTGGACTGCCTGATCAGCCTGGCCAAGGCGTCGTCGATGCTGGGCCAGCCCAGCTGCCGGCCCGAGTTTGTCGACCAAGAGCGCAGCGTGGTCGAGTTTGCCGAGCTGCGCCACCCGTGCATGATCAACACGGTGTCCGACTTCATCCCCAACGACATCCGGCTCGGTGGCGACGATGCCAACATCAGCCTGTTGACCGGGGCCAACGCGGCCGGCAAGTCGACGATTTTGCGCATGGTTTGTTTTTCTCGCGTCTCTTCTCCTTTGGATATTATCTCTTTGTGACCTTTCTGCTGACAGCCGACAGTCGTGCATTGCTGTGATCATGGCGCAGATTGGCTGCTATGTGCCGGCGGTGTCGGCGCGGCTGACGCCGATCGACCGCATCATGTCGCGGCTGGGCGCCAACGACAACATTTTCGCGGCGCAGTCGACCTTTTTCGTGGAGCTCTCGGAGACGAAGAAGATCCTGGCCGAGGCGACGCCGCGGTCTCTGGTGATCCTGGACGAGCTGGGGCGGGGCACGTCGTCGTACGACGGGCTGGCGGTGGCGCAGGCGGTGCTGCACCACGTGGCGAGCCACATTGGCTGTGTGGGCTTCTTTGCCACGCACTACCACTCGCTGGTGGCGGAGTTTGAGAAGCACCCGGAGATCCGGGCCAAGCGCATGCAGATCCACGTCGACGACGAGAACCGCCGCGTCACCTTTCTCTACCGGCTGGAGGACGGCGTGGCCGAGGGCTCGTTTGGCATGCACTGCGCGGCCATGTGCGGGATTCCGAACCGGGTCGTCGAGGACGCCGAGGTGGCGGCGCGCGCCTGGGAACACACCAGCCGGCTCAAGGACAGCCTGGAGCAGGCCAAGACGGGCTGCTACATCCCCATGGGCCTGCTCAGCGACGTGGCGGCCCTGCTGCGAGAGGGCGGCGGCGACGACGACAATGCCAGCAGCCAGGCCGGCCCGCCGGAGATGAACAGCCGGGCCATCGATGTGCTGTTGCGCGCCATTGAAGATCTTTAAGCGGTGGGAGCGGGCGAGGCGTTGTTGCAATGACGCGATAACGGCGTATGTGCTGCGTCGTGTGTGGCGATCCGTGTTCTTTGTCAAAATAAGGAGAGGTCTGATTGTATTTCGGCGAAGAGAGGGGCATGGAGTACGGAGCAATAACAGATGAGGCTTTCACACCCAAAGGCATGGTAGTGGAACGGGCTTTGAATCGTTGGGGTTGTCTATAGTCAAAGTTCATGTTTGTTCTGCTATAGCATTTTCTCTAATATAAAAGGAACAGACGAGAGCAAGCGGAGGCCCGGGAAAATTTGCAGCAGAATCGGTAGGCGGAGCAGGTTCATTAGCATCGACAGCGTAATAAATGAAAAGCCAGCTGTTTGGGCAGGCCACTCTGGGCCTCCGGGTAATCTAAAGAGGCATCGTTGCTAAAAATAAAGCTTTGCCTTGACGAGCAAGAGCGGCGAACAAAGAGACGAAGAGGACGAAAAGGAAGCAAAAAAGGAAGGACGGACGGACGGCGGAAGGAGGAATACGGAGTAGAAGAGGGCGAAATTGGAAAGCAAAGAGATATCCGAGGAGGCAACATTGTTCAGACAACACGTTCAGACAACAGCTACAAAGAATCTCCTTTTTCTTCCATCTTTTCTTTTAGATTGCACTGATGTGTGATAAAGAGTGCCTTTTACTTTATATTTGATTGCTTTCATATATAATACTCCACCGAAAACAGTCTGCTCCTACGAAAACAAAAAATGAGACAAACACGCCGGCGTCCACCTTTTTTTTAATTGCCTGAACTGGCTCTCGTCCCCGGAATCAAAACCCCTCGCGTGCAGTGCAGTTTTGTTGTCCCCCCTTTTTCAGGCGATCTTGTCCGCCGAGAAACATCTGCACGAAGCGCAGCCGCTGGCAACAACGGACCACGTCGACAAACGCTGTCGCCGGAAGCCCAGCAAATGAGGGCCTCCTCCCTCGGACAGGTCTGCCTGGCCGCTGCTGCCATGGCAGCGGCGGCGGCCACGCGGACCGAGGTGCGCTCGCTGACGACGTCGACGGTCTCGGTTCCCTGGGGCGTGGGCATCGGCCCGTCCATCATCACGATGATCACGACGGAAACGCTGGTGACGCTGATTCCGGAGCCGACGGCGGCCAACCAGCGCGAGGTGGTGGAGACGGTGCTCGACAGCCGCACGTACGAGTACATCTACACGTTTTCCGACGGCCACGCCGGCACATCGATCGACTACCGCACCTACACGGACGTCCAGACCGTGCCTGTGTAGTGGTGGGCGATGGTGGGCGATGGCTGGCGGGGCAGAGAAGGCGGGCTGCCAAAGGAGCGGTGCCCGATTCGGATTTTGCATATTCTGTGTGCGGGCCTGTTTTGGTTTTGAAATCCGGCTGGCGTATCCGATCTTCCGGCCGGCGCCGAGCCCGGATTTCAGCTTGAATTTGTTTTTAGAAGCGGGAGAAAGCCCAAACCGATCGCAAGGCTTGCTGGGCCGCGACCGACGGGCGACCAAAGCGGCTGGACAGCTGAACAACCGAACACATTTTATCATTGCGCAATCTGGCTGGTCTTGAGGGGGGGGGGGGCTATATACGTGTATGTGTTGTTGGGGGGATTGAAAGGAATGCGCAATAGCACAAGGGGCATGAATGCAAGAAAAGACATCAAACACATCAGAATACATGGTCGTCAATCGTCAAGCCTCGACCGCGAAGCATAAAAAGAGGAAAGAAGACAGAGAACAAAAACGAGCGGAGGGAAGAAAAAGACGAAAAAAATAAAGAAAAAAACAAGAAAAAAAAACACAAGAAAAATGATTTTCAAAATCAAGTCCCGTTCCTCACTCGTAAATCAAATCCAGCCAGCCAACCAGTCCAGCCAAACAATCCGTTTCTTGAAACCAACCTATTCCCTGTTTTCCAACATGCCGGGCAGCCTCAAGAGTCGATCCCCTTGGCCTTGCTCTGGCCATATATCACCCCCATCACTCCCGTCTTTCTCGGCTCGCACACCCCCCTCACACGTAGGCTCGCGAGTGCGAGTGCGAGCTGCGGTGGCTGCGGTGGCTGCCGCTGCGGGGACGGCCGCTGCGGCTGCGGTGGCGGTGGACGGTGGTGGTGGTTTCGCGGACGTAGCGGCGGTCGCGCTCTTCGCGGCTGAGGTGGCCGCCGTGCATCCAGGCGAGGCCGGCGGTGAAGAAGAAGAAGATGGCGTTCATGATGCCAAAGGCAAACGAGGCCTTGAGCATGGCGCACGGCTTGTTGGTCGTCAGGTGGAAGCCGTGGCCGCTGATGGTGACGAGGCTGCCGGCGCTGATCACCCAGTCGTCGCCCGTCGTCACGTGGGTGCAGTCGGCCGAGGCGATGAAGCGCAGCTGGTAGACGCCCGCGATCAGGGCGCCCATGAAACAGAGGTCGACCAGGGCCACGAACTGCGCATTGCTGCTGCTGCGGTGGTAGCTGAACAGCGTGAAGATGGCCCATGCCAGTCCCAGCGTCGAGACAATAAACAGGATCAGCACGTAGTCGGGTGTCAGCTCGTTCTGGTTGATAAAGGCGTTGACAAACCAGGCAAGCATGCCCATGGTAGGGAGCTAAAGTGAGGACGAGAGTGTTAGCGCACATTCCGTTTGACGGAGACGGGGAGGGGGAGAGAGCGAGGGAGCGAGCGAGAGAGAGCGAGGGAGAGAGAGAGAGAGAGCGAGGGAGAGAGAGCGGGTGAGGGAGAGAGAGAGAGAGAGCAAGACAGAGAGAGGGCAAGACAGATAGAGAACGACAGAGAGAGAGAGATCAAGACAGAGAGAACGATAGAGAGAACGATCGAGCGAGACAAAGAAAGCACTGGTCTTTGTCAACGTACCAGCGTGACAATCTCCCAAAAGCGCCAAAAGGCGAAGAAGACAGCGAACAACATGGCGAGGGCTCTGGTCGAAAAAGAGAGACGAAAGTAAGTGGCTTGACTGGAATGCGGACAGAGCCGACGACGGTGTCGCGATGCTGGAATGCAAGATCTACAAAGTGTGTGCAGATCAGCCGCGGAGCCTTTGCCTGACCGATGGACAGAGAAAGAGGGGCGAGAAGAGAGAGAAAGAAAGAGTGAAAGCCTGACGACAGAGAGCTGCTGGGAGAGAAAGTTCGACAACAGAGGCTGCTGGGAGAGAAAGTCGACAACAGAAGCTGCTGGGAGAGAAAGTCAACGACAGAAAGCTGCTGGGAGAGAAAGTCGACAACAGAAAGCTGCTGCAATCATGCGACGCAAAGGCAAGCTTGTGTGGGAAGCCCGGAGAGAGCGGGACACGGGCAAAAAAAAAAGGGAATGGTTGGTTGCGCCAAAACCTGGTTATTCCTACAGATGATGTATTATTACGACGTATTACTCGTTATAAGAAAGAGTACTCGGATCCTGTATTACACGAAGCTGCCGTTCCCCATTCTGGGAATTAATTATAGCGCCTTTGTTTCGCTATAAGTCAGTCGTACTAAAGCTGTGCTTCACTGCCCATTTAACCAGCCACCTCGATTTCCTTCCCCCCTCTCACCCCACCCCCTCGCCAAAATACCGCATCTCAACTTTGTCGTATTACGTCGTATTACGGAGTACTCGTACTTTGTTCCATAAGATTCTACAGCAAAGCTCAGCAGAAGCCCTGCATTGGCCAGGCTGAAACCGCTCGACTCTTTTTCTCTCCAGCTGTCCGACCAGGTCACTAGAAATGACGGCCCCAGCAGAACGAAAGACTCGGTCAGGCAAAAGCTGCATCGACCAGTTTGAGCGCGCGAGCTTTGCAGTCCGGAGTTGGTTGCCGTCGCAAGAAAAAAAAAAAAGTCGGAGCAAGGCCGTTTTAACTGAAGAAATAAAAAAGCGTCGCCGGGTAACCCATCGGGGGAGGACTAACTGTAAGGGACTAGCGGCCGTGAGTATTACGGAGCTATGTGGTTGCCAGGCAGAGAAAAACGGCCAAAGACCGATGGGCTCAATGGCCCGAAACCGACTTATTTGGTTCGTACGAGTATTTGTTCTGCACGACTTTGACGGCACAACTTGTTCTCATTCGATTGAAAGCAATGTGAGGCCGTGTTCATGGTTGTTGCCTCCGTCGAACTCTACAGCCAACGACGGCCAGGAGAGCCGTCTTCTGCACCGTCTCTGCGGTCAAAACCGGCCCCCGATAGAACCTGGCTGCTGACACAGCCAAAAAACCGTGCTCGATTGGATGGGATATGATTGTCAGCCTTTCAGAAAAAGCCCACGGCCATGACGTAACCTTACGAGAACTGAGGCGTGCGAGGCCATAATTTCACAAGAGAGCATCGTTGTTCCGTCCTCCCATTATTGTGCAAAGAGTTGCCGTCCAGCAAGGTAATAATACCCGGCCAGCCAGCAGCTCTTTTCCGTACTCCGTACGTACATACTCGTAATACCATACTCGTTCACGCCGTAACGCACACCTTGGTTGTGGCTGCTCAGCAACAGCAATCGTTTTCCCAAGTCTCATTGTTAGTAGCCGCATTGCTGGTGGAGTCCCAAGTATTAGTGCACGCCGACGTTCTTGCTAACTGTCCCGCCAGCCTTTTTCATTTTCTGCCGTCCATCTCTGACGGCCCAGACGCTAATGCAACTCGAGTGGCTGGTGGTGTGCATCTTCGGAGTTCGTGCTCGCCGACGTTGGATGACGTAGTTTACTTTTGGTTAAGAGACAGGAAACAGCCTCTGTACTCCGTAATACATCGTAGTCTCACAGGAAACAGCAAAGCAACGAGAGTCGGTCTCCTCTGTACTCCGTAATACGTCGTAGTCTCACATGGAAGCCTTCCGCTCGCACTTCGCATTCATGGCACACTTTTACTACAGAAAACGTGACCAGCAAATCCCTCCTAGAAAAAAAGGCACTGTATCAAAAGAGCCCATACCACCCAATCCCATCCCATCCATCCCATCCAATCCCATTGCCTTGCTGTTCATTCCATCACATCCAAGTCATCAAAATCCCGAATCAAACTGATCGGCGTGCCGCCGCCGCTGTCGCTGCCGTTTCCATTGCCACTGCTGTTGATGTTGTTGCCATGGTTGTGGTTGTTGTTGTTATTGCTGTTGCTGTTGTTGCCGTCGCTGTGGCCGGCCTTTCCGCTGCCGGCATGGTTGGCCGCATTGTTGGCCGCCCCGTGTGCTGCCGACCAGTCTGCCTCTTCAACCAGCGGAATGCCGATCCCAACGCCGCCCATGTTTGCTGGGCCGCCGCCGCCGCCGTAGGCTCGCGACGACGTCTTGGAACCGCCACCGCCGTCGCCGCCGCTTCTGCCGCTCCGGCCCTTGCGCGACGACGGCGTCGTTGCCGGAGTGCGCGCGCTGGACATTTCCGACGACATGACACTGCCCGCCGATACGACGCTGGCCGCACCGCCGCCGCCACCACCGTACGACGACGACGGCGTAAACATGCCAAACGAGCCAAACGGCGGCGCTGCTCCATAGCCCGAGCCGTGGCCACCCACAGCAGCAACCGATGCACTCGACCGCACCGACCGCCCTCCCAGCGGCGTGTGGTATCCCGTCGTCGAGCTGCTCCGCACCGTCATGCCATCCATCGTCGGTGGCCGTGGGAAGTTGTAGCCCCCCGTGCCGCCGAGGCCGCCGAGGCCGCCGCCGCTGAGGCCACCGATGCCGCCGAGGCCGCCAAAGCTGTTGTTCATGTTGCTGCCGTTGCCACCACCGCCACCGCCGCCGCCGCCAGCCAATCCCCGCTCGCTCGAATGCCCGCGATGCACGCTGTTGCCGCGGTGCACTGGGCTGTTGTTGCCTGAGCCAGTCGACGACGCCGCCGAGCTCTCGTTGCCGCTGTTGCCGCTGTTGTTGGCCAGGTTCCACGTTTGCGGCACGAGCCAGCAATGCGAAAGCTCGTGGGCTGCTTCGTCGCTGGTGCCGATGCCCATGCCGCCCATGCCGCCGCCGCCGCCGCCGCCGCCCATCATCATGCTGCGCCAAGGAGGCATCTTGGCCCCCTTCAGCCGCGGCGAGACGTGGTACGCCACGCCGTCGCGGTAGCGCACATTTGGCGCATCCACCGACACCGACGCCAGCGTCTGCAGAATGCCATAGATCAGCACCCACCGGCCCCGGCGCGCCACCGCCGGGTCTATTTCGCCCACCCGGTCGACCTTTTCAAACTTGGAAAACGCGTCGATCAGGTCCGACTGGCTAAAATCTGACCCCAGAATCAGCATGTTCGTTGCCACCGTGTACGCCAGCTGCACCCGCCGCTCCACCGCGCCCGCCCGCTGACCACCACCACCAGGCCCACTGCTGCCGCCGCCGCCGCCGCCGCCACCGCCGCCACTGCCGCTGCCAGCACTCTTCTTGTCCTTGCTGCCGGATGCGCCGCCTCCGGACGATGACGACGCAGACACAATGTTGGGTGGGATGGAGTCGGGAACCAGCGGATACGGGTGTGGAATGTGCGGGAACCGCTGTTTGTTGTCAAACTCGACGAGCATGTCGGTCATGGGCAGGTCCGGCGTGTCCGCCTCGAACGCCTTGTTGCCGCTCTCCGAAACCAGCATCCACTTACGCCCCGACCGCGCCTCCGAGCCGTCCCACACAATGTCGCGGTCCACCAGGTAGTCGTAGAGCGCGGCAAAGTCGCGCTGCATGGCCTGCGCCACCGTCCGCGTCAGCCACATGTCGTCGTCGGGGTCGCCGCCGATGGCCATGCCCAGCGCCGCCGCCGCTGGCGCCGGCGGCAGCGGCGGCCACCGCCCATACACGCGCGCATAGTGCGACACAAACAGCTTCTGCAGTCGCTCGGCCGCCGCCCGCGCCGGCGCCGCCACCGACGGCGGCCACATGTCGCCGTACTGGAACTCGGCCAGCCGCTCCTCCGCCGCCTGGATTCGCAGCTGCGTCTCCAGGCACGCCCGCTCCAGCAGCGCCCGCGTGATCGGCGTCACGTTCTTAAAGTCCGCACACCCCTCCAGGCTGGCATACATGCCGGCGCAGTGCAGAAAACTCTCGCGCCACCCTTCCTCCCACCGCACGTCTGGGCTCTCCGACCAGGCCAGCAGCGACACCGCGCCCTCCGGGTCGTTGCGCACGTCGTCAATGCCGCGCGCCCCCAGGTAGCTGATGATCGTCCCAACATTGTCCGTCTCCGGCGGCATGTACTGCTCCAGCCGCGCGTGCAGATCCGACAGCGCCTGGTACAGCGAGAGGCCCACCAGAGAGGCGTGATACAACAGCGCAAACACGTTGCGCGTCGTGATGTGGTGCCGCAGCTGGTCAATCTTGCTGAGATTCGACGGCGTCGGAAAGTACATCTCGTAGCTGATCTGCCCGTCTGCCTCCGCCAAGCTGGCATCCTCCGAGATGGGCGGCGTCGGCTGGCCCATGCCGTACCCGCCGTGTCCGTGGTTGACGCCGTGGCCATGTCCCATGTTGAATGCCATGCCCTGGTGGCCAAGGTGGCTGTTCTGCTGACCGCCCCCGCCCGCCGCCAAGTGCCTCTGCAGCATAGGAGGCGCGCCCACCGGCAACGGCGCCAGCTGAATGTCCTCTTCCGTTGACCCTTCTCGCAACAATGTGATGAGAAATCGCGACTCGGTCGCTTCGATGATGTGTGACGACAGCCGAAATGACGGATTGGCCCGCGGCTGCTGGCCTTTGTGCCCAAAGAAGATGAGCACGTCGCCATTGGGATCCCACAGCTCGGGGTCTTTGCGGAGCTTGTTCCACCTTTGCACCGGCCGTCCCGCACCGACCCACCGCTTGATGGGAGGCGTATTGGACGGCGGAATGGGAGGCAGCTTCGCTGATGGCGGTGGTGACATCATCGTACTCGAAACGTCCCACGGCACCTGGTCCGCTGTTGGCGAGTGGAAGAACGACGGTTGTTGCTGCTGTGTCTGCGGCTGTTGCTGCTGCTGCTGCTGCTGCTGGTGTAATTGCTGCTGCTGCTGCATCTGCATCTGCCTTTGCTGGAGCTGCTGCTGCTGCTGATGCTGCTGCTGCTGTTGCTGCTGCTGTAATTGCTGTTGTTGCTGCTGCAGTGCCGCCACATCGTGCGGGCTGATTGGCAAATCAAGGTCGCTGGGGTAGTCGCTGCCGTTGGCGCTGCCCGCAACCGGTGGGCGCAGAGTGGCTGACGATTGGGGCCGGAAGTCGGGGTCGCCGCCCTTTTTCTTCTTGCCAAAGGCAAACGCTTTGGCAAGGCCGCGGCGTACACCCTCGCTCTTCTTATCGACAACCGTGCGGAGGCCCGACTTTTCGATGCCCGACACATCCTCGGTCCGGATGTTGGGCCGGCGCGCCCTCGCATACGCAAAGTCTTCCAGTGGCCTGTTGAAGTGGGCGCCAGCCAGCCCCCCGTCGCGGCGACCGTCTATGCTGCCGCCGCTCTGGCTGCCCGAGCTGACGTTGCCAAAGTTGGCAATGTCGTTGCGATAGTTGTACCCGAGCGGCTCGGCAGCCTCGCGAATGGGCTCGGAGAACTTGAGAAAGCGTGCATTGGTGGTCCCGATGCCGGTATCTTGCCGCATGGGCACGTGGAAGTCGCTGATGGTGGTGTTGTCATCGGAACTGGTCGCTGATTTGGCACGACTGCGCGCCGCCTCCCTCTCGGCCGCTTTGGTCTCAGTAATCTTCTTGCGCACATAGGCGCTTCGACCAGACATGGTGGGCGATTGCCTTTAGTTTATACAGTCGATATCGGGTTCGGAAAAATAGACAAAAAATGTAAGGGGTATAAATAACAAGGCAAAGGAAGAAGAAAAAGGTAGAAAAGAAAAAGAAAAAGAAAAAAAGAAAAAAACAACTGGCTTTTGATTAATTGAAAAGGCGTGTTACGACAAAGCCGGAAAACGCTCGAGGGGTTTTTTTTTTTTTGTCATAAAAGATCACGCCCTCCCCAGATCCAATCCGGTTTTTGGTTGGCTGGTTCTGAGGCAGATAATGTCCTGCTTCAAAGCTCCTGTCGGCAGGATGCAGGGCTTTTGGTAATACCCCCTGTCGTAAGGGCGGAATGCACAAGCGGACTCAGCTGGCGTCTCTTGTTTGGAAATGTCTCACTGGCTTGTCAGTCGAGTGGTGATGCAAGATCTTTCTTGAAAGATGGCGCCTTGGTCCGCTGTATATGTATACTCTCGCATAAGTGTGGTGAAGCATATGCATGCGGCATTTGTGAGCTGATTGGAACTGGGAGAAGCGGTACCAGGCTCAGCAGATAGGATATGACGCTGCCACAATGCCGCAATAAAGGGGGAGGGGGGAAGTTGGACCCCAAACCAACGCAAAAAAAGAGAAAAGACGGGAGAGAGATGAGGAAGAAAGACAATAAGCAGCCAAAGCAACCAAAGCAACCATAAGAGATTCAGCTCGTTCTTGCAGGCCGCCAGTAAGTGCAGCTATAGCAGCGGCCCTTTATTGGTCGTGCAGGAGGAGGAGAAGAAAGGCGAGAGGAGGCGACAAGTGTAGAGAAGAGGACCAAAGGACAAAAGAGCAATAAAGCAAGAGGGCAGAAGCGCAGAAGCGCAGACGCGCAAGAGGGCAGAGAAAGAAAACGGGGCAAAAAGAAGCGAGATAATTTCCCCCTGCCTATTTGTGAATTTGGGGGGACAAAATGCTATATTTTGCAACAAAAACCTCCGCACATAAGCTCACACAAGCAGCCCACATTGTCTGCTCGTGTCCCTAGACTGGTATAGCGTGAACCAAGGCAGCGCGTTCCGTCGTGTTGGGCATATCTGTGATTCGACTGTGATAGATGGGGGTAGCTGGGTCGTGGGATCCACAGGAAAAGAGCTGCGTCTGGTCTATGAGGTT
Organism: Raffaelea deltoideospora; assembly: GCA_019925385.1. Taxonomy (NCBI): domain Eukaryota; kingdom Fungi; phylum Ascomycota; class Sordariomycetes; order Ophiostomatales; family Ophiostomataceae; genus Raffaelea; species Raffaelea deltoideospora. Next base: position 190,682 of record JADHKP010000019.1, read on the forward strand.
GTGCAACTGAGTGGGGTGAAAGTGTGTCTGAAATACCAGAGCAGCTAGCTACTCATAGACACGCTGGAGTGCTGGAGCGTGCTCGTATGGACACTCGTAGTCTTATGAGGAGAGTGAGGTGCTGGTTCGGAGCCTGGGCAAGTTCGTGGGGACGCAGACGAAAGGAAGCAAGAGGGTTTGCCGTATTGGCCGCTCCTCTCGTACTCGTGCGTCTTTCAGTCCGTGTACGGGAGTACGGAGTACTCGTTGATGTCGCGTGGCTGTCTGCGCTATTGTTTTGTAAGAAATGCGTGCTGAGAAGAGCAGGAGTGAGATTCACTACGCTCGCCGTAGCGGCAGGCAAAGTGGAGGCAAGCAGCGGGGTACCCAGACTGAAAGCATCCCAGAGATACGACATATTCCTCCGTACGACGTACTCACTGAGGATGACGAGAGATGGGGTGGTGACTGGGATGGTCAGGGGGAAAAGCGAGAACAGGGGGGTTTGGTAGTAGTGGGGGCAACAAGCGATAGCACGAAAGTGGTGCTGGTTTGGCAAAAGACGCTCACTTACTCGTGCAATGAAATCTCTCGAGTACTCGTACAACTGCATACGAGGAAAAAGTGTTAACTCAGACAAGTCAGACTTCGTTCCAGGACGTCGTAATGCTTTCCGTGTATTGTCCCGAACAGTTTAGCATGAGCTGCAGCTCTATCGTAGAATGATACGACGTGCGTCGTCGTACAGAACAAAAAGCTTGGACCTGCCACTTGTGGATGATTCGTTCCAGTTGTTGTTCAACGGCTAGCCCGCCGTTTTCTTTGCCAGGAAGGTACGAGTACGTTGTGATACTCGTAGAGACACACACACAAAAAAAACGGTGTCAACGCCAACGGCTGCTTAGGCGACTGATCATTCTCGAAGAAAGCCACATGGAGAGCCCCCGAACCAAGCCCGTTTGGTGGTCACGCCGCTGTCTAAGAGGACTCCGTACTCCGGCCCCGTATTATGATACTCCGCAAGCGTCAGCCATCACAAAAAGGCGGCAAGACGAGAAAAAAAAAGATAGAGAAACAAAGAGAAAGCGCCCCTCTCACGCTGATTTTTTTGGGCTCTGCAGTTCTCGCTAGCTTCGTGGAGGTATCCATAATGGGGCCAAAAAGATTTGCAACGTCTGGCAGCCCGACTTTTGACCAGTCTAACGAGCGTCGTCGGCGCTAGCCGGGGGGGTTCAGAGATAAGGGGAACGGCATGGATGCTGGGGGCAGCTCATTCATCGTAGATACGCCAGGGTTGGATTTTTTTGCCAAGAACGGTCTTTTGATGTTCAATTCAAAGTTGTAATCGGGCCCAGCACCAGCCAATTGGCTTCTATTGGCCCAGATTAGGGGCTTGGTTCCGCATCGACCCGCTGGCGGCCTGAGAAGCGAGTGCGAAGAACCATAATACTCGTACTCCGTAATTTCAGAGCTGCTGCACCGTATCCATACTCGTATTAGCACGACTAACGTCGTACGCAGCTTTTTTTTTTTGGTATCGTGCAAAACGCTCGTTAGGGTTTGGTGGGCTTGGCTGGAAAGCGCTCTATGACAAAATCAGCATGAAACATTCACTATTCGTACGCAACTGTACGGAGTATTCCGTTTGGTGCGTCGTGCTCTTTACAAGCACGAGTCCTTGTACTCGTAGAGATAGCGCCTGACGCAGCAGCTTGGTACGAAGAACGATGCAATAATGGAGCATATTAAGATGCTCTGTAATACTCGTATATCCATACTCATACCGTACGGAGTGCACAAACAGGCATGTGCCTTGCAATACGTCGTACTCGTACTCGTAGACACGAATTGCGCGGGTGCAAATTTGACACGGTCGACTTCGCAAAGCCATGGTCTCCGAGGTCCAAATCCCTATTATGTTATAGAATGATGCTTGACGTTGACGGCGCAAGAAGACCCTTACTAAAGAGATTGGAGCTTGTTATTAGTAGAGACTCGAAGGTGGTGTTCACGGCGTTTCCGAGCAGAAATACCCTCACATTTATTTTGCTCGATGCAGTGCAGCCCGGAGCTGATTTTTTTGGCTGAGTTTTATTTTCTCCTTTTTTTGGTCGCTCGTCGCTGAGCATGGCTTTGTTTGGAAAGAAAGTACGGATCTTTGGTACACCGTATGGCATGTTCTCTTGTGCTCTTTTGTTTTGTACTCCTCGATCACTCGCAGATCTTTTTTCTTTGGCGATCGCCATCAATGAGCAGCCGTATGGGGTGCGTGAAAAAAAAGGCAAAAGCAAAAGGGAACGGGGTCTCCAGAGTGCAGGCACAGCGCACAGCAACATCCGTGATCTGCGCGTCGCTCCGAGGGCCTTTTGCTGGGTCAATCCAGGGGAACGTTGACAAGGGCTGTATTACCCCTGAAAACTTTGGGTGGCGTGCTTGGAGTCTGTGTGTTTTGGTTCCTTATGCGTGATCTGGAGCTGAGAGCTGCTGCGTTGCAATATGTCGTAACAGTTGACCACGCACTATTGGGGCTGTAATGCTCCGTCTTGGTTTGTACTTCGTATCGTCCTCGTTCGAGTACTCCGTACGGAGTACTCGTATTATGACTGACAACTAATCCTGCGTACGGAGTGTGGTCCGTAGCAGCTAACTTGTTCAGGCTTGTGCAATGTCAGATCAAAAACGGCCGTGCAGAGCATAAAAACGATAAGAAGAGAGGAAGACGGCTTGACCCCCACGGTGAATTTTGCTTAAAAAGACTGAGAAAGGCGATATAAGACCTTTTTTATTATATTGGACCGCGAAGGCGAGTATGATAATGTGCAAAAAGAGAAGAAGTTTGGGAGTCTGGGAAATTGAGAAAGCAGCTGTCGTGGACTGGCAATGTAACCTGAGATGTGGTATTGCCTTTTTTTGCGCTGCATCCAAGACGGGGGGAGGGGGAAAGAGCGACCGACCGATGACCGGATTCTGGCTGACCTACGAGTCGGGACGAAGAAAGAGCGATGGACACACAGGTGTCTTGGACCCGGCTACGAAGTAATACTGGCAAAGTGAGCCCGCAGCGAGCTCTCACAAAAAAGACATCTCCAGAGAGTATTTCTCATCTCCAGAGAGTGTATTTCTCATCTCCAGAGAGTGTATTTCTGTCCACGAGACATCTCCAAAGCATCGTTTTACGAGTACTCGTACGAGTACTCCTTTTTTGGACCTTCACAGCTGGTCATGCCGAGGTCTCGTTCATAAACGTCGTACCTTGTACTTTTGTTCTCGCAGACTCTGCAGGTACAGAATAGGTCGCAAGCACTTCTCCCGAGGCGAGGGCCTCGAGGCAGGAACGCCTGTGTCTTGAGAAGGCACTATGGTCAGAAAAGGCATAACGCAGGGCAATTAAAGCAATAGTACGGTCTGCTTGGCATGGCGAGTTTTGCTTTGCGAAGAGTTGCACTCTTGAACGGGTATTACGAAATACATGGTTGTATCAAACCATACAAGTAATATGGATACAAACTCAGCCGCTCGCTCAGGGGGGAACAGACAGCAGACCCCGTTGATGCCGTTGAAAGTCTTTTATTCCCTATTTTTATGCGTAAAGAACCACGTCGCCCTCGCCTGCAGGATAGCGATAAGAAAAAGACAGCTTCAAGGCTAGCAGGGGTGACAAAACTGGAGAGAGACACGGAGCATTTTAATGTGGTGCCAGTGGGACGGACAGGCCGAATGGGGACGACGAGGACGCCATGCAAGGCGAGGCTATTTACAGCGCAATATTGACCTTCTGCGCAGGTGGGGATCCATGTTTGTGGGCAATATCCATATGAGACGTGCTCCGTGCTCTGTATCCATGCTCGTGCAAGATGCACGCTCATCTCCTCTTCCATTAGTCCGGATAGGCCGTCCAGCCCGAGGGGCCACGTGTGAATGGGGACCAGCACGAGATGCAAACGCCAGGATGCTGAAGTGACTGAGAAAATAAAGAATGAAGAATGAAAGAATGAAAGAATGAAAACAAAAAACAATGCAGGCCGGAAAAGCGGAAGCAGTGCACGGGCAGCGGCCGCGATTCTCGAGGCAGTCTCACTGGCAGTTCCAGCTGGCGGCGGCGTTGATGTCGCCGGAGCCGCTGTAGACGGCCTGCTGGGGATAGGGGCAGAGGGGGCGGGTGCGGTAGACGTCGCCGGCGTCGGTCCAGGCGGTGGCGACGATGCGGTCGGGGGCGGTGGCGTTTTCGACCCAGGCCATGAGGGCCAGCAGGATGTCGTGGTCGGGGCTGGGGGGCAGGTTGGGCACGCCCCAGCCGGCGCCGAAGCCGTTTTTTTGGAGCAGCATGGTGGCCTGGCCGGCGCCGGCAAACATCCAGGGGGCGTTGACGTTGGGCGGCGAGGCGAAGCAGTGCTGCATGCCGGGGACCTGGAAGTAGCGGAAGAAGGGCTGCAGCAGGTCGTCGGAGGAGGACGCAGCGGGGCTGGCGGTGGCCATGGCCTCGAGGGTGCGGTTGTAGTAGTAGGTGGTGCCGCGCGGGGGCACGACGCCGTCGGCGAGGCCCTGGTACATGAGCAGTTTTCCGCCGCGGGCGCGGAAGGGCGAGAGGTCAAAGGCGTCGGCGGTGGCGCGGCCGGGGTCGAGGCGGACGGAGTCGTAAAAGGTCTGGTCGCTGTACTGGGTCCAGTTCCAGGCGGAGTCGTTGTAGAGCCAGAAGCGTTCGTAGCGCGTGCCAAAGTCCTCGGGGTCGCCGTATTCCAGGTAGGCGTACCAGAGGGCCTCGGAGCCGACGGAGAAGCCATTGTGGATGAAGTCGCCGGCGGCCGTGTAGGCGTCGGCATAGAGGGCCTGGGCGGTGGCGATCTGCGCGGGCGTCAGACAGGCGGCGGCGGCGGTGGTGGCGGCGGAGGTGGTGCCGAGGCTAGCGGAGTTGGTGCCGGGGCTGGCGGACTTGGTGCCGGGGTTGGGCAGCCCCCTGCCCCCCCGCCGACAGGCCAGGCGCCCCCAGTCGAGCTGGCAGCGCTCGGGCTGGCTGATGATGTTGTCGGCGTGGCCGTCGGCGGCGTCGCACTGGGCCAGGGCGGCGGCGGCGAGCAGGGCGAGGGCGGCGAGGTCGAGGTGGCCCGGCGCGGACTCGGGCAGGTTGGCGGCGCCGACCCGGGTGATCCAGGGCATGAAGTGGGAGATGTACCAGGCGGGGGCGCCGACGAGGACGCCGTCAAAGGAGTCGGGGGCGATCTGGAGCTCCTTGAGGCCCTGGCGGCCGCCGGTGGAGCAGCCGCTGAAGTAGGAAAAGGCCGGCGGGCGGCCGGCGTAGTAGGCGGCCACCAGCGGCTTGGCCAGCACGACGGCCTCGTGCAGCGCGCGGTAGCCCCAGTCGGCCAGCTTGGCCGGCGTCGTCGGCGCCCAGTCGAGCGCGTCCTGCGCCGAGTTGTGGCCGCTGTCGGACCCGAGCGTGGCAAAGCCGTAATGCGGGCCCTGGCCCATGTCCGGCCAGTTGATGCCGCCGGCAAACGAGTAGCTGCCCACGGCCAGGAACCGGCCGTTCCACTGCTGCGCCGTCGGCAGAAACAGCCCGAACCGGTGATGCGACGTCCCGTTGTGCACCGCCACCGTCACCACGCACAGCGCCGGCAGATGCGTCGCGTTGGCCGGGAACCCCCGGTCCACCGTCCCGCCCTCGCCGTACGTCCCGTTGTCTGCCACCGTTGCCACCCGCTCCACCGTCGCGTACGCCGGCAGCGCCTGAGCAAACGTGCTGGCCGCGCACGCCAGCGCCGAGACCGTCGCGGCCGGCGGCGGCGGCGGCGGCGGCGGCAGCCCGGCCGGCGAAGCCCCCGACAGCCGCAGACCGGCCAGCGTCCACGCCAGGTAGACCAGCGGAATGCTCAGAAACGCCATGCGGGCCATGCGCACGATGCGGCGGCGGCTGCTCGTCGGTCCGGCGAGCCGGAAGTGGTTGCGTTGGAGGTTGCGCTGGAGGTTGCCGGCATCAAATGAGGTAGAAAGCGAAAGGAAGCCAAGAGAGCCAGGAGAGCCAGAAGAGCGAGGAGAGCGAGAGCGAGGAGAGCGAGGAGAGCCAGGAGAGCTAGCAGACACCGTTTTCTCTGGAGAATGCAGCCGATGGGGAGACTTTTCCACCAGCCTCCCAGACGGCGAACCCGTCGCCTCTTGTAGGAGTCGCCTTGGCGACGCCGTGCTGCTGCAACTCGAACTGCGACTGCGACTGCGACTGCGACTGCGACTGCGACTGCGACTGCGACTGCGACTGCAACTGCAACGGCGGCTGCCACTCTTTGCACGAGCCATGCTCGTCACATAAGTGCACACGCTCAAAGGCCTCTCGGGCATTGGCCACGGCGGCTGGCGCGGCGGCCGTGCGGACGGACTCAAGAGCAACTGCTCCTCTTTGTCCTCATCCTGTCCATCCTGCTCATCCTGCTCATCCCGCTCATCCCACCCTTCCTGCCCATCCTGCTCATCCTGCCCATTCTGCCCATCCTGCCCATCCTCTCTGTCACCCCCGTCCTCGTCGTGGCGGTGGCGCTCGTCTCTGCAACATGACCCGGACCGAGTCCAGGGCATGGGCCGGGACGGTAGCACTGGCAGGCTGGTCGACGTCGCATCCATTCCTCCACGCCAACACGCTCGTCCTCCACGTGCAGAAGGAGGTCCGTATTCTGGTGTAGCAGCGAGAACGCAACAAGCCAAAAGGGCCTGTGTGCGCTGCAACAGCAGGCGAGGCGCGTGTGTCGAAGCGGCTGAACTCCCAGAAAAGGCAGCCACTTGTCAGGCTGTGCGCCCTCGCTGGTGGCAAGCTGCGATCTTGTCGTCTGGGACGGAGTGCTTGGCGACTCTTCTCAGCACGGGGTCTGATGATGCGCCGATGCACCGCTTGGCCACCGCTGCCTGGCATGCGCTTGCCGTGGTCCAACCGGAAACATATGACAAGGATCCAGGCTGTCTCAATCGAGAAGGTGTGCTTTTGCTTGCTAGCTGTCCCTTTTTTTTTTTTTTTTTTTTTTTTTCCTTTTCCTTTTTTTTTCTTTTTCTTTTTCTTTTTCTTTTTCCTTTTCCTTTTCTTTTTTCTTTTCTTTTTTCCCCATGGAGGGGCAGAAGGCACGGGAACAGACCTCGGAAGCCTAGGCTTCCGTTCCAGACAAATCCCGCTGAAACGATCCCAGGCAGCAGGGTCGCGTTGTGGCTGCGGGACGGCCGAAATGGTCAGCCATGACTGAACAGACACGGGATATAGCATGTCAGAAGGCGGGGAGGCGGAGTCGCTCAAGGGAAAAGGGCCACAAGATCTGGGCAGCGTAGCACTCCAAGGAGGGAGGGGGCTCTGTGTCGGCGGAGAGAGCTTATTTTTTTTTTTGCTTTTGCTCCGCCTTACTCTGACGTTTTCCTCTCTCTCTTTTTATATAAGCGTGGTAGCCATGTAACGCTGGGTTCTTGGGGGTAGCGGCGATGATATGATGGCTGGGCGGGATGAAAAAGATGAAGAGGAGAGAGAGCGGAGAGTGAGAGATCGAGAGAGGAAAAATCGAGAATATCGAGAGAGGATATCGAGAGAGAGTATCGAGAGAGAATATCGAGAGAGGGAATGTTGAGAGAGGAATCATCGACAAAAAAGAGAACCTGAGGGGTGTGTGTACTCTTGAGGAAAGGCGCGGGCAAGATCGAAATCCCATCTCAATCGTTTGACGATCTGAGATCGATTTTTCAGCTCTCCCGCGACGGGCAGAGGCGAGGAGCACAAAGTTGCTCTCCCACGCCTCAGTGTATCCCCCCCCAGAGAACCAAGCCAACTACGCCTCACACTTGCTCAAGATCCTACGGCGAGACATCCTGCCTCTTTCAGTTTTGTTTTTCTTTTGCTGTGCCTCCTCAGGCCCGGTTCACGGGTCCACAAAGAGAAAGTACTTTGTGTGCCGCCACGCGTGTCGGTCAGCACAAAGCAGCCAGAGACCCCGTCACGAGGACAGGAGACGTGGGACGCTGACCACCTCTTTTTTTTGGCTGGGGGTTGCCTAATGGGACAAAGAGTACGGAGTAGACGCGCCAGCTTCCCGAAGCAGTGTGCATAGGTTTTGGTGCATGTCAGCATGTCGTGCCGTCAGGTAGCGAACTGCTTAATTCAAACAGTTTCCGGGACATTTCTATTGAATGGGCAAGCGAAAAAAAGAAAAAAGTGTCTTGTCTTTTTGCCTTGCACTTTGTCTCGTGAAGTGACGCATCAGGAAAGCGAAAAAAAAAAAAAAAAAGACGTACACGTCTCTTTGCAGAGTCCCTTTCGCTCTTCATGCATTACTTTCTTTCTAAATTGTGAATGATGAGACTTTTTTATTCTATTTTCTATTTGTTGGCTGGTTGAAGATGAGATTTCATACAGATAAACCCAAAAAGGTAGCAGCTACGACTCAAGCGGCCACATGCTTTGTTCTTTGAATTTTTTTGAAAACATTTTTGAAAAAAATCAAAAGACAAACATACACCGCCGAGACTGCTGTGACTCGAACACCCAACCTCTACGGAGCCGCCTCGGGAAGACCCGACGGCTCTCCGTGCAGGGCCACGAAGCCGGGGTCCCAGAGAAAACTGGCCTTTGCAGAGGCCTCCCCGTTGAGAAACTCGGGCTCGGGCGTCAGCAGAATCTTGTCGACGGAGCATTCAAGCGCCGCACCCGACAGCGACTCGTCCTCGATGAACCGGTTGAGGCACTTTACGATCGTCGTAATGGGCGTGATGCTAGACACAAAAAGAGTGTTAGCAAAAAGAGCAGCTGCGAATTGCGCCGCTTGTGCCATGGGCGAGCGGCAATATGCTTACTTTTTCGGGTCGACGGCCGCAATCATGGCCGGAGGAGCCAGCGACGTGGGGACAAAGCCCGGCCGGATGGCGTTGATCCGGATGTTCTCCTTCTGTAGCAGAAATCAGTCACGGCTGTTTTCTTCTCATCGGAGCAAGGCAGAGAAGATCAAAACAAGCAACGTAGACAGAGGACATCAAAACAAGCAACACAGACAGACAAGATCAAAACAAGCAACGCACACAGACAAGATCAAAACAAGCAACGCAGACTGAACACAAAAAAGCACACCAAGCCTACTCACATTCTTCAAGACCCGGGCCGAGGCGCGAACAAAGTTCCATACCTGGACGAGCAGATTAGACAAACCCTAGATCTTAAACATCCACACATGCACCTTCATCTGCAGGGAACGCACCGCCGCCTTGCTTCCGCTGTATTCCGGATAGGCCTCGTGCGGGTAGAGGCTCGTTGCGCTGGCGGTGACGACAATGTTGCCGCCTGGCGTCTTGTTTTTACGCATAAAGTGGATGGCCAGCATGGTCCCGTAGTACACGCCCTTGACGTTGACCTCGGTGCACAGCAGATTCGGCTTTGGCGGGAGTCTAAGAAGAAGGCGGTCAGACCGCGTCCAGACACAGCACTGTCTTTTTGTCTTTTGTTTTCTCTTGCTCTTCTCCTCACGCTACCGTTCCCCCCTGCCCTCTGCCTTTTTTCTTGCATCCGGCGTCCAGCGTCTACAAGTGGGAATACCTACTCGTCCGAGTTCTTATGCGGAAGCACGTAGAGAGAGCTGTCTGTGTGAGCGAGCTGCACCTGTAGAGAGAGAGAGAGAGAGTGTGTGTGTGTGTGTGTGTGACGGCATTCATAGTTCTCACCTCCGGTCAAAGGTTCCTGCGTTCAGACACGCGAGATCCAGGCGGCCGTACTTGTTCCAAGCACTCTGGAAGCACTTGGCCTGGCTGTCATAGTCGGACACATCGCCCTCGTAGTACGTCGCCGCGTCGCCGACCTTTGCCTGCAGGCCCGGGTTGGGCTTGACGTCGACCATGGCAACCTGCCATCCTTTGCTGACAAGGTCCAGAGTGAAGGCCTCTCCCATGCCGGCCTAACAGTCATTGTTCATCCGAGTTAGCAGATTGCAATGCTTTCCCCTTCTCTCAGCGTCTCCATCCCCCCCTCCGGTCCCCTCCCGCCCCCTGCCGATGGCAACGCACCGAGGCCCCCGTGATGAGCGCGACAGGTTTCGACGACGCCATTGTGGCTGAATTGAGCGGTAGCGGGGAAATGTTTGAAATGTATTACGAGGCAAAGCGCACAAGCAAAACAAAAAAAAAAGCGTTTTCTGTTGCAGCAAAAAGTGCTCTGTCGGGCAAACGGAAAGAGAGCAGCGTTGCCAACAGCATAGCACTGTTTCTTTTATAGCCCCGATGTCGTAGCCGTGCTAGCCTCCCCCGCCCCCGGCCCCCCCACTCCGGGGATAGTGTCGGCCTTCACCGAAGCGATGACGGACTAACACGACAGCGGCCACACCCCGTACGTCACATTGTGGGGTAAACGCGGGGGACGTGAACGACTCGACGCAACCACAGTTGTGGCCGGCCTATCCGGGTTCTTCATGTGCAGGTGCTGCAAGTCGAGTAGCATCTTGCCATTCATGTTCTGAAAGTCGTAGCCATCTCATCTTTTTATGTAATGATGCTGCAAGTTGAGAGCCGTCTTGTCTTTCATGTACTGCAGGTCGCAGCCGTCTTGTCTTATATGTACTGCAAGTCACAGTCGTCTTGTCTTATATGTACTGCAGGTAGCAGCCGTCTTTTGCAATTTGATGCCTGCTCGAGAGGCCGAGCAAGCGAAGAAGGCCGAAGCTTGCCGGCGGGGTGGGCTTGCATCATACGACTACGCCGCCCGAAGGATTTACATAAAAAAACTCCGCGCGGGGCACGGCCGAGAGTTCCTTTGGGAATTTTCTTGGCAAAAGCTTGTTGGCGGAATACTCCGAGCTTTGTGCCAAGGCTGCGTGGATCGATCGAGGATGGGCGGAGGAGGCCGACTAAAAGCCATGTTGTGCATGCTGGCCATGCTGGCCATGCTGGCCATGTTGTGCATGCTGACCATGCGGACCATGCTGGCCAGGCTTTCTATATATGTTTCTGAAACGAGCCATACCACCGGCAGACGATCTGCCGCTGCCGCCGCTGCCGCCGCCGCCGACGCCTGTCTTGACCGGCAGGGCGGCGTCGGGCTCGGCCATAAGGCCGAAAGTCCTGGCCCGGGCGGGGATGGCCAGCCGACCTTGATCCCCGACGCCCAGCAGGATCCTTTGCACAAGGCTGAGCTCGGTGTCGCTCTGCCGCCGTCCGAACCAGGAGGAGTGCCGCCGCCAAGTCCGGCATGTGGGACGCAGCGGAAATACAGGTCCGCCCCGCCTTCTCCACCACCTCCGGCGCCGACAGCCGTGCAATCCGCTGCGCCGCCGCGCCGCCGCGCCGCCCGCGCCGCCACCGCCGTCGAACCCTGCTGGCCAGGCTGGGCCATTTGCATCTCCATCGCAAGGATGCGGTCCGAACAGCTCCGGCGACGCTCTCGTCTTCCGGGCATGGCCGGTAGTCCCGGCGGCTCGGCCGGTTGTAGTGGCAGCGGTGGCACCAGCGGAACCAACAGAACCAGCGGAACCAGCGGAGCCAGTAGAACCGCACCCGTGGCGCCAGCGGCAGTTGGTGCCGGGGCCGACGGATACGACTCCGATGAGGCTGCCGGCACGGCCTCGCTCCGACCCGAGCCGAGCCGAGCCGGCGCGGCGACGCCGGCGGCACCAGCGATGACGTCGATGACGTCGATGACGACGCCTCGTCATCCGATCACAAGCACACAGCACGAGCTCTCTGGCCGCTGGCCCGGACACGGGGCGGCACAGGCATCGCCGAGCAACAGCATGACAAGAATGCCAAGCAACAGTGTTTTTAGGCGGAGGTGTTGCACCAATGTGCTGCACTTATGTTTGTAGCGAGCATAAATGCTCTATTGCATTCTCATTGGCCTGATGTGCCAAACATACAACGTTCATAGACGTTCCATCTCCAACAGCTCACATCTGCACTTTCTTTGTATCTCTTCAGACGCAAGCCAGAACCCCCCCCTCCCACTCCATCGCCTCACCGACTGCCGTGCTCTGCCGCAAAGGCGAGGTGTCTCAGCCGCATGTCCTCGTCGACAGTCGGCTGGGCTGCAGCAATGGCGGCGTGCAGGCCGTCAAAGGTTAGGGGCTCGTAGGCCAGCTCGGGGCGGTCGTCGCGGCCGTCGCCGGCAGCCAGGGCCCTCCACGAGCCGGGCATGGCGCCAGCAGCGTCAGGGCTGCAGGGCACCAGGGTGGGCCGGCCCTGCCAGGAGGAGTGGCGAAAGTGGCTGCTGCGTGTGATGGCCCGCAGGGCTCGGCGCAGCTGGGCCTCGACCAGGCAGTGGATGTCGTAGCCGGAGAGGTGGCGCTCGTGGCAGAGACGGGCGAGGAGCTGCATCTGGGTGGGTGTGGGTGTGGGTGTCTGGCCGTGTAGGCTGTCCGGTGGGCTGTCAACGCTGTGGAGGTTTGAGTGTGGGTTTGTGTCTGTGTCTGCCTCTTTCGCTTGGCCTGTCTCTTGGCCTGTCTCGCCTGCCTCGTCTTCTGCGTTTTTGGCTTGCTCCTCTTGCTCTGCCTCTTGTCCTGCCTCTCGCCCTGCCTCTTGCTCTACCTCTTGCTCTGCCTCCTGACCTGTCTTCTGGCCTGTCTCGGCTGCCTCGTCCTCCACGTCTTTCGCTTGTCCTGCCTCTTGCCCTGCCTTCTGGCCTGTCTCCTGGCCTCCCCCCCCCACAACATGCCGGACCTGGGCCAGGGCGCTCTGCAGCAGCTGCAGGCAGGCAGCCTCGCCGGGCAGGCCGACGTGCAGCTTGAGCGCCAGGCGGCGGCCAAAGCCGTCCAGGTCGATGTCGTGCGGCTTGTTGGTGGCGCCGACGACGAGCACCTCTTCGCGGGCGTAGATGAGGTCGCTCCACTGGTTCTTGAGCTCGTTCTGCAGCAGCCGCAGGTGCTGGTGGGCGCCGCCGCCGCCGCCGCCGCCGCCCCGCGCCAGCAGCCCGTCGCACTCGTCCAGCAGCAGCACGGCCGGCGCGTCGCGGCGCACCTGCCGGAACAGCGCCCGCACAAACTTCTCGGCCTCGCCCACGTACTTGGACAGCACCGCACTGGCCCGGATGTCGTACAGCGCCATGCCGTACTGCCGCGCAAAGCCGCGCACCAGCAGCGTCTTGCCCGTGCCCTGCGGCCCAAACAGCAGAATCCCCGTCGCCGACCGCTGCCGCAGCTGTCGTGTCAGGTGCGGGAAGTGCAGGAAAAAACACGCAAACTCCTCCAGCGCCTCCTTGACCTCCTCCAGCCCGGCGACCTCGCTCAGGCCGGTGCCGGTCTCCTCGCCGCCGCCGGCGTTCGCGTCCAGATCCGCCCGCATGCCCCGGATCGCCTCCATCAGCTGTTTTTCGTCGTCGTCGACCGGCTCCGTGCCCGCCACGCCGCTGCTCCGGCCACGCGCCCTGCTTCGGTCGGGCTCGCCCACTGTGGCAGGCGGCGCCGGCTGCTTGTTGTTCTCAGCCACGGCAGCCGTCGCGGCCTTTGCTGTTGCCTCTCGAGTTCTCGTCCCTTTCGTCTCTGCCGCGTCATCTACGGCCACGGCTGCTGCCTTCTCTGGCCGGCCGCCCGGTTGCCCGACCGCGTTGACGGGCCCGCCGAGATCCCGCGCATGCCGGTACATGCCGTTGACAATAAAGCTGCCATACTGGAACAGCACGCCGGCCAGCAGATGCACAAACTCTTCCGAGCCCGACACGCTCGACACCAGTCGGCGCAGCCAGGCACGGCTCATGGCGGCGCAAAAAAGTGGGTGCTCTTCTAGTCTCGAGAACGATACAGCATCTCGACGCGGCCAGCATGCTCGGCCGTCCCCGCAAAGTGATGGGAGCGAGGGGGGGGAAACAAAAAAAAGGTCTTGTATCTGTACGGAGTCCGTCGTATTGTAATACAGACAATGGCCACGCTAAGGCGCTCTCAAAGCACACTATGCATCGAACTAAGCATGCGCCAAGTCCCAGACGGCGTCGTAACGTAGTAGATCCTCACTCTTTCTCTCTCCCGGTCCGGCTCCGGACCGGGTCACACCACGCTGGAGGCTGCTGCCCCCTCCCTGTGGACAGCAGCGCGACCCCGGATCCGCTTCCACAGGCGGGGAAACGTCACATCCACGCCTTTCTGCTGCCAGGCCACGGCCTCTGCAAACTCGTCAAAGGCCACGCCAGCCGCCCGCGCCCGCGCTCGCAAGGCCCGCGTGCGCAACAGCCAGATGCCGTGCGAGACAAAGACTGAGCCTTCAATGACAACTCTGGCAAGAAGCGGGGGCAGCAGGGTAGGACGCAGGAAATGGTTAGCCGGAGGTACGGAGTACTTTTGAATTTTGTTGATCGTTCACAGGGGGGAGGTCGGTGGGGAGCGAGGGTAAGAAAAGGGATCCCTAAGAAAATCGAAAAAATGCGATTCAAAGTAGGCGTGATGGTGAAAGAGGAGAGAAAGGCAGAGAGAACAGAGGAGGTGAAGAATAAATGGAACAAAGACAAGGAAGAGCAGAAGAGGTAAAAGCGACAGGCAAGAAAGGAACGAGCAAAGGCGAGCAGACAAGTAAGAAATGAAAGAGCAAAAGAGCAAACAGGAAAGGAAAGAGCAAAAGAGCAAACAGGAAAGGAAAGAGCAAAAGAGCAGACACAAAAGGAAAGAGCAAAAGAGCAGACAGGAAAGGAAAGAGCAAAATGGCAGACACAAAAGGAAAGAGCAAAAGAGCAAACAGGAAAGGAAAGAGCAAAAGAGCAGACAGCTGGACAGAGGCAGAGACGAGGTTGAAGCAAGGTAGAATGCCCAAAACTTGGATCAGAAACTTGTACTCACACGAGGCTGTAGAGAATACCAAAGGTAACGTCAAACGAGTGTTGGAGAGCTGTCCTTTGTCAGCCTCTGGGAGATACGGAGTACAGGAAGCGGGAATACACCCCCCCACCCCCCTCTTGACACGCACCCAGCGAGCAGAGCGATAGAAAGGCGCCGGTCCAGTCAACGGCCAGGAAGAGCAGGCTGATGCCGACAACGCGGCCTCGGCGCAAGATCAGCTCGGGCGGGATGGGCACGTAGCCGGCGACCACCATGACACAGGCCACGATGCCGAGGAAGCGCACTAGGCCAGAGGCCCAGGCCCGGCCGTCGACGTAGGCGCTGCGGCAGACAAGGACCAGCAGGACCTGCAGGCCGGCGACGAGGACGAGCAGGCCGGCGAGGGCGAGCAGCGCCCTGCGGACCGGCCAGGAGCTGGTTTGTTAGGAGAGAGGAAAGAAAGAGACAAGAAAGAGAGAGGGAAGAAAGAGGAAAGAAAGAGACGAGGAAAGAAAGAGGAAAGAAAGAGACGAGGAAAGAAAGAGACGAGGAAAGAAAGAGACGAGGAAAGAAAGAGACGAGGCAAGAGATGAAAAGCGGAGAGATGCGAGTGACACAAAGCCGGGAGACGGCAAAAAGGAGCACAGGCACGCACTCAGAGTAGTGCTTGACCTGGGCCCAGCTGGTCAGGCAGAACAGCGCAAAGCACTGCGGCTGCACCTGCAGGGGCACGTTGAAGTTCTGCAGAATGGCATAGGCGCCAAAGGGCAGGCCCGAGAGGCCCCAGACCAGCATCATGGCCGACGGCAGGCCCTCGGTCGACTTGGAGCGGTGGCTCTTCCAGATCTGCGGCAGCAGCTGGATGCTCCAGCAGATGGTGCCCACCAGGCCGAGCACGGTGGCAGCCAGGGGGATGGACGTCTGAGGGGCCATTGCGCCGGCAGAAGGCAGAGAAACAAGGACAAGAGAGCCCGAGAGCGAGAGGACAAAGGAGCCATGGAAGCAAAACAAAAAGGCAGACCGACAGCTCAGGACTCATATGAACCACATGGGCGGGCCGCTGAGTCCGATGCGGGCAGCCAAGAGCACTGCCATGTGTCGACAAGTGGCCAGCCAAGAGATTGTCATGCCGACGAGTGACCTGCCAAGAGATTGTCATGCCGACAAGAGGCCAGCCAAGAGCACTGTCATGCGTCAACGAGGGGGCAGGCCAGGCAGCCTCAGCGCGGAAATGCACCGGACCGGGCTATGGTGTAGGCGGTTGGCGAGGAGAGCGGCCCACCTGCCTGCTACGAGTGCAGGGGAAACAAGTGCTGTAGAGAGAACGCCTGCCGGCTTTCTCCGCTGCAAGAGTGCATTGAAAGAGTGCCACTTAGTATTAGTACATTTGCTGGCGAACACTACAGCGAACGATCTACTAGTGGCACAACCAAGGAGCAAACTAAACGGAGCCATACGAGTACAACAGCCACGGACGCGTTTGTGCTCGAGAAAACACGACGTCTTTGATTTTTGCTACAGTTAAAGTCGACGGCGGCCATAGCGAGGAGGACAGAAACAAGGCCAGACGGAGACAAAGGCCTGGCTTGGGACAGAAACAAGACCACGAGACAGAGACCTGGACTAAGCCGCGCCCGGATAGCGACGGGCGAGACGGTCGCGCAGCAGAATACCACTGAGGGTGACGGACAGCGACGAGAAGGACATCATGGCGGCGGCGATGGGCCTGGAGGAGTTAGTAGCTGCTCTGAGGTCTTGCTCACTTCACTGATCACTTGCTCACTGCTCACTGCTCTCTTGCACAAGGCAGCACTCACGGAGTAATGTGGATGCCGAGCGGCTCGGCCAGGCCGACGGCCAGGCCGACGGCGACGGCGTTGTAGGCAATGGCCCAGGCAATGTTTGCGTGGACGCAGCGCAGGGTGGCGCGGGCGAGGTCGAGCAGGGTGACGAGGCGGCCCAGCTGGTGGGCGTGCAGGATGAGCACGTCGCCGCCGGCCGACAGGCAGCGGGGGCCGTGGGCGAGCATGACGCCGACGTCGGCGGCGGCGAGCGCGGGCGCGTCGTTGATGCCGTCGCCGACCATCATGACGGCGGGGCGTGGGCGCTGGGCCTGGGAGTGCTGGGCCTGCTGGGCCTGTTGGGTCTGCTGGGTCTGTTGGGCCTGCTGGGTCTTCTGGGCCTGGGAGTGCTGGGCCTCCTGGGCCTGCAGGGCCTGAATGTGGGCGAGTTTCTGGGCCGGCGTGGCCGCCGCGCCGGCCACGGGCAGGCCCAGCACGCGGGCGATGCGGGCGGCCTCGGCCGGGCTGTCGCCGGTCAGCATGGACACGTGCAGGCCGCGGGCGCGCAGGGCCTCGAGCGTTTGGCGGGCGTCGGGCTTGGGGCTGTCGAGCAGGACCAGCGTGGCGGCCCAGCAGCCGTCGACGGCGACGAAGACGCGGGAGCCGGGGTCGACGATGTCGGCGGCGGCGGGTGCAGATGCGGTCGGCACAGATGCCGAGGCAGCCGGGTTTTGTTGTCTGTCGTTTCGGTCGTTTCGGTCGTTTCGGTCTTTTCCGTCTTTTCCGGGGTTTTCGGCCTTTTCGGCTTTTCCGTCTTTTCCGTCTTTTCCGGCTTTTCCGTCTTTTCCGGCTTTTCCGTCTTCTTCGTCTTCTTCGTTTCGGCCATGTCCGTCGGATCCGATCTTGTCAGCCGGCACGGCCACGCCTTGCTGCTGCAGATATTCGAGGCTGCCGACGACGACGCGGTGGGAGGGGCTCGTCGTCTCTGGCTGCTCTGTCGGCCCCAGCAGCGCGACGCAGCACTGCACGCCGCGGCCCGGATCGGTGCGGAGCTCGGCAGCGCGGCCGCCGGACGCGCGGAAGTCGGCCCAGGCCTGCTCGCTGCAGAGCGGCAGCATGTGGTGGAACACGGCCGAGGCCAGCGGGTGGCTGGCCATGGCGTCGATCTCGGCGGCGCACACCAGCAGGGCCAGCCGGGCCTGGCCGGCCGGCGTCTGCCAGCGCGGATGCGCATCGACGGCGGCCACGGCCGGCGCCCCGCGCGTCAGCGTGCCCGTCTTGTCGAGCACGACGTGGCTGATGGCGGCGGCGCGCTCCATGGTCTCGGCGCCGTCGAGCAGCAGAATGCCGTTCTGCCAGGCGACGTCTGGGCGGTGAGAACAAGGAGCGAAGAGATGGGAGAACAAGAGGGAACAGGAGAGCCGAAAAAGGAGGAAAACAGACGAAGAGGGGCGACGAGATGGGAGAACAGAAGAGAGGGAACAGGAGAGCAGAAAAAGGAAGGAAACAGAGCAAAAGACAAACAGAACAAACGGAAACGGATCGGGGAGCAAAACAAAAGACACAGAACAAACGGAACCGGATCAGGGGAGCAAAACAAATAACACAGAACAAACGGAACCGGATCACCACCCACCTATCCCTGCCATCACGGCACACGGCACGGCGAGCCCGAGCGCACATGGACAAGCGGCGGCCAGGACGGTCATGAGCTTTGCGGCGGCCGCCTGCAATGCGACAGCAGCGCCAAGCTGCCGGGCCAGCGCGCGGTGGGCAGCCACGGCGGCGGCGGCGGCGGCCACGGCCAGCACGGCGGCCACAAAATGCTGGGTGACGGCGTCGACGCGGCGCTGGGCGGCCGGCTTGGTGGCCAGCGCGGCCTCGACGCGGGCGACCAGCTGGGCGAGGAAAGAGGTGGCGGAGGCGGCGGCGGCCGAGCTTCCGGCGGTGTCGGCGGTGTCGGCGGTGTCGGCGGTGTCGGCAAGCACGGCCGCCCGCAACAGGCCCGGCCCGTTGCGCGAGCCGGCCAGCAGCCGGTCGCCGACGGTCTTGGGCTGCGGCCGCGCCTCGCCGGTGACGACGGCCTCGTTGGCGTGCGACGTGCCGGCCACGACATAGCTGTCGCAGGGCACCAGGCGGTACGGCGCAATGACGATCTCGTCGCCGGGGCGCACCAGATCGGACGGGATGCGTTTCTGGGGGCAGGCAAACAGGTAAGCAAAGAACAGGCAGGCAAGCAAATTGGCAAGCAGACAAACAGGCAAGCACACAACCAGACAACCAGACAACCAGACCAGACAACCAGACAACCAGAAAGCGACCATCCGCCTCCTCTCTCACTCACATTCACCTTTGCCAGCTGCACGGTGGCGGTCTGGTCCAGCAGGGTATAGAGACCGGCAAACGAGCGGGCAGCCCGGCGCCGGGCCAGCAGGTCCACATAGCGGCCGAGGCTGACAATCAGCAGCACGCCGACGATGCTGTCATAGTGGAACTGCTGCTGCTCTGCCTGCGGCCACGCTGACGCCGGCGGCCACGCCACCTGCACGGCTCCCAGCGCCAGGCCCACGGCCGTCGACGCCGCAATCAGCGTGTGCATGGTAGCTCGCCGGGCTCGGGCCGCCATCCAGGCCGCGTCCAACACCCAGCGGGCATGTCGCACCGCCGCCGTGACGGTCAGCAGCAGAAGCACCGCATTGCGCAGGCGGGCCAGGCTCGGCGACAGGCCCGGCGACAGGCCCGGCGGCCCTGCACGGAGCCCCAGGCCCAGCAGCAGGTCGGCGCCAGTGCCCAGGGCAAAGATCAGCGTGCCCAGCTGGCCCAGCCGGCCGAGGCTGCGGCGCAGCATGGCCAGCTCGTCGCTGTGCTGCAGCAGGGCGGCTTTGAGGGCCGGCGGTCGGCCCCGGCGGCCGTCCACGTGCTCGGCTCCATAGCCGGCAGCCTCGACGGCGGCGATGATGCGGGGAAGGAGGGTGGTAGGGGAGGTGGACGAGGTGGACGAGGTGGACGAGGTGGACGAGGTGACCATGGTCGACGCTGGCTTAACCAACTCTCCATTGGCCGCTTGCTTGGCTGCTTCCTGACCAATGTCCTCTTTCTCCTTCTCCTCCTCCTCCCCCCCCAGGATCACGCGGGCCTCCTGCAGCAGCAGGCTCGCCTGCACGTCCACCACGCCGTCGACCTGTGCAATCGCCCGCTCCACAGTGCCCACGCACGCCGCACAGGTCATGCCGGAGACGGCAACGACGACGACGCCAGAGGCGCTGTCGCCGCCGGTCGCATCGCCGGGCCGGTCGGCTTGTTCCTCGCAGGCGCCGGCGTCGCCATAGTCGTGCTCCACGGCTTCGTTGTACTGGATCTCGAGGCGGATGTCGAGCGCGTCGCAGCTGCGGAGGACAAACGCAATCATGGACGCGGCAATGTAGCAGCAGGCCATGGTGAGTCTGAGATGGGTCTGGGGCTAAAGGGCAAGAGGTGAGAGAATGTGGTGTCCAAGTCTGAGGCTAAAAGGCAAGAGGTGAGAGAATCTGGTGTCCGAGTCTGAGGCTAAAGGGCAAGAGGTGAGAAAATCTGGCGTCCGAGTCTGAGGCTAAAGGGCAAGAGGTGTGAGAATCTGGTGTCCGAGATCTGAGCAGTCTGAGAAGTCTCAGAATTTAGCAGTGTCAGGGGACGTCCGAGCAGTCTCGGCGTTTGTCAGGCTGGATTTCTGAGCAATCCAGAGTCGGCAACAGACACTTTAAAAGCCGGAATCCACAAACTTGATTTTTTCAAGTGCTCAAGACTCACCTACCATTCCCATACTTGCCTACCATTCCCGACTCGCCCACCATTCCCCAGGCCTACCATTCCACAGGCCTACCATTCCCCGCCTTTGTACGATCTGCCCCAGCTGTAAGCGCCACACCCGCAGTGTCTTCTTACAGCCCCCACAGTCTTGGCATCCGGAACTGCGGCTCCGTAGCGGCCGACCCGGACCGGGACCCACAGCTGGCCTCGTGGTAAAGCCTGGGCGACTGCAGCTGCACCTATAAGACTGCGGCGGTGGCAGAGGTGTGAGAAGGCAAGCTTCTCCATGGGGTTTATAACCGCTCTTTGATTTTCTGGTCTTTCTGCAGCCACTGTTTGATTCTGTGGTCTCGTCAACCGCCCTCTGATTTCTGGTCTCGTCAACCGCTCTCTTTCTCTGGTCTCGTCAACCGCCCTCTGATTTCTGGGGTCTCGTCAACCATCCTCTGACTTCCTTAGTCTTTCTGCAGCCACGTTTGATTCTCTGGTCTCATCAACCTTGCCTGCGATATTTCTGCCGTCTTCACTCTCTCGCAGACTGTTTCACGTTGTGTTCAAAGGCCGGACAGCACAGCTCGAGATGTCTTCTGTGGTATGTTGCCGCTTGGGTATTCCAACAGTTTTTTGTCTTTCTCTCACTCCCTCCCCCTCCTCTTTCTTTTCCCATCCCTGTGTCTCCCTATCGTCCTGTGTGTCTCCCTAACAAATAGACCATCACCAAGGGCCATGTGCTCCAGCAGCCAGCTCCAGCGCCGGCCGACGAGCAGGAGCTCGAGGCGGCCGGCTGGGCTTCGGGCTGGGCTTCGGGCTGGGCGCCGTTCGACCTCAAGACGGTGCTGATTCCGCCGTCGGCGGGCATGGGCACGACGAAGCGCTACTACCAGCGGCGCACGCTGTTCCAGTACGCGGCCCTGTACAGCGGCGGGCTGTGGTGTTTCTGGAACCTGCAGACGGCGGCGCTGCGGGCGGCGGCGCTGGGGCTGCTGTTTCCGGGGGCGGGGCTGCTGGCCGTGGGCACGTGGCCGGCGCTGGCGGCTCTGGCCGGCGTGCTGGCCGGCATCCCGGTGACGCTGTTTGTGTGGTTTGCCATGGGCGGCGTGCTGTTTCCGCTGCTGCTGTGGTTTGGCGCGGCGGCGCTGGCGGGCGTGCTGGCACACAACCTCGGGCCGGGTCCGGGTCCGGGTCCGGGTCCGAGTCCGGAGCCGGCGCTGTGGGACGGGGCCGGGCGCTTCTGGGCGGCAGCCTGCGCGGGCGCGGTGGCGTGGGCGGTGTGGAAGTCGGCGGCGATCAACGCGCGCGGGCGGTCGGTGCAGCAGCACCGCAACAGCTGGCTGCCGGGCAAAGTCGAGGAGATGCTGGCGGAGGCGACGCCGGCGCCGGCGGCCGGCGAGCGCGAGCTCGACCTCGACACGCTGCGGTTCGTGCAGCACATGGTGGAGCGCGGGCTGACGCGGCACGACGACCTCAGCTACCACGACGTGATCGACCAGTTCCAGACGGGGGCGGTGCGCTACCAGCTGTACGGCGTCGTCGACGTGCTGGCGCTCTACCTGACGCACTACGCGCCCGGCTTCCACGGCTACGCGGCCGAGGCCTGCCGCAACTGCATCGAAAAGTCGCTGCACAAGCGCATCATGGGCTACTGGAAGTGGGAGCGGCTGACCGGCAAGTTCACCACCGACTACGACCCCATCAACTACGACAACATCATGGTGACCGGCTATCTCGCCGTCGCCATCGGCCTCTATGCCTCCGCCACCGGCGACCGCCGCTACGACGAGCGCGGCGCCCTCAACTTCCACATTGCCGACGGCGTCCACTTCAGGCGCTCCTTTGGCGACCTCGCCGACGCCATGTACGAGAACATGGCCACCAACGACTACTGTCTGTATCCGTGCGAGCCCAACTGGACGTATTCGTTGTGCAAGTGAGTGCTCTTCTGCCCCCCTGTCTGTCTTCTTCTGTCTGTCTGCCCCCCCTGTCTGTCTTCTTCTGTCTGTCTTCTCTGACACCCCAGCCTCATCGGCATGGCTGGCCTCATCATCTCGTCGCGCCTCTTGGGCAACGACTACGCGGAAAAGATCAAGCCGCGCTTTGAGCGCGCGCTCGAGGACGAGATGACGGAGCCGGACGGCCGCATCCTGCCGATCCGCTCCGAGCTGACCGGCCTGACGATCCCCGGGCTCAGCGGCACGCTGTCGGACTGCATCAACGCCATGAACCTGACGGCCTACCTGCCGCACATTGGCGCGCGCGTCTGGGCCATTGTCCGCCACGAGCACGTCTGCTACGACGAGAGCGGCCGCCTCGACGTGCGCCATCTGCGCGGCGCCGACAAGATGGACCCCGGCAACTACCGCGGCGGCGTCGGCGCCCTGCGCGCCTTTGTCGCCGCCGCCGCCGCCGAGTTTGGCGACGAGCAGGTGCGCCGCGACGCCCTGCGCCAGCTCGACGCCGAGTTCTTCCCCGTCGAGGAAACGGCCTCGGGCGCCCGCTTCAACCGCGGCCTCTCCGCCACCTCCCAGGTCGTCGCCCTCATGGCCCGCCTCGGCCGCTTCCAGGACCTCGCCAACGCCACCCTGCACGGCCCGCCGCCCCCGGCCCTGGCCGGCCCCCTGCTCGCCCACTGCCGCTTCCCCGACGTGCTCGTCGCCAAGGCCTACAGCCCCGACGCCCGCTGCCTCGACCTCGTCCTCTACAACGGCCGCGCCCCGGGGCCCCAGGCCCTCGTCTTCCACCGCCTGCAGCCGCTGGCCACCTACAGCCTGGGCGACGGCCGGCCCACCTTTGTCGCCGACGCCAAGGGCCAGGCCACCGTCGAGGTCGAGCTCGACGGCCGCACGCAGCTGCTGATTTCGCCGTTGTAGGGGGGGGGGAGGAGAGAGAGAAGGAGGAGGGAATAGGAGAGAAGAGAAGGAGAAGAGGAGAGAGGAGAAACGTTTGGGGGAGAGGTTGCTTGGCCAAAGAGAAGTGAAGAGAGAGAAACGTTTGGGGCGAGCTTGCTTGGCCAAAGAGAAGTGAAGAGAGAGAAACGTTTGGGAGCGAGCTTGCTTGGCCAAAGAGAAGTGAAGAGAGAGAAACGTTTGGGAGCGAGCTTGCTTGGCCAAAGCCGGAAAAAGGACGAAAACGACCGGCGACATGGGTGTGGCAGCGTCGAAGCATCAAGACGACATGTGACAGACGAGAACGGCAAGAGTGCAGACAGGGAAAGGCAAAAGCACAAGAAAATGCCTGTAAGGCAGTGTTTTACTGGGGACGTCGTCTTTACTTGGACGTCGTCTTTACCTGGACGTCAGCTTATACGGTATACGCGCAAGCACAATTGAGCATAACAGAGTTGAACACACCAGTCCGCCTTGTACGCACTCCAGTGCACACACATTCAAACGCGTGTACACACTCTACACCTAGAGTGGTCATAGCCCAGCAGAGGTAATGCTACACGTGAGGACGGACCGTCCACGAAAGAGCCGAGGAAGGGGGACTCCGAGCTGGCGTGCATGGGGCCGTTTTGGGAAACATCACGGAAGAGATCTGAGGCTGGCTCGACAGGGAGTGTCTGGAGAAGAAGCGTAAGCCAGACGAGCCGATCTGGGGGTAGACTTGTATGAGGGCGTGGAGTGGAACTGGTCTTGGAGTCTCCCTGCTTTTGTGTAGCCGATTTCCAGCAAGCACCCACGCCGGCTATTTGACTACTTTGTAAACCGGCTGTTTACGCTCAGGCTACATCGGCCTCTTCGCCGACTCCATCCCGAGTGATGTCACGGGATCATGTCGGCTATCGCGGCATAATTGTATGGTATTTTTATGTTTTTGATATTTCACTTTTTAACTGCTGGGACGTTCAACACTCTCTGTAGTGGCCTAATTTGTACAGCTCTCCCAACTACCTGTGCGTCTCCCCAGCCATCCACCACCGTCATGCTCCGGAGCCTTGCCCGACGACAGCACGGCCTCGGCCGCCGGTGCTTCACGTTGTCGGCCGGCCAGTCTGCCTACGACGAGACAATCCCGAACCTCGCCATTGACAAGAACACGCGGGTGATATTTCAAGGTGCGCGACGAGTGTCGGCGAGCCGGCCAGGGGGTGCTGGTCGTCGGCTGTTTAGATCACGTGCCTGTTTTGCCAGCCTTGCGGCCTTTCCCCCTCGTGTCAAGTCTCGCTAACGGCGTCAGGGTTCACCGGAAAGGCAGTATGTCGGGGGTCTGGCTTTGTTTTCTCAGTTTTTTTTTCTGTCTCTCTCAGACCGCCATTTTTTTCCTTTTTCCTCCTCCCTTCCCTTTTATCCTGCCTCTCCCACGCCGCTAATTCTCCCAGGCCACGGCCAATGCCGTCGACACCATCGCCTACGGCACCAATCTTGTGGGCGGCGTGTCGCCCGGCAAGGGCGGCCGGCAGCACCTGGAGCGCCCCGTGTTTGACAGCGTGCGCGAGGCGGTGGCGCAGCTGCAGCCGCAGGCCAGCTGCGTGTTTGTGCCGGCGGCGCGGGCGGCGGCGGCGATCATCGAGGCCATCGAGGCCGAGGTGCCGCTGGTGGTGTCGGTGGCCGAGCATGTGCCGGTGCACGACATGCTGCGGGTGCAGGAGGTGCTGCGCACGCAGCGGCGCACGCGCCTGGTGGGGCCCAACTGTCCCGGCATCATTGCCCCGGGCCAGTGCCGCATCGGCATCATGCCGCACCCGCAGTACCGGCGCGGCTGCATCGGCATCGTGTCCAAGTCCGGCACGCTCAGCTACGAGGCCGTCGGTGCCACCACGCGTGCCGGCCTGGGCCAGAGCATTGTGGTCGGTGTCGGCGGTGATATGCTGCCGGGTGAGTAAAGATTTTTTTTATTCTCATTTTTTTTCTTTTTTTCTTTTTTTCTTTTTCTTTTTTTTTTTTTTTTTTCTTTGTTTTTTTTTCTCTTTTTTCTCTTCTTTCTCTCTTTTTCCTATTTTTTTCCCTTTTTTCTTTTCTCTTCTCCTTTTCTCTCCTCACCTTCCTGACAAAAAAGGCACCTCCCTCGTCGACGGGCTGCGGCTCTTCTTCGACCACGCCGACACTACAGGCATCGTCGTGATTGGCGAGATCGGCGGCGAGGCCGAGCTGCAGGCCGCCGACCTGATCCGCCAGTACCGCCGGTCCACGCCCCATCCGAAGCCCATCGTCGCCATGGTGGCCGGCCGCACGGCGCCGCCCGGCAAGACCATGGGCCATGCCGGCGCGCTGCTGAGCCCACGTGACGCGTCTGCTCAGGCCAAGGCCGAAGCGCTGGCCGCTGCCGGCGCAGTCGTGGTGCCGCATCCGGGCGTCCTCGGAACGACAATGGCGGGTTTGTTGGAGACAAGCAAGGGAGAGGAGGGGAGAGCATGAGCACGAGAAAAGATTGGATTTTGGCCCTGGATACTTGGACAAGACACAGACACTGATACAATTCCTGTTGCTCTCTTGTTGAATCACAAAAATAAAAAGACATAAGGAGACATGAAGGAACGGTGAAACCGACAAGAAGATGCAAAGACCATTCCACAAACCGACAAGAAGATGCAGAGAATCTTGCAACACCAACAATGCAGAGACAATCTTGCCCACTGCACCGCCCCGCTGGCAAACGCGCTTGATTTGCTCCCACACAATACGAACAACCATGTAGAATAATACAATGCCGGGTGGCGTCCACTCGTACACTCTGTCTCAGCTCTCCTGCTCTGCTCTCCTGTTTTCAATGCTTTCAATGCTCTCAATGTCTCGCTGCCTCACTGCTCGCTGCCTCTCTCGAGCTTTTTGTCGTCCAGCTTCTCTCTCACGGGCTCGCCTCGCTCGCTTTGCTCGCCTCGTCCCCAGCCCCTGACGGGCTGGTCTAGCCCCCCTCGTTCGTCTATCTCCCCTCGCTCCCCTCGCTCCCCTCGCTCGTCTAGCTCCCCTCGCTCGCTTCGCTCACCCGCTCGCCTCGCCCTCCAGCGCGGAGCGGTGGCTGTCCAGGGCCAGCCACAGGCTAGATCCCGGCGCGTGCAGCGTGCGGGTCAGGGCCAGGCCGGCGCTCTGCAGCAGGGCGACCAGCTGGGCCTGCAGGGCAGGCGTGCCTCGGGGGTCGAGGGCAGCCAGCCAGCGCACGCCGTCGGCGTCGAGCGTACGGCCGTGGTCGACGCGGCCGCCGACCAG
The DNA here is from genome assembly GCA_019925385.1 of Raffaelea deltoideospora. NCBI lineage: Eukaryota > Fungi > Ascomycota > Sordariomycetes > Ophiostomatales > Ophiostomataceae > Raffaelea > Raffaelea deltoideospora. Next base: position 217,097 of record JADHKP010000019.1, read on the forward strand.
CAGCAGCTTCTGCAGGCCGCTCTGCACGATCGGCTCGTAGTAGCCGGGATTGCTGCGGCGGGGCGGCGGCGGCGTGGCCGGTGCGTGTGGCGCTAGCACGCCCAGCGCCGCCGCCAGGTGCGCCGGAGACACCGCCGGCAGCGTCAGCAGCGCCAGGGGGCCCACCAGCAGCGGCGCCAGCTGGCCATACGCCGAGTCGCCGCCGGCCGCGTCTCCGGCCAGCGCCCGCTGCACGGCCTCGTGCGCCGCCGTCGACAGGTCGTGTGTGTAGGAGGTGGTGGAGACTGGGAAGGAGCTGCTGGCGGCTGCCTTTTGGGGTTTTGCCGTTTTTTCGGATTTTTCGGATTTTGGTGATTTTGGCGATTTTGCTGTTTTTGTCGTTTCCGCTGTTTCCACCACACCCGCCTCCTCCGGATGGAAAAACTCCGTCACGCGCAGCGCCACGCCAAACATGCGTGTCTGCACCACCTGCAGGCGGATGCCGTCGGCCAGCCGGACGGCTTGGCTGTCTCTGCCCTCCTCCGCCGCCGCCGCCTGCTGGTCGTCGACTTTCTGCAGCGCCGCGCCCAGCTCGCGCCGCACCGCCGTCCACTCCGGCCCCGTCAGATTGTTGTGCTGGAACAGCAGCATCAGCGGCGTCGTGCGCAGCAGCGACGTGTACATGCGCAGCAGCTGCGTCTTGCGCAGATCGGCCGGTTTCAGGCTCGGCGGCTGCGTCGGCGGCACAAAGTCGGCCGGCAGGCTGAGCCGGGCAGCGGCGGAGGCGGCCGATGCGGCGGCGGCAGCCGATGCAGGCGCTCGTGCACTGGCGTGGAAGCAGGCAGTCGAATTGAGGACCGCCGGCATGGCACGAGCACGCAATCGTTGTCGGGGTCGGCTTTGCCATGTCGAGGGGGGACTGCCGCCACTGCTGCTGCAACACGGCACTCGTGGCTGCGCCAGCGCCGCTGCTCTGCTGGGACACGGCAGACACTGCTCGGCAGAGCGAGCCAGGCTCGATGGCGGGAGTCGACGCATGGTGAGTGTTGGGAGTAGTGCTGTCAAAACTGTACAGTTCTGTAATTTTTGTTTTTTGTATTTTTTTCGTTTAAGCTCGCCACGCCAAAACGAAAAAGACTAGCTCCAAACTGCCGTCCTTCACCGCCCATGACTCAACATTCCGGAATAGGACAGGAAAAACGCTCCGTCTTTCAACGCAATCCGGCTTCCATCCCAGCCACGACCGATTGCCAACAGCCCAGTCTGCCATTGGCCCGCGGTTGCGAGCAGCTGTCAGACGCGTGAAGCGATTGTTGCACCACGCTGACGTTCTGGCAATTGCCGACAGCTCCAATTCCCCTCTTCTCTTTCCCCCACTCCCTCCTCTCCCCCCTCCTCTCTCGACTACCATGGCGCCCCCTGCTGCACAGCCGGCACCGGCGCCACCGCCGCCGACCGTCGACATCAAGCCGCTGCTGGCGCGGCTGTGGCCGCTGCCGCCGGGCGACGCGCCGCCGGGACTGGCCGACGACATTGCCGATGCGGTGGCGCTCTTTTTCACCAACCAGGTGTCGGAGGCGCAGGCCAGCGCGCTGCTGATGTGTCTGCACTTTACGGGGCTGGACCGGCGGGCCGACGTGCTGGCGGCGTGCGCCGCACGCATGCGGCGGGCGGCGGCGCCCATTGATGCACAGCGGCTGCGGGCGGTCATCGAGGCCGGCGAGGCCGGCGAGGCCGGCGAGGCGACCACCGGAACCGGATCCGGGACCGCCCTCCGCTTCGGCGGCTACGGCGGCGGCCTGTGCGACATTGTCGGCACCGGCGGCGACGCCCACAACACGTTCAACGTGTCGACGGCCGCATCCATCGTGGCAGCAGCGTATCTGCGCATCGGAAAACACGGAAACCGGGCTTCGACCAGCCGCTCCGGCTCGGCCGACCTGCTGGCCAACCTCAGCGTGGGGGGGGCGTCTCGGACGGGAAAGGAGTCCACCAGCGGCAGCGGGCCCTCTCGGCCGGGCGGCATCGAAAAGGAATCCACCAACCCCCCCCAACCCCACCCCGGCGAAATCGAAAACGAGTCCACCGACCTCGTCGCAAACCTGCACTACGTCGGCCCCGACACCCTGCCCGGCCTCTACGCCGCCACCAACTACGCCTTTCTCTTTGCCCCCGTCTTCCACCCGGGCATGCGCTACGTCGCCCCCATCCGCAAGCAGCTGCCCTGGCGCACCCTCTTCAACCTGCTGGGCCCGCTGGCCAACCCGGCCGACGTGGCCGACGGAGACAGCTCCTCCTCCTCGTCGTTCTCCTCCTCCTCCCCCCTCGAGGCCCGCGTCATCGGCGTCGCCCGCCGCGAGCTGGGCCCCGTCTTCGCCGAGGCCCTGCGTCTGGCCGGCGCCCGCAAGGCCCTCGTCGTGTGCGGCGCCGAGGAGCTCGACGAGATCTCGATTGCCGGGCCCACGTTCTGCTGGTGGCTGCACAGCGACCCGTCGGCAGCTTCTGCCTCCACTTCCTCTCCCCTCCGCCTCGACCACTTCCAGCTGACGCCCGCCGACTTTGGCCTGTCCGCCCACCCGCTCGCCGCCGTCTCGCCCGGCCGCTCGCCCGAGGAAAACGCCGCCACCATGGCCGCCCTGCTGCGCAACGAGCGCGCCGCCGACGATCCGCTGCTGTCGTTTGTGCTGCTCAACACCGCCGCCCTGCTGGTCGTCAGCGGCCGCTGCGACGGCGACGCCCCCGACACCATTGCCGAGCGCGGGCCCGGCGGCGGCCGCTGGAAAGAGGGCGTGCGCCTGGCCCGCCTGGCCCTCCGCAGCGGCCAGGCGCGGCTCCAGTGGCAGCGCTTTGTCGAGCTGACGAACCAGCTGGGGGACGGGAAGACATAGTGAAGGCAAAGGAAGAAGGAAGTCGAGACGGGAGTGAAGGCAAAGGACAACAGCAAGACACAATGAAGACGAAAGACGAAAGAGAAGAACGAAAAGGGAGACAGGTTAACACAGGACTGGATATAGAATGCAGGATCAAAATGGAGGCGTTTACGGTAGTCTTGTACGTAGTCTTTTTCCATTATTGCTCGTCTTTTCCGGTACATGTTTTGCATGTCCGCTATCCCATCTCTGCTATCCCATTCCCTCTGCTATCCCATTCCTCTGCTATCCCATTCCTCTGCTATCCCATTCCTCTGCTATCCCCAACCTCATCGCGACAACACCGCCCGCACCACCCCTGCCAGCACCGGCTGGCCCTCAATGACAATGTCCGTGATGTGGTTGGCCTCCGTGCAGCCCTCGGCCTGCCACTTGCGCAGCAGCTCGTTGCTCTGCACCGGCTTGACGTTGCTGTCGCGCGTGCCCACCGTAATGTGCGACACCGCGTTGACGCACACCCACTTTGGCGGCACGTCGTCTGCTGTGCCGGCTGCTGCGTCTGCCTCGGTTCCTGCACTTGTGAGCAGAGACTCGCCTTCTCCAGTGCCTCCCCTGCCACCACCAACCCCCTCACCTCCACCCTCCTCCTGCACCAGCCGCACCACCAGCGCCATGATCCGCTCGTCAAACACAACCCGCTCCAGCTGCACGCCCAGCCGGCCCAGGTCCAGCGCCTTGCTGGCATCGCCCACGCCGGCCGCCGCGTCCGCCGCAAACCGCGCCTGTGCCGCCGCGTTGCACCGCACGTACTGCGCCCACAGCTGCGGGTGCTGCCGCTCGCTGGCCCGGTGCATCAGCGTCACGTGGAAACTGGCCTGCAGGCGCCGCGTCAGCTGCAGCTGCCGGAAAAACCGCGCCTCGGCCGCCGCCCGCCCGCCAAACGTCCGCTCCAGCGCCTGCAGCACCTCGGCCGTCGGCACGTCCACGCCCATGTACTCGAGCGGCCGGGGCTTTGTCTTTTTGGTCTCTTCGTGTTGTTGTTGCTGCTGCTGCTTCTTGGTCGCCTTCGTCGCCGCCCCCCCCTTGCCCACCGTCGCCGTCGGGTTGTACTCGTCGAGCGCGCCGCGCATGGCCTCGTCCAGGGCCGCGGCGCCGGGCACCTCGGGCACGAGCTGCGGAAAGATGCGGTGCAGCGCCACCACGACCGTCTCCAGGTTGGCGCGCGTGTCCTGCGTGGGGTCGAGATCGATGACGGCGTCAAAGTCGCAGTCGGGCGCCGCCGCCCGGTCCAGCGGCTCGAAGCGGCTGAGAAAGCCGTCCATGACGGCGCTGGCCTTGGCCCAGTCGGCGCCCGCCCGGATCGTCTGGTGCCGGTCGCCGCGCGCCCGCACCCGCTGCTTCGTCACCGCCGCCACCGCCTGCCGGTCCGCGTGCACAAAGTTGAGCGCCACCAGCCGCGCCGCCACGTGCTGCATGCGCACGTCCGTCAGCAGCTGCTGCCGCTCGCGCCGCTGCGCATTGTTGCGGTCCGCCACCACCGCCGCGTGCGTCTGCAGCTGCTCCAGCACCAGCCGCGTAAACCGCGGCGGCCGCCGCGCCCCGCCAATGTCGTCGTTCTGCACCACGCCAAACCCCAGCAGCCGCCCGAGCGCCACCGCCAGCGTCGTCTTGCCGCAGCCCAGCGTCGCCACCGGCACCAGAATCACGTCGCGCGCCACATCGGCAAACGTGGCGTTGCCGTCTGCCGAGCCAGACACGGAGCCGCCGCCCTGCAGCGCCTGCAGCGCCTGCTGCCCCTCCAGATTGGCCGCGTCCGCGCCCTTCATGTTCTTAAAGGCCAGAAAGTCGTTGCGCAGCTGGATGATGCCGTGGTTGCGGTTGTACTCGGCGCCCAGCCGCGGATTGCGCTGCAGCCGCTGCCGCACATACAGCAGATACTCCGCCGTGATGGCCGCGTGCTTCTTGTACGTCGGCGTGCCGCCGCCAATCATCTTCTTGGTGCACTCGCGCCACTGCCGGTACATCAGGTACGGCTCCTCGAACTTGTACTTGAAAAACCAGTCCCGTTCCGCCCGTTCCGCCCGTTCCGCCGTCCCACCGCCGCCGCCCACCTGCCGCCGCTTGCACCGCACCACAAAGCCCTCCACGTCGCGCCCGTCGTACGCCCCCGTCTCGGCCACACCCTCGAGAAAGGACCGCACCTCGCCCACGCTGCCCAGCGTCTTGACCTCCACCGTCCGGAAGCCCCACTCCTGCGCAAACGCCTGCACCAGCCCGCTCGGGTACGTGGCAAACCCCGGCACGTTGAGGTTGATGCCGTGCAGGTACAGCCCCGCCCGCTCCGGCCCGTACGCCAGAATGTGCTCCTCAAACTCGTCGTCGCACAGCTCCGCCACCGCCGTCGCGTTGCGCCGCCGCAGCTCGCGCGCCAGCTCCGCCTTGCTGCGCCCCAGCCGCTGCAGCTGCTGCTCCAGCCGCGCCTCGCCCGCCCCCGCGTGGCTCGTCGCCAGCGCCGCCGACGGCGCCCGCTCCCCCGTCGAGTGCTTGCTGCACACCAGCAGCGTGTCGTCCGCCAGCCCCGCCACAAAGATAATGCACCCGTTCTCCTTCAGCGTCAGCTCGTACGGCCCCCGCGTCTCCGCCCCGATGCTGTCCCACGTCGTCGCCGCCACCTCGCCCACATTGAAAAACTTGTCGTACCCGCGCACCGCAATCTCCGGCGTCCCCTGCCGGTCCCGCGTCGTAAACAGGCCCCGCGCATACGTCGGCAGGTTCGCCTGCTTGTAGTCCCAGTCGTTGAGCTTCCACGCCGCCACCTCGTACCCGTCCCGCGACCCCGCCACCGCAAACTTGGTCTTGCGCACCGTAAAGCTCCGCTTCGCTTTGTCCTTCTTCGCTTCCTCCTCCAGCCGCCGCACCAGCGCCGCCACCTCCTGCACGTCCTGTGCCTCGTACGGCGCCGCCGCTGCCGCCGCCGCCGCCGCCTGCTGCTCTCCCGCTGCCTGGCCGGCTGGGCCAGCCGGGCCGACGCTGCCGTCGGTATGCTCCATGGCTAGGGCCAATCGACGCTCTGGACCGGCACCTCCGAAGAACTGTATCTTGGGCGACGCCCCTGACAAAGTGGAAAAGGAAAACGGCTGGTCCTGGACCAGGCGATGCACACGGCAGGCTGCTCTTAAAGTTGGCAGCACGGCTCGCCGGTCACAAACCGTAACCGTTTGCGAGAGCAAACGTGGCAGAAAAGATGAAAAAGAAAAAAAATGCCTCTGTCGTGCGTGGCAGAGAGGCCGGAGAAAAACAGCTGTCTGCAGCGTCTGAGTCCTTACTTTTGAATTCCCGAGAAAAGAGCAGAGGACGCACACACGCATGTAAATGGATACACAAAAGACCCCTCTCAAAAGGCAGATCTGAAAACGGCCCAGTTCTTTGGAAGAACACGAAAATGCCAAAAAAAATGCAAGCGAACTCAATTTATAGAAAAGGCAAGATACGCGTTCACGATCGCTTTAACTGCTTCCTTTTGGGAAGGAACAAAGCGTCACCCCGGTCGTTCCTGCCTTGCCGCAAGAGTCATTCGGGGCAGGCGTTTTCCTGCAAGTGCGAAATTGGACTAGCATCAGCTTGGCGGGTTAAAATTTGACGTTTTTATTACCTGCATCGTGCCCACTTGGGCACACACATCACGTGAACTTTAAAACTGAAAATTCAGACAGCCTCTGCTTGCACGACTCTGATCGTTTGTTGTCTCTTCAAGGAACGATTGTCTCTCCGAACGTTTCTCTCTACAAGGAAACGTGAAAAGCGTAGAACTCCACTTAGTATGAATCTGAGAGGAAATAAGGCAACGCAGCAAAATCAACGGCTGTTCCCTTCTCCCAAAACGAAGCTTGTGAGAGTTGCCTACAGTGTCGTTCGGCTGAGAGCTGCAGAGCAATCCCAAAACTACGCCATCGAATAGAGGCGACAGACGTTTACAGAAGAAATCCTTGCATTTGACGCGTTGAGCAGCGCTCTCCTTGTCACGTGACATTATGAGCCATAGCGACACGTGACGCAAAGGAAGAATGCCTTGCACACTTTTGCTGTCGTAGGGCGTTGCGACAACCGATCACAGGTAATCCGCGGCTCAGTCAAATGCGACAGTAGGTTGTAGCAATGTGCATCAAGTATGTCTACCATGGCGTCGGGCTCTGAAGTTTACTCGCATCGCCAATCCCCAGCTGTGATGGTGCTTTGTGCTCTTTTGGGTTTTTGAGATGTAGACGTTTCTGTTTTGCGTCCACTACTCCATCTGTAGCTTTAAATCGATCTCCAGACCTGTCTTTGGAGGAACTACAGTTACAGTAGCAGCTTTTGGTGGGAGTCAAAATGAGGTGGTGTCTTTGAGGACAAGACCTCTCTACGGAGTATTACTTGTTAGTCATTGCCATCTTACACACACAATGAAAGGGAGGAATGTGGAACAACTGCTGCTTGTTGGCTGGCGCAACCGTCTCCACAACGCCTGGGACCCAGTGCAGAGTTGTGACGTCATGTGTTCTCTAAAGGTCGCTGGCGACTTGCCACTGCCTCCGTTTGGCTGGCGAGAAGACAGGTAGCTTCCTCATCAATGGAATGCCTGGCTCGTGGGACAGCTCATTCAGCAACAACAAGCTGCTGTATTACTCCGTTCTCGTAGTCGTAAGTCACCCCGCAAAAAGACAGCTGAGCTATGGCTGTGACGTGATCGATTCCTGGCCTCTGCATTCCAGGTTTAAATTCGCCCCCGGGCAGAGTCTGGATTACTTAGGACAGAGATATCCACGGCATTGGGTTTGTTTGTTTCTTCTGTCTTCTCGTTATAACACCTGCACCTCGTCTTTCCATCTTTTCGTTTGCTTTTGAGTCGTCTGACCTTTTTCTTTTCGTCTCTTGCACCATCAAGACCTACCGAATCAATTGACCGTTTCAAGCCATGAGGATCCGGAGCGTCTTTCTTTCGCTCGCCTTCACGGCGGGCGTCGTTGTCGCCAGCAGCCAGTCTGGCAACGGTTGGTTCAACAAGGCCGGTAAGTGACTGTTCTGTCGTCCAAAGTCCATAAAGCGTTTGTTTACTTTGTTGTCTTGCTATTTCTTGCTGTCTTGCTACTTCTTGCTGTCTTGCTACTTCTTGCTGTCTTGCTACTTCTTGCTGTCTTGCTACTTCTTGCTGTCTTGCTACTTCTTGCTGCCTCTTGCTACTTCTTTCTGCCCCTTTCTACTTCCTTCTGCCTCTTGCTGCTTGCTTGCTTGTTTTTGCGGCATCTGTCTACGGCTGCTAACCTCACAGCATACAACAAATGGCAGGACAGCGAGCTCGAGCAGTGGCTGACGGACCACGACATCCCCCACAAGGCGTCGTCCTCGCACAAGGACCTGCGGTCGCTGGTGGCCGAGCACTGGAACGACTACGTGGTGGCGCCGTACCAGCGCTGGGACACGGACCAGCTGCTTTCGTATCTGCAGCACAAGGGCGTCGACACGAAGCAGGAGGCGGCGCAGGACAAGAACGCGCTCGTGGAGTATGTGAAAAACGCCTGGTACGAGACCGACGACTCGGCCCAGACGGCCTACACAAACGTCAAGGACTGGATTCTCGATTCGTGGAGCGACAGCCAGCTCAAGAAGTTTTGTGACTTTCACGGCATTCCTGGTGAGTTTTTTTTTTTTTTTTTTTGGTTCACCACTCTCAACCTCGTGCGTCACCCTTTCTGACTCCCATAGTCCCGCAACCGCGAGATCGCGATGTCCTTCTTCAGCAGGCCCGGAGGAATTTCGAGACTGTCGCGAACAAGGCCAAAAAGACGACGGGGTATCCGGGCAACTGGCTGTATGATTCCTGGACAGGTACGTTTGCGTCTGCTGCCACGTAAACAGAAAAGCGTTGCGGTATCTGCAGCCTTGCTAACAGGAGGAAGACTCCGACTTGAAAAAGTGGCTAGACACGTACGGCATCCCGGCGCCCCAGCCATCCACGGTAGGTCTTTGATTTCGTGGTTGTGGTTGCAGTTGCGGTTGAAGTTGCGGTTGAAGTTGTGGTTGCAGTTGTGGTTGCTGTAGTTGCCTCTTGTTCCCGCTGACATGACAGCGCGACAAACTGATTGCCAGCGTTCGCCGCAACTCGCACCTGGCCTCCCTGCAGATGCAGGCGGATGCCGAGAAGGCCAAGAAGACGTACTACGATGCTTACAACAACCTGGCCGACACCGTGTTGAACTCGTGGAGCCAGTCCGAGCTGAAGAAGTTTGCCGACAAGAACGGCATCCAAGGTGAGTTCCCGACTTTGCTCAGTTTGCGGCATCGGCGCTGCTGGACTGGTCTCAAACAAAATGCTCACACTCAACCGCAGTCCCCCAGGGCAGCAAGGCCGACGAGATCCGGGCGCTGATCCGGCGGAAGCGCGCCGAGGTGGTGGGCGACACCTGGAAGGACCAGGCGGCGGCAGCCTTTGGCGCGGCCACGTCCAAGGCCGGCAACCAGTACGCGCGGGCCACAGACACGGTGTCGGAGGCCGTGCAGGCGGCATTCGGCCAGGCCATCGACACGTGGTCCGAGAGCCGGCTCAAGGGCTTTTTGGATGCGCGCGGCGTGCCGGTGCCGCACAAATCGACGGCAGACCAGCTGCGGGCGCTGGTGCGCAAAAACGCCCACAAGGCGGCCACGGGCGGCACCGCCTGGACGTTTGACGACATGTCGTACGACAAGCTGCGCGAGTACCTGGCGGCCACGGGCGACGACGCGGCCAAGAAGGCGGCCGCCAAGTCGGGCGCCGCCCGCGACGAGCTGGTCAAGGCGGCACAGGCGGCCTACGCGTCGGCGTCCAAGACCGGCGGCAGCCACTTTGCCTCCATGACGTCCTACCTCGCCTCGGCCACACAGTCGGCCAAGGACAGCGCTTTCAGCTCGTGGAGCGAGAGCGACATCAAGGCCTATCTCGATTCGTATGGAATTGTGAGTGATGCCTTTTTTTTTTTTCGTTTCCTCTCTTTTTGTTTGGCATGACTTTTCTGCTCTCTTCTTTCTGGCATGACTTTTCTGCTCTCTTGTCTTTGGCACGACGTCTCTGCTCTTGTTTCTGACATACTAACACAATCAGCCGGTCCCCCAAGGCAGCACTCTCGACGAGCTGCGTGCATATGCGCGGAAACAGGCCACGTACTTCCGCTACGGCACGTCTACGCCCGCCGGCACCATCTTCTCCAAGGCGTCGGAGACTTTCTGGAACGCCATGGACGGCGTCTGGTCGGGTGTGGAGTGGGCCAAGGCACAGATAGCCATTGGCGCCCAGGAAGCCCAGAAGAAGGCGGAATCGTACCGGAAGAAGGCGAGCGACGAGTTGTAAGCAAAGTGGGGTGAAAAAAGGGGGGAATAAAAAGACAAGATTTATCGGGGGACAACGGGGGTTTGGACAAGGCAGTAGCTTTGCTCTTGCCCTGCCGATGACGTTTTGTGTGTCTTTGTAAACTTTTTATATAGTTAATTGTGTACGAGTCTTTTCTGAGCCGCTTCTCGTTTGAAAGCATCTTTGGGAATCCATACATCGCCCTCGTGCATGCAGAGCAGGAAACTGGAATCAGCCTTGGCAAAGTTCATCCGATTGCGTGCTGCAGCGTATGGCAGCGTACTGCTTTGGTACAATTCATGGATCACAGCACATCCAAGTCGTGCTCGTCGTGTTTGGTGGCAAAGGCAATCTTGATAAGAGCACATCCTTCGCTCGGCTTCTGGGGCTGCCGTTGGTATTTGCCGGGGGTGGGTAGGCGAGAAAGAGAGACGGAAAGAAAAAAGAAAAAAAAAGAGAGAGCGACAGAGAGAGAGAGAGAAAGAGCTTCAGAGTGCAAATCACGATAAATCAAAACATGGCATTTCAATGACTTGCAGCCCAGTTCTTTGCCTTTTTGTTTTCTGTTGCCTGTCGATCGCACAGATCGTGAAACGTGCCCTTTTTTGCCGCTGTGCTGCTGCAACCCTGTCATGCAAACGGCACCTGGGAAGCAAGGCTGAACAGCCGGCAAGGGATCCGGTGTTCTGTGTTTGTGACCAGGAGAGCGACGACAGGGCCAAAGTGGCAGAAAAAAATTAGCTCAAGCCAACGTCTGAGCAGCGGCAGCCGTCTCCACCGCGGGGGCGGATGCCCCTGGAAAGGCGAACAAGGCAGAAAAACGAACGAAAAAAAAGCCCCTTTGATTTTCAAAGAGCAGGCCGCCAACAATCATACCCCTCCGGGTTAAACGATGTGCCGGGTCTTGCTTAATTTTTTTTCTTTTTTTTCCTTTTTCTGTTTATTATTACGACGTTGACGAGGAGTGCCCGGATAGAATCGAAAACGATCTCCGAGCTGATTGATCCGGCAAAGTCGCTCGCAGACCAGCTCGTCCTTCTGCACGATGGCTTGTCATCCACATAAGGATAGAAAAAGGGCGCATCTCACGGGTGTAGTCTGAAGGATTTTCTTCAAAAAACATTCTGTGTTCTTCAAAAGTCTGTTTTTCCTTGCTTCCCGCTCGACATTCTGTGCTGGTCACTTAGGACGCTTGGACGCGCTGCATATATTCTGACACCGATCACGGCTACGCTCATCTCTTTTTTGCTTGCTTTGCTCTTCTCTCTTTCGCTACTTCCACTGTCCCTTCTGCGATGAGACAGTCATCTGTGCTCGCGGCCGCCGCATGGCTGCTTCTGCAGGGCGTGCGGGTGGCGGCCCACGGAAATCTGACGTCGCCGCCGGCCCGGCTGACGGGGCCGGGCATGGTGGCGGCGTGTGGGCAGGCGGCGGTGGATGCGGTGCTGAAGGACGGCACGATTCCGCTGGAGGACGTGACGGCGCCGCTGGCCAGCTGTGAGTGAATGATGAGGAGACAGAAATGAGAAAGACGGAAGACTAGTGGTGATGAGGAGAGAGACGAGGACGAGATGGAGTGAGAGCAACGACATGAGAAAGACGGAAGACTAGAGACAGGAACGGGACAGGCGCTTGGCTTGAGCTAACGACAGCAGGCAAGCCCGATCTCTGTCGCGGAGCCGTGTTTGAGGACAACCAGGACCAGGTGCAGCAGTACCAGCCGGGCCAGACGGTCAGCATGACGGCGCAGATCCCGATTGCGCACGAGGGGCCGATGAACGTGTCGGTGGTGAGGACGGCCAACAACTCGGTGCTGGCGGCGGGGGCCAACCTGATTGTGTTTGACAGCTATGCGGACGAGAAGCTGGCGGTGCTGCCGGCCAACAACACGGCCTTTCGCGTGGTGCTGCCGCTGGACCTGGGCAGCGCCGATGCCTGCACGGTGCCCGGCGACTGCGTGCTGCAGTGGTTCTGGTTCGGGACGCAGGCCAAGCAGACGTACGAGAGCTGCGTGGACTTTGTCATGGTGTCGATTGACCAGGTGGTGTGAGGTGGGGGAGATGGAGACGGTGATGGAGATGGTGATGGAGACGGACCTGGGCAGCCTCGTCTCGTCTTGTTGACTCAGCTGTCCGTCTGGTGTTTTTGTTCTTTTGACGGGCTGTCTCGTTTCTTTTCTTTGTACATTTTCGATGCTTTTAAATATTTTCGACTTCTCGTCTCTTGCGTCTTGTCCGAGCCATGTCTTGCCCTGTCTCTTATTTTTTAAATCTTTTCGATTTCTCGTCTCTTGCCGTCTCTTATGGCTTTCCTTGCAGCTTAACGCCGTTGGCTTATCGCGCTTGTCCGTGTCGGCCCAGGCCTATCGCCACATCGGGTAGCTTCCGGCTGGCCCAGGCTTTTCCCAATCGGGACATGTCGTCTTAGCCCACGACAGCCTTTGGCACTCGTGGTCGCTGGCGTGGTGGTCGCTGTCGTGCCTCGTGCCCTGGCTTTTTGCATTTTCTTATCAGCGATGACGGGTAAGGCTAGCTGTTGAATTTTGTCGGTTCTTGTCTGTCGTCTGTTGTTTGTCTCTTGACCTGATCGACTGGCTTGTCTGCTTTAGAGCCTGTCTGCTTTACAGCTTGTCTGCTTTACAGTCTGCTTTACAGATATTTGGCTTTTGCCCTGACTGTGTCGTTTACGGTGGCTGTTTGCTGTCTCTGTCTCCTGCTGTCTGTCTCCTGCTGTCTGTCTCCTGCTGTCTGTCCCCTGCTGTCCCCTGCTGTCTCTGCTATCTGCCTTCTGTCTACCCCCCCACCATGTACGACCTCGTCATCACAAACGGCGTGTGCGTGACGGCGTCGGACGTGGCGGCGCTGGACGTGGGCATTGTGGGCGAGAAGATTGCGGTGCTGGCGCCGAGCGGCTCGCTGGCGGGGGCGGCAGCTCGGCGGACGCTGGACGCGGACGGAGCATATGTGACGCCGGGGGGCGTGGACTGCCACGTGCACCTGGCAGAGCCGGCGCTGTTTGGGGGCCGGGGACGGTCGGCCGACACGATCGAGACGGGGACGCGGTCGGCGGTGGCCGGGGGCACAACGACGGTGGTGGCGTTTGCGCCGCAGGCGCTCGGATCGGCATCGCTGGTGGAGGCGCTGACGGCGGCGCAGGCACGGGCAGCCGGGCGCAGCCACAGCGACTACGGCTTCCACGTGCTGGTGAGCGGCGTGGGCGGGCCGGGGCAGGCGGCGGCGCTGGCGGAGATTGCGGCGCTGCCGGGCTTGGGGGTGACGTCGCTCAAGATCTACATGACGTATGCGGCGCTGCAGCTGCGCGACGACGAGATGCTGTCGGTGCTGGCGGCGGCGCGGGCGGCGCGGGTGCTGACGATGGTGCATGCCGAGAACGGCGACGTGCTGGCCTGGCTGACGGACCGGCTGGAGGCCCGGGGCCTCGTGGCGCCGCGCTTTCACGCCCACTCGCGGCCGCCGCTGCTCGAGGCCGAGGCGACGAACCGGGCCATCGCCCTGGCCGCCCTCGTGGCCCAGACGCCGATCCTGCTGGTCCACGTCAGCGACGGCGCCGCGGCCGCGCGCATCCGGGCCGCCCAGACGGCCGGCCAGCCCGTCTTTGCCGAGACGTGTCCGCAGTACCTCTTTTTGACGCGGGCCGAGCACCTCGACGCGCCGCCCGGCTTCGAGGCCGCCAAGCACGTCTGCTCGCCGCCGCCGCGCGACGAGGCCGCCCAGCGGGCCGTCTGGGCCGGCCTGCGCAACCGCACCTTTGCCGTCCTCAGCTCCGACCACTGCCCCTTCCGCTACGACGACGCCGAGTCCGGCAAGACGTCCTGCCTCGCGCCCCCCGACTTTCCCCTCGGCCGCTTCCGCGACATCCCCAACGGCCTGCCCGGCGTCGAGACCCGCCTGCCCCTGCTCTTTGACGCCGCCACCGCCGCCCCCCCAAACGGTGTCCCAGACGGTGTCCCAAACGCTGCCGTGCCCGCCGACCGCCGCATCGGCCTCTGCCGCCTCGTCGAGCTCACCGCCACCGCCCCCGCCAAGCTCTACGGCCTCTACCCCCGCAAGGGCGCCCTGCTGCCCGGCCTCTCCGACGCCGACCTCGTCGTCTGGTACCCGCCCGGCCACCCCGCCGTCGGCGGCCCCGCCGGCTTCGCCCTCGCCAACGCCGACCTGCACCACAACGTCGACTACACCCCCTACGAGGGCCGCCGCCTCGCCAACTGGCCGCGCTACACCGTCCTGCGCGGCCGCGTCGTCTGGGACCGCGACCATGGCGGCGTCGTCGGCGAGCCCGGCTACGGCCAGTTCCTGCACCGCGGACCCAGCACCCTCGACGACGTCTGGCAAAAGGTCGACGAGGACGGGCCTTTTGACGAGGAGAAGCTGTGAGAGAACGAGGACGGGGGACGTGCGAACGAAATGACGAACAAACGAGGACAAGTATCGCAGGACAAAGTATGGCCTCAGGGAATGGAACCTGGCCTCCAGGACAGCTCGAGGAGATCGGGTCACTGGCTATTGTATGTAGAACACCACAACGTTGAAAATAATGACTACGCATTGACAGCGCTACGTACAGTCAGCCATTACATAATCACTTTGCAGTGCAAACGCCAACTGCACAACGTCTCCCTGCCGTCTCCCGTTCTCTGACAGCATGGCCGTTGGGGCATCTGCCTGAGAGCACGCTTTCTGCCTTCTCTGCGTCGCTGCAGCCAGCAATGGCCTTTGCTCGGGCCGCCACAGCCCTGCTGCTGCTGTTGGGCTCAGGCCGCGTCTGCGCCCGGCCGCTGAGTGCGACGGAGCACGGCGGCGACGGTGGCGACGGCGGCGATGGCGGCGACAGCCGTGGGTGCGACGGCCGCCGCTGCATTGCGCGTGGCCGCCCCGGCGCCGCTGCGGCCCCGTTGCAGTTCCGGCCTGACGGCTCGTTTCAGATTGCCATTTTCGAGGATCTGCACTTTGGAGAGAGTGAGGTTTTTTGTTCCCGAGACTTTCTCTTTGTGGTCTCCTCGTGGCTTCGTTGTCGAATTCTCCGTCTCAGTCTCCTTTCTCAGCACCTTCTCAGCGTCCCACCCCTCCCCCCAACGATCGCTGACTTGTCGCACCAGACGCCTGGGACCCATGGGGCCCCCAGCAGGACATCAGCTCGGTGGGCGTGATCGAGGCTGTCCTGGATGCCGAGGTCGTCCTCGACGCCGAGGCCGTCGCTGCCCACACGGCCAGCACCGCCAGCACCGCCAGCACTGCCACGCCCGCCACGCCCGACGCCGCCGCCGGCGCCGCCTCCGCCGTCTCCGCCGTCGACCTCGTCGTGCTCAACGGCGACCTGATTACGGGCGAAAACGGCTTTCTCGAAAACAGCACCGTCTATCTGGACCGCATCGTCGCTCCGCTGCTGCGCCGCCGCCTGCCCTGGGCCTCCACCTACGGCAACCACGACAGCGACTTCAACCTGTCGCGCGCCGCCCTGCTGGCCCGCGAGCAGCGCTGGCGCCCAAACGCCCGCACCAAGTCCATGGTGCCGTCGGCAGCAGCGGCAGGCCAGGACAGACTGTCGGCGACAGCGGCAGGCCAGGATAGACTGTCAGCAGCGACAGACGAGGACACATTATCGGCGGCAGTGGCAGACCAGGACAGATTGTTGGCAGCAGCGACAGATCAGGACAGACTGTCGTCGACAGCGACAGACCAGGACACATTATTGGCGGACGTCGGCACCACAAACTACTTTCTGCCTGTTTTCGCATCCGACTGTGACGCGGCCGCGGTCGCAGCTGAAGAGGCCCGTCTCGACAACCTCGGCTTGGCCGCATTCCTGCAGGCTGACATCGCCGACAGCGCCGCCGCCGACGAAAATCCGACAAGACGCACCGAGGCCAAGACGGCCTGGTGGCGGCCGCCCACCCGCCCCGTCGCCTGCGCGCCCCGTCTGATTCTCTGGTTCTTCGACAGCCGCGGCGGCTTCGCCTTCCAGCGCCGCCACCCGGCCACCGGCGCCCGCGTCGGCCTGCCCAACTGGGTGGACGCCCGCGTCGTGGCCTGGTTCGAGGCCACGCAGGCCGCGCTGGCCGCACGATATGGCGGCGGCAGTGCCCTGTCTTCGTTGTCCTCGCTGCCCTCGCTGCCCTCGCTGCCCTCGCTGCCCTCGCTGGCCTTTGTGCACATCCCGCCCCACGCGTCACTCGTGCTGCAGACCCGGCCCGGCGCCGGCATCGACCCCCACCGCGAGCCCGGCATCGACGACGACAAGCCGCTGGCCCACCAGGGCCAGGGCTGGTGTGCCGGTGACAGCGGTGATGCCCAGTCCCGGCTCCGGCAGCCGTCCCGGCCCCGGCAGCCGCCCCGCCGCTGCAGCTACGGCGGCCAGGACGTCCCCTTTATGCGCGCCCTGGCCCGCGCCGGCAACGCCGCCGGCGTCATTGCCCTCTTCTCTGGCCACGACCACGGCAACACCTGGTGTGCCACCTGGAACGACAGCCTCGTCGGCGACGACATCGACGACAACACCGACGGCCTTGGCGGCACCCACGACGCCGACGCCGTCAACGCCGCCGAGCCAACGTACGGAGCCTCGGGCCTGCACCTGTGCTTCGGCCAGCACTCCGGCTACGGCGGCTACGGCTCCTGGATACGGGGCGCGCGGCAAGTCCGCATCACCGAGGCCAGTCTCTCAGCGGCCGCCGCCGCCACTGCTGCTCACGGCCGCCAACGCCGCCAGCCGCCGCAACGGCCGGCCATCGACACGTGGATCCGCCTCGAGACCGGCGACATCGTCGGCGCCGTCACCCTCAATGCCTCCTACGGCCACGATGCCGGCTACCCAGCCACGCCCAATACGCACACGCACTGCCCAACATGTGCCTCTGCGCCGGCTACAGCGGCAGAGGCAGCAGCAGCAGCAGCAGCAGCAGCAGCAGCAGCAGCAGCAGCGCATACAAAAACAACAACAACAACAACATCTGCCAGCGCGCCCTCGTTTTGGCTCCAGGTCGCCGCCGCCGCAGGACGCCTGCTCGCCAGCTGGACGCGAGGCGGAATCTACCAGTGACGAAAAAGTCAGCCAGCTGTGGGCCATGCGCCTTTGTCGGGTTGAACTCTTGCAATCCTGGCTCCGTGAGAGCCTCTCTCAAGCACGCAGCATTTCAAAATTCACGCAATATGACAACACTAGGATAAAAAAAGTCGCTGTCTTGGACCTCATTCTGCACACCGACATGGTGACCGACCGGAGTTTCCCCCCCTTTTTTTTGTTTCTCATTGCTGTTTTGTTTTATTTCTGCTTTTTTTTACACTGCCCTCTTGCATGGCTGAAACTGGCCGTCCGTCGCCAAGGCTGACAGCAGTATCGTGCTTTGTGCAACAAATCCTCTTGTAGAAGCAAGCCATTTTGCCAGAAAGAGTGGTCGGTCGCGTTTGCAGAATAACAAAAAAGGAATAATACTAAAGGTATGCACAGCAAGGAATAGTACTACATGTGATGCACAACAAAGAGTACGAGTACGAGTACGACGTCCGAACAAAGACACCAATGATAAGCCAGCGAATGCATACGAGACTGCCAAGCCTCCAGATATAAGCAGGTTGAGTGCCAGCACCAGCAGAAAGGGCTCCCCGGCACCAAACACGCGCCTTCACCACGCATGGGCGCACCCCCATAGGCCAGGCTAATACAGTATCCAACATGGACAATGAGGAAAAAGAGACACGAAAAATCCTCCGTAGCGATGCTCCACAACGAGAGGCCCATGCAAGATAGATCAATAAAAGCACGGAGAAGACCGTTTCGGTCAGCGGAAACGGGAAAGCATGCAAGAGATAATCTTAACAAGACAGATACAGGGCAAAGAAGACAAGAGAGAGCCCAGGGTGGGTCAATAGGGATGTATTCCAGGCCGGACTCTGAAACCAAGCGTACTGTATGGCGCATTTACGAAGCAACAGTACTAAGAGCACTCCATACAGACGAACCGAGTATTAGCACGGCGGTATTGTCTGCCTATCACTCGTATGGTATCTGTGCCCAGCTGGGGACCCTGGTAAGACCTCGATGGGTGTGAATATGCCTGTGCTCTGAAGTGAGCCACAAACAACTGCTGCCGTACTACAATCTACGAGCAATACTTTGTAGCCTGGAAAGAGCTCTTCGCAGTCGTGTGCTTGGCGTCTTCTTTGCTGTTCGTGGCTTTCCTTGCCAGCACTGGGGCGGTCAAAGGCCAAGCCACAGAGTACAAAGATAAAGTATTACTCCGTACGAGTACGTCAAGCAGTCCGCAAAGCGCAAGGCCGGTCCCACGCCACCGATCCAAGCTTTTTCCCAAATCTCTCGGCGTTGCTTGGTCTTGTCTTTCCCCCAAAAAGCCAAGCATTGGGACAGATCAACAGGGCAAAAGCGATAAAAAACGATAAAGGGCGATAAAAAAAGGCCAAGATCTCAACAGACTGCGCAGAGACAGTGTGTGGTCTGTGAGTTTTTTCATCCAAACAGCAAGTTTGGGCCCTTTTGGGGGGGGGGGGGGGGGTTCGTCCTGCTCGGAGCTGGCCTGCTGTTCTTATCTTGCACGATCCATGTTTTTTTTCCACGTCTCGGTCGTTCTCCTCTGCTGGTGGTGGCACCGCTGTCAGGGATCCTTGTTCTCGAGGGCGGCCAGAAGGCGAGAAAGCGTGCAGAGAGCGTGATTATGAGCGTGAGACGGAAAACACAAGCGCTTGACGGGGTGTGTCGCCATCCTATCGGCCGCAAGCCTGCACGAATGATAGCTACGACGTATGTGTTGCTTGTTCGAGTACTCCGTACTCTCTCGTATGCTGTGCGGCAAGACTACGAGTATGGTCTAGGACCGATAGGGGACTTTGTCGTACTGCTACGGCTGGTTGCCAAGGCTGCGCCAAAGGCAGAGCTCCATAATATAATCTTGCTCCATACGACGTATTGCTTTGTATTCGTCTCACGCAGACAGGCCCAGTTGACAGGTGGTGGGTGTGCTCGTCGCCAAATTAAGGCCACTATGCCCAGACTAATAAAAGTGCACTACGACGCCGCTGCCAGACCAAAACCAAACAGCCCCGGTCCTCTGCAAGGTTATCCCCCCACCCTCACTCCAAAAAAGGCGGAGGAACACCCGTCCTTTCGGGCACCCCGAATCAACCCCTCCTCTCCCACGCCATCGTACCAGTAATACGTCGTAGGTTCAAGACTGGCTTGCAGGTTGCAGCGGACGCTATTGCAAGAAACAAAAGTTGCACTGGACGCTATTGCAAGAAACAAAAGTTGCACTGGACGCTATTGCAAGGGAAGAAAACAAAAGAAGAGAAGAAAACAAAAACGTCACCTCTTGTGTGCATCGCCGCGCTTTGGCATTTTCGTCGGTATTCTCTTGGGCTTCCCACGCCATAATCCTCTGCCCTGCTGTCATCCTGCACCGCTGGGCAGCAAGACGACGCATTGACACCCTGCATCCATCGCTCTTGGGCATTTCTACAGAGTGGACAGCGTGCGAGTTTACGTTGTATTAGCCTCCGAAGCCCAGGATTCTTCGTCCGCCGACGGTCGTTGCAGCGATAAGGTGAAGAGCGGTGCCGGCAGTCGTATTTACTCTGCTGTCCGTTCGAGATGTTACTGACAGGCTGGATTGAGGATGGTGCAGCAGCAGCTTCTTTCTTCCCCTGTTTTGTTTATCCGTACTTTTGCAACGTCCATCCATGACGCTCTCGATTCCATCCTGCCCGCATGCAGCAACAGCCTCTCAGGTGTTGGTATCTTTATGGCAACGGCCTTGCCGAGACATTCTCTCCGTAGAAGAGCCGTTCATTGAAGTGAGGCTGAACGACAGCCAACGGAAGTCCGAGTGATAGGCTCTGCAGGACTTTTAGAGGCTAGCGGCTTGGGACCGGGCTTGGGGCTTGCGACGTAATACGCGTAGTATTGGTACGAGGACGTTTCGGTGCTGTGGCTGCACGATTGTTATCGCCAACGTCTGACCACTCAAGGTAGAGCAGAAAAAAAAAAAAAAACAGAAAAGTAAAGCACATGTACGCTTCAATCCGACTAGCAAAACGAAACGCGAACAGCAGCAAGCGTCACAACCGAATGAAAGAGGGCCTGTCGCTCCAGAGCATTCTACCCCCAGGCAGCCTATGAGAACCTCGTCGTCCTTCGTCTGACTTTCGAGCACATGCAGCTCGGTTGTGGCCGCTCTCTTTGGGATCGCCACTCCCCAGAAAGTGCCTTGTTGCATCCTCACTCTTCTCCGTCCGGCGTCACATGGCGCGCTGAAAGATAAAAAAAAAACTTCTGGAAGGAAGCATGGAAGCCCTCACAGAGGGAGCAGCAACGAGTGTGGCAATGTCTTCCATCGGCTGCCCATTACGCCGAGATCAACCGGGGCTAATATGGAAAAAGCCGCTCACTCCTGGGGCGTTCCAGATGTACGGAGCGATATAGCACAATGCATGGTTCTCGAACGAAAGGAAGCCATATTGCTGTGTTTCCGACTCTGTCGGTAAGCCATTCAAGGAGCTGCATGCCATTGCTTCCTCCGAGCGTCACACGGTGCATTACTTCTTTTAGTTGTTGAGTGAGTACAGAGGGACTGGAAAAGCTCCATCTACGTCGTAGTTCTACTTCTTCGTAGCCTTTCGCGCAGCTTATCAGCGTTTCGTCCGGCGCACTTTTCGTATTTCTCTACATCGTAGGGCTAAACAGTGGTCTGGACGGCGTGCGGTGTTCGTGCTATGGCTTAGTACCAGTACGTTTTTGTCAAAGTCGACGGTCTGCTTCAGCTTCATGGAATTGGACCAAAAAAAAAAAAAAACGGCTCTATAAACACGGCGCCACTTCCCTCTTAGAGTGGTCGGTGAGTTATGGAGCATTATTGTCCACGGAGTTACTCCTTAGCACTCCCGTTCTTCAGGCGCCTTAGCGCTGAGGTGTCGCTAGGAGAGGGGAGGGATATCAAAAAGTGGAAAAGCTGACGTGCCGTCAGACGTCGTGATACGGCGGAGTATGACGGAGCGTATACGAGAAGGGAGCAATTCATACACTCTACGGAGTACATCCGAATGCTACTACAGAGTACCTTGGAAGAAAAGACCCGCAATTTCGACGGATGTGCCCAGAGGCAGGTAGGCTGGGGGCGACGCTGAGGGCTTTTCAGAGCGCAGAGAGGACGAGCTGATGGGAAGGCGGGAGGGGGAAGCAGCCACAACAAGACAAGAGGCGACCAGATGCCCAAAAGGGCAAGTGCCAACAGGCCAATCAGAGACCACAGATAAGACAAGACGCTAAGAAACTTTAAAATGATCGCTGCTGGTTGTGGACAGTTAGGGTGGAGCTAGTAATTCCAGAGTGCGACATACAAAATAAAAAGGTACATTGTATCAACCAATAGCCAAAGGACGAAGAGAGACAACAGAAAAGGAAACGCCACAACGTCGCCAGTTGCCCGCAGTATTGCGACACCACCAGTCCCACCGAACGCCGTCACGAAATACGAGTAGGATACTGGAATTGGCAAAGCAAACGGCACGAGGACAGAGTAGGGCGCAATGATACTCGTACATTGTAGTCAAGCCCACTGTCTTTGACAGGCTGGACATGTCGAAACAGCACTGCTCAAAAATAAATATTAATACAAAATACAAATATATATATATATATATAAATATAAAAATATAAAAATAAAAATAAAAATAAAATATAAATCCCGTAGCTTACGCACAGAGTGGTAGGATACTTTTCACTCACAATCATCCCTTGTATGGTTATACCCCACACCATCATAGTCGTGCCCGTTCTTCCTTCTCAGTTCTTCCACTTTGCTCTGATGCTCGGTATTACTCGTACAGAGTGCTACCACGCTATCGCAGACAGCTCTTTCTTCTATCTCTGGACGGCCAGTATCCACGAGCTAGCAATGCGGTGTCTCCTTGAGCAGGGCTCCGAATGGGTTTGAATACGGAGTCGGAAACAAATTTCTCCTCTCTTCCCATTGCACCATTGCCCTGCAACCTGTCCCTTGTCAGCAACTCTCGGCATACAGATACGCCGCACTACGAAGAACGAAACACTCGTATGAGTATGTTGCAATACCCCCCGGACACGACAACCAGGTCATGGTAGAATGAGATTGTAAAAAAAAAAAAAGATGGGATGAGGCTTTTTATTCTGGTGAGAGCCACACGAGAATGGTCTTCAGCTGCTCGTTAGCCAGTATAAGAAGTACGCACTCATAGTGTGCAGTACTCTGAACTACAGAGTATTAATACATCGCACGGCCGATAACAATGCCAGCATTCGCAGCCAAACACCATTGCAATATTTGGTATCTCGATGCTGTTCCCTTCGTATCCATACTTTGTACTCCTGTCCATAAAACCAAAAATGAGCTCTTATCAGCCACTCCTTTTTAGCGCTTGATAAAAGCATCCTGATGTTCTTGGCGCCGCGCCGGGCGCTTTCCAGAACAAGATACTGGCGCCGCTAGCGAGTTAGACCCTGTAATAAGAGTCGTACCTACGTCGAACAAGCTGCCCAAGCGTTGGCACACCGTGCGGCAACCCCTCGAGGCCACCCGGCCGATACAGAGAACGCTCTCTGCACGACTGCAGTGTTTGCGAGAACAGAGGCATACGACTACGGCCCCGTCAAAGCTGCAGGGTTGTGTAGAATATGGATATTCTGTGTTTGGCAAATGCTTGCTTTGCAATTTCATGGCTACTACTGGCGTGAGCAGACAGATGTTCACACAGTGTGTCTTTGAAGAATGACACGGTCTGAGAGTGCAATCGCAGCAAACCAAAAGCTTTTGCCTCGTTGATAGAACGGCGCTAGAAACCAAAAGGAAGAGTTGCTGGCCCCAAAGGCATATGCAGCTTTGTTCTGATAAGCCAGCAGCAGCCATTTTGCTCAGCTAAGCGATGCGACGCTTTTTTTGCTCACATCGCCATACGTCGCAGTGCGTCGTAGAGTCTTGCACGAGTATCCATATTGCGGAGTACTCGTGTTCTGTGCTTGTCTGGCTACAATCGGCAAAAAAGCACCGGTGAGCCGTCTTTTTTTCCTCGTTTTCTGTTTGCATGCCTGGCTTGGTTGGCTTGGTCGACGCCGCTCGCACACCGCTTCGGCGGTGCCGAAGCGAGTCAGCAGCGGACGGCGAAAGAGTCTACGAGTAGACAGGCCGGGACGAAGCAGAGAGAAGTCAGAGACAAAAAGCAAAAAGACAAGCAAGAGGCTGGGAGTGAGAAGAAAGAAGAAAAGTACGAGTACTCCTAATGCTCTGTACTTCGTACTCCGTAAAAAGTCGTTCAGCTTTCGGACGAGAAGATCGTCCCTCTGCAGCAAGGGGTCCCTGCGCCAACGTATCCATAGTGCGCAGTGCCCCCTGCTGGCAGCCGTTCTCCGTACTACGGGCTCCCAAATACTCGTAGACAAATAAAGATACAAGAGGTACCTGTGCCGTGCTCCAATGAGCTTTTCGCCATAACTCCATTATACGAACCAGCTCCAATTGGTGCGATTGTGCACGGCAGAGAAAGACAGCAAGCCAAAACAGCCCCTCTGGGTGGGTGGCGGTTGATAACGACGTGGACGACGGTGGCGTGGTTGGGTGCTGTCCTTTGCAGAGCTCACAGCATGGCGCGATACGAAGATACAATCACGACGCCAATACTAACGGAAGCACGAGTACTGCGACTCCGTACTCGTCTGCACAGCAATGTACAACGTAAGAGAGAAAGAGAAAAGGCGCTCGAAAAGAGAAAAAAGCCCAAACACTAATGAAAAGGGACAAAAAAAGGAGCTGCAAAGAAAAAAGCCCAAACACTTAATGAAAAGGGACAAAAAAAAAAAAAAAGCCCACCGCCGCATCCTTCTTTGACCGGCGTTGATTAAAAGCTGACGGTTTATGAGCTTACCATTTTGCCTGTTTTTTTTTTCTTTTTTTTTTCTGTCCGACCCGGTCTGGGCAAAGCTGGGCCAGACCGAGCACACAAAAGGGAGCCCAGACCAACAAAAAAAAAGCACAGTCCAGGCTGTAAGGAGAAAATAGAAGGCGCTCTGTGCCCTTGTCCTCTGTGCTCCGTGCTCTTGTGCTTGGTACGAGTATGGATACGACGTAATACGGAGGATATGCTCAGTATGCGGCAAGGACAAAGAGTGCACTCAAAAGCGCCGCCATGCATCGTACAACGTGTTACAACGAATGCTGTTTGCCGCTGCAAATTAGCGAGGGCGGCACAACAGAGACATGGCTGTGTGCGCTGACCGAACAAGACAAGCCCGCCTTGGGTGCTGTTCTCCAGTTCTCCACGGCAGGCAGCAGGGCAAGACTGACTTCCGACTTGTATGGGCTTCTGGTCGGAGATGGTTCGACGTGGACCAAAAGCACGGATGCATTGCTGCAAGAGCCATTCAACGCATCGTGGGATGTCCGAGTTGGGTAGGATGTACGGAGTAATACGACTCCCACGCCGTAAACCCACTCGCAAGAGCCCTTGAGCCCAAGCCCAACCGGCGCTTTCTCTTTTTTGCCTGTGGCAGAGAGACAAAAGAAGGGTGTGGCCGTCGTCTGGCAGCTGCCGTCCTCGTCGTCGGTTCGCCGTCTTTCCAGAAGCCCCTGATCGGCTTCCTCATGTGTGTCTGTGTGCCTGTCTGTCAACCCAACTCGCACTCGCACGCATATCACTCGCACGTCGTCGTCTTGCTCGCCTGCATCCCTGTCAATGTCGATTCGGTCAGCCAGCCAGTCTGCCAGCCCAGTCTGCCTTTGCTCCTCTCCCTTTTTTCTATTAAAACCTTCTATTCTTTTTTTCTTTTTCCTCGCCGACCCACCGTTCTCGTTCAGCCCAGCCACACTTGACGTGACCGATCTCTCGGCCGGGTTAGCAACAAAAACGGATCTCCAGTCTTGCACATCAATATCCATTCCACTGTCTATTGCTCTCTGCGATGTTTCCGTATGGTTTCTAACCCCCCACACCCTTCACCCCCCCTTCGGTCTATGGGCATTTTACTCGTTCTTGTTAGTTGTGTACTTTTTTTTGCTTCTTCCCCCCCCATGTTTTGGTCTCAACCCACTCTCTCCCGTTCTCCCTATCTCAATGTCTCTCGTACGTCGTAATGGTTCACTGCTTGTGACATTCGCCGCAGCAACGCCTCTTTTTGCTCATCCCCACTCCACTTCGTACGACGTAGGAAGTATTAACTTCCACTTCCAACTCACCCCCCCCCCCCCCTCCTTAGCTCCTTCCTTCCTCCCTCAAATCGAATTGCCCCGATACGCCCTCGCGTCCACACCTCCTTCCTCGCAATACTCGTACACCCTCCAAGTCAATACCCTTGCCACAAGCACTCATCTGCTGCTCGTACCCTCGTACGGTCTCTCACATATCGTACTCTCGGCAAGGCCAAGCTCTCTTTTCTTGTCCCCCACCCGCCCCGTCCCCTCTCGTCTTGCTGTTGGCTTATTATCACTATTATTATTGGCGTTCTTTTTTCACCTGTTGCTTTGCACAGGGTTTCGTTCTCTCTTGGGTCTTGGATCCCCCGGCCGTGTCAGCATTGTATAATTTAATATATTAATACCCGTCGCTCCCTCGCTCCTTCCCCGAGAACTGATCTGTCCCTCTCTCCTTCCTTCTTCTTGTTCTTTGTTCTTCTTCACCATCCGCCGTCTCTTCTCCGGCTGGCTTCCCTCGTCCCTCTTTAAGCTTCCATTTCCTTCTTCTTTCTCTCTCATCGATCGCTTTAAGTCGCCATTGAGGGGGCAGAATAACAGCAATCAAACCGCCACAATGTCCAAGGGCGACGTCGAGGTTGCGAACCTCCCCACCTACGAAGGGGGGGATGGCCTGGAAAAGGACCGGATCGCCGAGGGCGGTGCCATTCTGGGTGTCGACGAGGTGAAAGAATACGGCTATGTCCAACGAGGGTATGTTTTGTGTCGTTCAGCCTTCTAGCCCTGGTCTTTTTTGCGTTGTTCGTCTGTCTGAGGTCCTAACGGCGCTCTGCAGTCTGAAATCGCGCCACATCCAGTTCATTGCGCTTGGCGGCACCATCGGCACTGGTCTGTTTCTGGGTATCGGCTCGGCGTTCACGCAAGCCGGCCCGCTGTCGGTGCTTCTGGGCTACACGTTTACGGGCATTGCTGTGTTTGGCATGATGATGTCGCTGGGCGAGATGGCGACGTGGCTGCCGCTGCCCGGTGCCATTCCGCAGTTCTGTGCGCGCTACGTGGACGATGCGCTCGGCTTTGCCGTCGGCTGGAACAACTGGTACTCGTCGTCGATCACCATCTGTGCCGAGATCTCGGCCGCTTCCGTCGTCATTGGCTACTGGCCGGGAGCGGCGCACATCAACGTGGCCGCGTGGATCAGCCTGATTCTGGTGCTGGTGATTGTGCTCAACATCTTTGCCGTGTCGATCTACGGCGAGGCCGAGTTTATCTTTGCGTCGATCAAGATCATCACGATTGTGGGCCTGCTGCTGATGGCCTTTATCGTCATGCTGGGCGGCAATCCGCACCACGAGCGGCTCGGCTTCTGGTACTGGCAGCACCCGGGCGCCATGAAGGAGTACGACGGCAAGGGCAACACCGGCCGCTTCCTCGGTCTCTTCTCGACGCTGGTCAATGCCGCCTTCTCGTACGGCGGTGTGGAGCTGGTGGCCGTGGCCGCCGGCGAGGCCGAGAACCCGCGCAAGAACATCCCCAAGGCCGTGCGCCGCGTCTTCTGGCGCATTCTCTTCTTCTACGTGCTGGGCACGCTCGCCATCAGCTGGCTGGTCGCCTCCAACGACGAGCATCTGCTCAAGGCCCAGGAGGACGGCGCGGCCGGCGCAGCCCGCTCGCCGTGGGTCATTGGCATCCAGAACGCGGGCATCAAGGTGCTGCCGTCCATCATCAACGCCGTCATCCTGACGTCGGCCTCGTCGTCCGCCAACGCCTTCCTGTACACGGGCTCGCGCTACATGTACGCCCTGGCCCAGAACCGCCAGGCGCCCAAGATCTTCCTGACCTGCTCCAAGCAGGGCATTCCCTACTTCGCCGTGGCCATCACGGCCA
Organism: Raffaelea deltoideospora; assembly: GCA_019925385.1. NCBI lineage: Eukaryota > Fungi > Ascomycota > Sordariomycetes > Ophiostomatales > Ophiostomataceae > Raffaelea > Raffaelea deltoideospora. The sequence continues at coordinate 244,371 of JADHKP010000019.1, forward strand.
CCATCGGCCTGCTGACCTACCTGTCGGTCGGCAAGGGCGGCGCCCAGAAGGCCTTTGAGTGGTTCCAGAACCTCACCACCATCGCCGGCCTCTTCACCTGGTGCTCCATTCTCGTCGCCTACCTGCGCTTCTTCTATGCCCTCAAGGCCCAGGGCGTCGACCGCAACACCCTCGTCTTCAAGAGCCCCTTCCAGCCGTACACCGCCTATGCCGCGCTCTTCTTCTTTGCCATTATCATTCTCTTCAACGGCTTCGACGTCTTTGTCCACCACCACTGGGACACCAGCAGTACGTTTTTTTTTTTTTTTTTTTTAGTCTTTTCGCTTTGTCCTTTACTAACGCAATACCAGGCTTCATTGCTGCGTACATTGGCATTCCCATCTTCTTCGGGCTGTATCTGTTCTGGAAGATCTTCAAGCGCACCAAGGTGCTGTCGTCCACCGAAGCCGATCTGTTCACCGGCAAGGCCGAGCTCGATGCCGAGGACGCCCACTGGCCTGAGCTGAAGCCACGCAACATCTTGGAGAGATTCTGGTTCTGGCTTGCGTAAGACGTCGGTGTCAGGGGATTTGGGGGGGAAGGGGGGAGGGGGGGGGCGGGAACGGGGGCGCAGAGAAGGAAGCCTGCGCCATTGCATCATGCATCGTGGTTCGAAGAAGAGGAAGATGGTGGTCACGATGAAAGCCTGGAAGGACAATGGCCCCAAAACAAATTCCAAAAAAATGCCACCATAACTTCGTATGTGGGGACCCTCTACGACTTAGACAAATCTTTGTTTATTTCTCAGATCTTCACTCATTTACCGTACTGCGCTTGCTTTTTTTTTAAATTTTTTTTTGCCACTTTTTAAATACCAATACGCGTCACGTTTAAAGACAAGAGTCTTGTAAAGAGCGTGGTGAAGAGTCTCGTTTGTAAAGAGCGAGGTGAATAGTCTCGTTTGTAAAGAAGCATGGTGAAGAGACACGTCGAGTCAAGATTCACGTCACACAACGTAGGAGCCATTTCGGTGGGTGGGAATATCGTCACGTGACCACAGCCCGCCGAACATTTTAGCGTTTCTCCACATGGTTGGACTCCGTGTCGTGCTTGGCCGCCAAGCCGACATCTTGGATTTGGGAGAAGTCGGCGGTTCCAAACAGCTCGTCCATGCGTTCGAGGGATATCTGGACGGTTAGCGGGAACGAAGACAGACAAAGACAAACAAAGACAAGGACAAACGAAAGCACGGACTCCTTTGGTCTCGGGCACCCAGAAAGCGGCGACGGCCATGGTGAAGCAGAAGCAGCCGTAGATGAAGTAGGTGGCATATCCGGAGGGGCCGCCGGCGGTGATGAGCATGACGGGGGTGACGCGGGAGACGACGAGATTGAAGAGCCACTGGGTGGCGGCGGCGAGGGAGACGTTGAAGGAGCGCAGGCGGTTGGTGGGGATTTCGGAGACGTAGATCCAGCAGACGGGGCCCCAGCCGAACTGGAAGAAGGCGGCAAAGAGGTAGACCATGACGAGGGCGGCGTAGCCGGCGGGGGGGATGGCGGCCTGTGGAGTGGAAGCAGCGGCGGCAGCAGCAGCCTTGGGCGGCGGGTCGAAGCGAACGTAGAAGCCGAGATAGAACATGCAGACGGCCATGGCGAAGCCGGTCCAGACAAAGGACCAGCGGCGGCCGAGGGTGTCGGCAAAAAAGGTGATGAAGACGAAGCAGCTGACCATTTTGACGATGCCGTAGACGCCGGTGGCCAGCAGGGGCTGGGTGTTGCCGGCGACGCCGAGGGCGGCGAAGATGGCGGGGGCGTAGTAGTTGATGGCGTTGGTGCCGGTCCACTGCTGGGCGACCATGAGGGCGACGGAAATGAGGGCGCGGCGGCGGTTGCCGGGCACGAGCCAGCACTCGCGCTGCAGGGCCCAGAAGCCGGGCGACGGCTGGGCGGCGGGGAGGGCGACAGCAGCGGCGGGGAGGGCGACAGCAACGGCGTTGTCGTCTCTTGGGGCCGACGCCTCGTAGCGCAGCTCCTCGGCCAGCTGGGTGCGCAGCTCGAGCAGCTCCTGCTGGACATAGGGGTGGGTGGCGGGCAGGTGGCGGACGGCGGCGAGGGTGGCGGCGGCCGTGTCCCAGTCGTCGTGGGCGGCCAGCCAGCGCGGCGACTCGGGGCACAGCAGGATGCTGGCGAAGAGCAGCAGGGGCGGCAGCGACTGCATGGCCAGGGGCACGATCCAGGCGGCGCGGCCGGGCAGGTGCAGCAGGGCGCCGTAGTCGATGAAGAAGGCGACCATGGCGCCGGCGGTCTCGAACAGCTGGTAGAAGCCGATGAGGAGGCCGCGGATGGCGCGCGGCGCGTTTTCGGACACGTACGTGGGCGCCAGCATGGTGGCGCCGCCGAGGCCGAGGCCCTCGACCACGCGGCCGGCATAGAAGCAGGCGAAGCGGCCGGCCGACAGCGCCTGCAGCAGCCCGCCGGCAAAGGCCAGCACGGCCACGCCCAGCAGCCCCGGCCGCCGGCCCCAGCGGTCGGCCACCGGGTTTGCCGCCAGCGCCCCCACAATCGCCCCCGCCTGCATCGCCGTCACCATGTTCGCCGACAGATTGGCCGCCGCTGCCGGGTTGGCCGCCGCCAGCTGCGCCAGCCGGAACTCGCGCCGGAAGTCCGGCATCGTCAGCACGCCGCCAATGATGCCCGTGTCCACGCCAAAGAGCGCGCCGCCAAAACAGGCCTGGGGGTTAGGACAAGAACGTTTTTTTTTTTCGCTGTGTTTCTGCTCTTCGCCGTCTTCGCCTCGCCTTGCCCATAACCACTCACCGCTGCTGCCAGCGCGAAGACGCGCCAGTTGTAAATCTCCGGCGGATCCAGCCGTGCGGCATCGTTGCGCACAATGTGTCGCACAAACTTGTAGCCCAGCGACATGGCGGCGCTGCAGGAGGGGAAGACGCCGAGGCGGGAGAGGGAAGTCGCCGAGACAGGGAAAGGTTAGGCGGGCGTGGTTTGAGACAGGAAGAACAGTGAATAAGAGGACAGTCAGAATTGGCAGAGGGCAGGTCTGGCGGAAAACCGTCAGAGAGCAGCAAGAGAAGACGATGAATAGCCAGAGAACAAACAGAAACAATCAGTCAACCAGTCAACCAGTCAATAAGAGACTCACAAGGTCAGCCAGCAGCAGAAGCCAGCTTGCTGCCAGGCCCTGCAAACTTGGGCCATGCTCTGCAATTTACCCTCAGACGGCCAGCGGCCCGTTAGATTGCCAGTTCCGCGGAGGGCCAGCAAGGACAGCCATGGCACATTGCAACCTTTACTGCAGTCTTTCTGGTCTACCAACCGTGGAACCTTTTCTACAGTCTTTTTGGTCTACCAACCGTGGAGGGTGCTCTGTGCGGCGTGAGACCGGTTGAAGGCGCTCGCCAAGAAGGGCAGGAAATCGCAGAAATTCAATCTACAACGGCCTCGATATTCAGAGGAAACCAAAAGCGGGCACCAACTGGCACCAATAGTTGGGGGCGAGTGGGCAATTTCCCAAAGCAATCAGGCAAAAGAGAAGGCGAGAAAAAGCTGTGGAGGGGGAATGGTATTAACGGATGGAATCCCATAAAGGTGTGTACTCCATGGCAACAGTCAATACTGCATAAAGAAGCAGACATTGTCATATATTACAAACACAAGCGAGTGCGACTTGCCTTTTCGTGTGGCATCAGTGCAGCAGACGGGGAGGAAGAAAGCTGTCAATCGATTTTAAAGTAGGTTTGTATCGTGAAGATGGCCAAAACATTTTTGTGCTAGAGGCCATAATCACTATTGCTACTGCCTGTTCTCGTTTGCTTGCTTCCTTTCTTCCTTCGTCGTAGGAGAGGCCACAGTCTCGCCTTATTCTCTCCACAGTTCCACTCCACTTCACACGAATTAGTTGCTAAAGTCCATTCTGAATTGGATATCCTTGCTGCCGCCGTTGGCGCCCTGAAAACAAATACAAAGAAAAGTCAAGATTCAGACCATATGGAGAGAAAGGGCAAAAATTAAAAAATCAAAAGACAGAGACAAAAAAAAAAAACCAGAGATTAACCCCCCTAAAACATGTCATCTCCCATCTCGTCCCCGTCGCTTGCCAGGGCCACTTCCCACTTGCGTGGCGACAGCCGGCGTATCTTTTTGGGACTGCCGCTCATGTCTGCCGTGACCGGACCCGACCGAGCGGACCGAGCTGACCGCGCCGACCGGGCTGAGGCTCCGCTGGTCCGACCCATCATGATAGCAGTGATGTCGGCATCGTCCGAGTCCATGTCCATGCCGCCGAGCGGCGTGCCGAGCGGAGTGCCAAATGCGGTGCTTTCGTCGTGGTGGTCTGCCGTGGTGGCATTGCTGACCCGCAGACGGGCCATCTTGCGCCGAATGCTTTCGCCGAGATCGTCGGCCCGCTTGCTGGCTGTGCCGGGCGTGCCGGGCGTGCCGGGAGTGCCGGGCGTGCCGGATCGCCTCGGCTTGCCCGACATCCTGTCAGGCGTCCTGTCCAGCGTCCTGTCCAGCGTCCTGTCCAGCCTTCCCCCTCCTTCTGTCGGCACGTCGTCGCGCTCCCGCAGCGGCTTCCGCTTGACGGGCGACCGGCCGGCCAGCTCGCGGCGCAGCACTGCCATTTCGCGGCGCAGCCGCTCATTTTCCTCGGCCAGGTTCTCGACCAGGACGTTTTCCTTGTTGCCGCCGCCGTCGCCGGCGCCGCCACGGCCAGACGCTTCTTCTTCGTCCCCAGCCTCGCCCGCTGCCTCTGCCGCTGCTGCTGCCGCTGCTGCTGCTGCCTGCATCCGGCTCAGCACGTCCACTTTGCGGTCCCAGTGCTCCTCGCCGCGCTCCTTTTCCATGTCCAGGCTGGCCTTCCAGCGGGCCATCTCCAGCGCCAGCCGCTGCTCAAACTCGCCCGCACACTCCTCGCGCACGTCCTGCTCCAGCTCCAGCAGCCGCCGCGTCGCCGCCGCCACCTGCGCCTCTGCCGCCGCCCGCCGCTCCGCCTCTTCGTCCAGCGCCTGCCGCAGATGGTCGATCTCTTCCGACATGCGCGCAATCTCCAGCGCCGCAATCTCCATCGTGATGCGCTGGTCGTCCGCCGTCGGCGAGAACTTGCGGCCACCACTTCCACCGCCACTGCCACTGCCACTGCCACTGCCGTGACCACCGCCGTGACCACCGCCGTGACCGTTGCCGGCGGCCGTGCTGCCGGGCGGAAAAAACGGCCGGTGGTGGTGCACCCCCGTCGGTCCCGCCGCAGCCGCTGCCGATCGTCCGCTTCCTGCCGGTCCTGCGCTGCCGTTCTCCAGCTCGGTCCCGTCGACCGCGCTCCCTTGCCCTTCGTGGCCCACAGCGCTGCCGACACTGCCGTCGCCCGAGCCCAGGATCGCCTGCGTGATCGACGGAATCCGCGGCACAGTGATCTCGCGCGCCAGGGCGCTGTAGCGCAGAATCTGCGACGTCGCATTGAAGTCGCCATGCGGGTCCGCCGTAACAATCATCACGCCCCGCTGCGGGCTGCGTCGCGCCGCCGCCGCTGCCGCCGCCTGGCTCTGTCCCTGCCCGCACGCGGCCGGTCCGAAACTGTAATTGCCCGCTCCGCCGCCACCACCACTGACGCCTCCGCCGGCGCTCCCACCGACACCCCCGCTGGCTCCACCACTGGCAGTGGACCCGGTCGACGGGAACGAGTTGGAAAACAGCAGCTCCGTCAGCTTGCACTGCCGGAACGGTACCACGCTGGGCTGTGTCGGGTTGTTAGTGTTGTCGAAGATGTAAGCATGAAACGACAAAACGACAGAACGACTCGTGTCAACCCACCTTGCTCGACGTGCTCGTGTCGCTCTGCAGCTGCAGACACTGCCCCAGATACATCAGGCTCTCGTTGATCTTGCCGGCCTCGGCCAGCGTTGCTCCCACCGTCTTGGCATCGCGCGCCCGCTCGCTGCCGGCCAGATCGACAATCGTCAGCGTGCTGCCCCTCCACTGTGGTGGCTGGGGACCAGGCGCCGCTCGGCCCCGCCACTGTGGGCGCTGCTGCTGGTGCTGGTGCTGGTGCTGGTGGCTGTGCTGATGGCGGGCGCTGTCGGCCGATGCCGATGCCGGGACCGGAGCCGATGCCGCCGGCACGCGCTCGCGCTTCTTCACCTCAATGCAGACAAACCCGTGGCTGCGCGAGCTGGCGCTGTTGCTGCCGGTGCCGGCCACGCGCCGCTCGTGCAGGCCGGCGTCCAGCACCAGCAGCGCCTGGGTCAGGCTTGTGCACACAATCTTGCGCAGGCCCGCCACCACCTTGCGGTCCGGCGACAGCTCCGTGCTCTTGAACAGCAGCGGCCGCCGCCGAAACTCCTTGGTGGCGGCCGACCGGATCGGCGGCGTCAGCAGGTCGAAGATGCGGTCGTTGTACACCTCGTACATGGACAGCAGCACCACGTACTGCGCCGCGCCGTCGCTGCCCACGTCGATGCTGCTGACGTCGGGCTGCTGCGGAAATGCCGTCGGCCGGTTGAGCAGCCGCCGCGGCGTGGGCGGCGGCGGCGCCGCTGCTGGGGCCGTATACGCCGGCTGCGAAAGCGTCGAGTGGTCCCCCTTTACCATCATCTTCTTGTTAGCAAACGGTCTCCTTGCACTCTGCGCCCTCTGCGCGGCCACCCGTGGCGTCGCTCCGTCAACAGTTTTCTCGACGACCGCCGCTCTGTCAAGAGCTTTCTCGACCCGAGCAGCGGCCGATGCTGGCCTAGCAGCCGTGCTCGCAGAATCGCTGCTGCTGCTTTTGCGGCAACTGCCGCTGCCACTGCTGCTTTTGGTGGTTCTTCTTCTGCTGCTGCTGCTGCTGCTGCGTTCTGCACAGCCACCTGCGGAAGCCTGCCAGACGCTTTCTGGCGGCCGCAGCTGGTCCTCTCCTTGGCTCAACAACGGCGGTCCACTGGGACTGGGACTGGGACTGGGACTACTCCTGGGAAACGCGCCCGGCATCTGCAGCCCACTGAGACTGCTGCTGCCGCTGCTGCTCTGGCGCGATCCTGCTCCCGCTGCGCCTTCTTCGGACGGCTCTTGCGTTCTGGTATTTGACAAAAGAAGGGTTTCGCTGCATACAATCATTGGCGTCGGAGCCCGCGAGCTGTATCGAGACGCGTTGTTGTTGGTGGTGTTGCTGCTGCCCATGTCGGCGTAGACAGTCTCGAGAAAGGCCGGCGCCATGTAGATGGCCGCCTCCGAAGCGTCGGACGCATCGATCGAGGCCTCGATGGCTGCATCCTCCAGCGCCGAGCCGCCCGTTTCCACCATGTTCCGGCCAATCGATCGGAAAATGACGTCGAGCGCGAGCTGCGTCAGGCCTCGCTGCGATCGAGATCCGAGAATGGTGTGTGACTGCAACGTTAGTTCTCTCTCTCTCTCTCTCTCTCTCTCTTTCTCTCTCTCTTCTGTCTCTCCCCTCACCTTTCCTGACCCTGTCACGCCCAGTGTTGCCACCAGCGCATCCGTGCCGTCGCCGCCGTGCGGTGCCAGCACGCCCTCCACCAGAGGCACCACGCCGGTGCTGTGGAACACGTCGAGCTGCGACGCATCCTCTTCAAACACCCGCGTAAATCCAAATTTCTCAATCGCCCGTCGCCGGTCGTTGGGCGGGTTGAGCCGGATGTGTGTCGGCGCCGTCGATGTCGCGTCCGTCTCGGGCGGCTCGACGTCCAGGAACCGCTCCGCCGCAGCGGCGCCGGCTTGCGGCGGTCGCAGGCGGAGGTAAACCTGAAACAGGTTGTGCTGCTGCTTGGAAGCCGACATGTCGCTCATATCGGCCAGAGAAGAGGGAATCGAAACAACAGACGCAGAAAAAAAAAAAGATCAAAAAGGAATCAACAGAGAAAAAGATAGATATCTCAGTATATACAAGTAACAAAAAAAAAAAAGGGCAGGTCTAATGCTGCTGTCAGGGAAGACAGAAAAAGCACTCGTAGCTGTTTGTGCAGAGAATATGGAGTACGAGTATGGGTACGAGTACTTCGTACGAGTATGGATACTCCGTACGAGTACGTCGTATCCATAGTCACCAAGCAATGCATATTTACTCTTTCCCGATTTGGCATAGATTCGCTAACCCGGCAACACGGGCGATAAGAGATAAGAACTGGAACAAAAAAAAAAAAAAAAAAAAATTGGAGCTTAAACTTTTTAGCGGAGCCACTGCCACCGAAAAGAGAAGCACGACCCCGCTTCGTCGTTCCTGCCCTGCGAGACAAGAGGAGCAGGAAAAGCAGGAGAGGCCGGTTTGCTCAAGACAGCTCGCAAGCAGTAATACGGCGTACGTCACTTTCGGAGATAAGCGGAAGAAGCCACGGTCCCAGTCGTCGTGGCAGACTGTGGGCAGTGAGATACTGAGAGTGAGATACTGAAAGTGAGATACTGTGGACAGTTGATTGCAGAAGCAGATGCGTCATGGCTGGCCTGAGCACAGTGACTCGGTGACTGTTTTCTGACTCACAAAGAGTCATGGATATGAGCAACGCAAAAAAAGGCTGAATACAACGATAACAAGACGTACCACAATATGGTACTACGAGTCGTATTACTGGCAGGAAAAAGAAAAAAAAACAGCTACAGCAGGCCAGACGGCACAGAAGAACGATCTGAGGCGCATACATGCCCCGTGTTTTTTGTCTGATCTTCGAACACGAGCAGAGGAGCACGGAATGGACGACGGGCCAGATTGCACAATCCGGTCCAGGCATCAAAGCAGAACAGCCCCCCGTTTTGAATCTGTCGAGAGACGACAGACGAGTTTAGGTGCATGCACAAAGCGGCGGGGCGAAATGGCGGTGAACGCAATCTGATTTGGGCTGCTTTCCGACTGGGAAATTGGCAGGGTCTCACTTTTGACAAGCCTGAATCCGCCATGCCCTAATGCTCTTGTCTGCCTTTGAAAACTCGTTTGCAAAAGCAAAAACGGCAGATCGTCGGTGTGGAGAGACGATGACTTGCTGCAGAAAATACGAGTACGGAGTACTCGTACGAAAAATGCCAGTGTCTGCAGAAATGCCAGTGTCCCAGTCCCAAATCGTGCCACAGTAATACGACTCATCCAGGAGGTCCTGGGAAGTGGGCAAGACTGGGCACTAATGCCGCTATAAAAACTCTCTAAAAGGATTTTTACGTTTGGGTTGACGAGTACGGAGTACGACGAGTAAGCAGCTTAGTTTCTCGTAAAGCTGCTTGGCCTGTCTTCATTTCGAGTCTCAAAATCTACACTTTCAATGACTCGTAGTCTACGTCGTATTACACCCATCTTCTTCTCCGGACAAACAGCTCTGTCATGACTGCTACTGTATGACTCTCTTTGTTCTTCCTTTTGTTTGTTTGTTTGTTTACTTGCCTGCTTGCCTGCTGGCTTCCTTGTTTGCTTGCTTGCCTGCTGGCTTGCTGGCTTGCTGGCTTGTACCCAGTATGATCTGAAAATACTCTGAAATGCAAACGCTAGCAAGGTCTAGCGCCTAATCGACGCCGCCAAAAAAAAAGTCACGAAGACCAAGAAAAAATAAAGTGGGTCCGTTTTGAAAATGTCTTTTTTTTTGATCTCTTATAATTTTTTCCTCTCTTGCCTCTTCTCTCTCTTCTTTCCTCTTTCCCCGTTCAAACCGATTCCCAACCACCCCCCCCCCAAAACAGACAACGAAGTCGCCCTATTCATTCAGAGCAAGTCCAACCATTTACCAAAAAAAAACTTTGTCGAGAATCACCCAAGATGTACACGGCCGTCGCTGAGCTGTAAACGCCCACTGCAGGACGCTGCCAAAAGGGCAGCGTCTTGCAGTCCAGCAGCCTCAACGAGCAGACCTCAAGCCACAAGATCTTTTGCCCAGTCAACTGCCCTTTTTCTCGACACTGTTTTTACCACATCCAGGCTCTGCCGCTTGTCCCTGGCTCTCTCTCTTCTCGGCACTCTTCGGTGTCTCTATTTTTTTGGGGGTCGGACACCAGACTGAGATATTTTGCGACTGCTGCCTCGACTCTGAATACAACATAAACGATCACAAACAGAAGGCTTTTTTTTTTTTTCTTTTTTTTTCTGTATCTTCTTTCCCTTTCTTTCCTTCTGTGCCTTTTTCTTTCTCCCCTTCTGTGCTTTTCTCGCTGTTCTCTGTCTTTGACACTGCAGCCACCTCATCACATCAAATTCCTACTGGTTGGTCTTTAACTCTTTTCGACTTTTCGATAAGCACGCATCCGAGTCTTCAGTCCATTCTCGGCTTTGCCTGCCATTCTGCTTTGATCCTTTCTGCATTGCCAATCCTCCCTGTGCCCTAATATTGTGGCTACCATTTTTTAATTTTCTTGACGAATTTCACCGCTTATTGTGCGCTGTTCCACAGCTGTTCCCACAGCCGTTGAACAGGCCCCCCCCCCCCGCCCCAATAAGATTTCCTTGAAATCCCACCCCCTTGTCACACCCAACCAATCACATTCCAGGCCCCTGCATGACCATGCCTCGAAACATTCGTCGCAACGTTGCCGCGCCCCCACAGAGCAAGCGGCGCCGGGGCTCGGACTCGTCGTCCTCGCTCGACCTCTCGTCCGATGGAGGCTATTCCGCTCTCGACGACCTCAGCGACTCCGAGGACGACGATGAGGAGGTAAACGCGGCCGAGGAGAAGCACATTATCAAGGAGGTGGTCAAGATCAAGATCAACAACCACCGCGCTGCTCCCCGGCCGCCTTTGCGAAAGGTCGTTGAAGTCGAGGATGACGACGACGACGACGACGACGACGATGACAGTGAGGCAAATGATGAGGTTGGTGGGGTGGACGAGGACGACGATGACGAGGAGGAGGAAGAGGAGGAGGAGGAGGACGACGACGACGGCGAGGACGACGACGACGACGAAGACGACGATGAGGCCGAAGACGAAGAAGACGAAGAAGACGAAGAAGAAAACGACGGCGGCGGCGTCGACGTCGACGTCGACGACAGCGGCAGCTGGAACGGCATTTCCGAGTTGACGGCCACGGTGAGGGCCGCCCAGCCGTCGCCCGCGAAGCGCCAGGTGCGGTTTGCCGGCATTCCCGACAGCGACTCGTCGGACAGCGACTCCACCACCACCGAGACCTCGGACGTGGCCGCCGCCTTCTTTCCCGACATCTTTGTCGAGCAGAGCTCGCTCGATCCGGCCTTCCGCCGCGAAATCGAGGCCGAGTCCGACTCCTCCGTCAGCTCGTCCTTCTGGGACTACACCGCCCCCACCAGCAACATCCACAGCGCCCTCAGCTTCGACCTGCTGGCCAACGAAGACGGCCTGGTCGAAGGCTCCTCGGTCGTCGACGTGCTTGCCGCCGCCGGCGCTGACGACGACGGCGATGCGCCCGGTGCCGGCGGCCCGCTGTCTGCGTCTGCACCTTCCACGCCAGCTCGCAAAGTCCTGGCAGCCGACAACGAAATGAGCGGAGATCTGGACGGCTATGAAAGTGAGTTCGAGCCTGTTGCCCAGCAAAAAATAAAAAAAATAAAAACAGAAGGAAGCAGCAAATGAGAAATGGGAGAAGGAAAAAAAAAAATTTGCAGATAAAATGGTAAAGTACCCTCGTAAGCTGCGCTGTGCTAATGCATACTGCCACATTACCAGCCGACGGCGACACTACGGAGGACGACCATCCGGTGCCTCTGCCGCTGCCGTCTCGACGCAAAGTGGCCCGGCGCGTTCCCGCCAAGATCTCGTCCGATTCCGACTCCGACTCCGACCCGCCCATTCGCTACTCCAGCAGACATCCGCGCGTGGGCCGCTATGCGCTGCACACCAAGGGCGCCAAGCCCATTGCGGTGATGCATCCGGTCAGCGGCAAAATGGTCATCTTCACGCCGGAAAAGCTTTCTCGCAAAGGCAACAAGAGCCGGAGCGGCAAGCGAGGCAGCAAGCAGGCCGGCAAGCGGGGCAGCAAGCTGGGCAGCAAGCTGGGCAGCAAGCTTGGTAGCAAACCGGACAGCAAACGCAGCAACGGCAACAGCAATGGCAACGGCAGCGGCAGCGGCAACGGCAGCAACAGCAATTTCGACATTTTGTCGGACCCTTTCCCCGTCGTCGGCGGCGGCCTGGACTTGCTGCCACCACAGCCGCTGGGCCTGCCCGGCCTGCCCAGCCACCTCAACGCCATCCAGTCGTCGCCGCTGCTGAGCAACTCGGCGTCGGTGATGATGGGCGCAATGCTGTCGTCGCAGACGTTTGGCGACTTTTTGCATGCGCAGCCGGTGGGCCCGGTCGAGGCCTTTTTCCCGGCCTTTAGCTCGGACCCGTTCGTGGCCGAGGACAGCGACTTTTCCGGCGAGTTTGGCGACGGGCTGCTGGAGGGCGACGTCGACGACGACGACGACGAGGCCAATCTGCAGCTGGAGGACTTTATCCAGTTCGACTTGCCGCTGAGCGACGAGGACGAGGAGCTGGGCGGCGAAGATGACGATGCAGCGGCGGCGGCGGCGGCGGCGCTGGGCGGCGACGACGACGACGTGTTTGGTCTCGTGGGCAGCGGCAGCGGCAGCGGCGTCCACGACGATGGCGTCGCAGCTCTGGCGGCGTCGGTAGCAGCGACGGCCACAGATGGCGAAGCGGACGGCGACGTCGACGAGACCGACAATGGCACGAGCGGCGCCGAAAAGACCCGTACAGCCGCCGCTGCCGCTGCGGCTGCCGGCAAAGCCCGGCCGAGAACGCCGGCGGCGAAAAAGTCGATGCTGCCGCCGCTGCTGGCACACTTTGACAAGAACGCCGACACGGTGGCCTCGTTCCGCCGCAACCAGATCGACCAGCAGCTGATCTACAGCAACAAGGCCACGGCCGAGTCGCTCGCCTTCTCGGGACCCTACCTGATGGGCACGCTGCGCGGCATCCGCCACGGCAGCCTGGACGCCGTGGCCACGCCCATCACGCCGCCTCGCCGCCACAAGCGCCGCCACAGCCTCGGCCTCAACAAGAACAGCAGCAGCAACAGCGGCACCGGCACGTCCGCGGCCACGGCCTCCGTCTTGCAGCAGAAACGCAAAGTGTCGTCGGGCGAGTCCGTGTCGGCAGCCGTGTCGGCGTCGGCGTCGGCCTCGGGGCCAGCTGCCTCCGAGTACCAGCACCAGCACAAGCGCCAGCGCAGCATTTCCGAAGTGAAGAACATTGTGTTGTGAAAAGAGACCCAGCGGTGTCTCTTCTTTTTTTTTTTTTTTTCCCTCTTTGGCAGCTTCCGCTGCCAGCGGTGTCTCTACTTTTCCCTTTTTATGTTTCTTCTCTCTTTTGTCTCGTTGCTTTATGCCTGCTCTTCTTTCCTCTTTCGTCTCAACTGAACGGCTTTGTACGATTCATGTCTCGATCTTGACCTCTAACGACTTGCTTTGTCGACAACCGGTCGGCTTTTTTCTTTTTCTGTTTCTTTTTTTTTTTTGCGTTCAAAGTGTGTGAGTGCTCTAGAGACGGTGTTTTGTGTTTTGTGTGCGTTTGCATTTGATTATAGACAAAGGCAAAGTGCAAGACAAAACGTGACACGACGGACAAGGGCGATTGGGAAGGGGAAAGGACAAAAAGGCACGGCGGTCTATCCAGTACCGGGGAAAAAATCCGGTCACGAGGCGAAAACTCTGCATATGAGAGACATTTGTTTATCTGTGCATACGACGATAAGGCGGGTTTTCCTTTCTTTTCTTTTTTTCCTTTTTTGTTTGCTTTCCCCCTTTCTTCTCTTCTTAGACTCGAGAGGCCAGTTCTTTTCCCTCTTTCTTCTCTTCCTAGACTCAAGAGGCCAGTTATTTTCCCCTTTCCCTTGCTTTGTTTCTTTGCATAAGATGTAAAAAGGGAAGGATGGTTACAAATATGCGAAGAGGTGCATATCACGGGACTTTTTTTGTTTGTTGCTGTTATTTGTCGCTGTTATTTGTTGCTATTTTCTTTGCTTGGTATATGTACACCAGTATTTCAATGTTAAACTTGTTTCTAAGCCTTTCTGGCTTTCCGGTTTCCGTACCAGTATTTCAATGCTAAATTTGTTTTTAGACCTTTCTCGGTTTCTGGTCTCCAAGTTCGTTTCTCTGATTCATATTCCCCCTAGGCAGGAGATATAATACGTCTTCTTTTTTTTTTTTTTTTTGATAAATGCAAGCAGCTGCTATCTCTCTACAGTAAAGTTGCAGTGTTATGCTCTGCTGCACTGTGTTCTGGGGGCTTCTCTCTTCCAGTCCAAGAGTCATCTCAGGCAAAAAATGGCATGACGCCAAAAGGAACAAGCAGAGAGGAAAAACAAAGGACTAGAGGCCAAGACGCGGTCAAGAAGGGCCAATACAGCGCTGTCGTCCACTTGGTGTCTCTCATTGCCCCCAGCAATGCCTTCGATGCCAAGGCCGTGGTAATCCACCGGTGGCTATTCTGCGTCTATAACGTCCCAACACAGGCTAAAGACAAAAAAAAAAAAAAAAAAAAAAAAAGAAAGCAAAAAGAAAGGGCCTATTTAAGACAACCACTGATACTATGATTGACAGTCTCTTTCGGTGGAGAGATTGCAAAGAACAGGTCGACAACGGAGAGGCGGCTCATAAAGACTGTGACAAACAAATAATATATCAGCAATCTAAAAGCACTTTATTCTTATTTTGCATGGTCCTGCTCTTTTTTCTTGGTTGTACGACTTTGCGTATTACGGGGCCTTTTTTTTTATCTTTCCCCGTTCCTGCTCTCTCTCTTCCTTGTTTATTTTGACTCGCCCCGTCGCAAAGGAACCGGTGTTTCGATATGGCGAGCAGACTGGGTGGTCTAGGCCCGTGGAGGGTCAATATTTTTTTCCTTTTTGGTTTTTTTATATATATTCGGACAGAGTATAACACCGTGCTGTCGCTGTTGTGGGACGGGAGAAAGAGGAAGGAGAAAGATGAAAGGAACTCTCTGGGTAAATAAGCTGTGAGAATATCTGACATCGAAGCACAACGACAGAGATACCAAACAAAGGGCTCCAAGTTCCAGGCGAAAAAAACAAAAAAACAAAAAGGATAAGCAGAAAGCGGATGGATAGGATTTAAAAAGAGGAAGAAGAGGAAAAAGAGGAAACCGCACAAAAAAGGGGAAAAAAACAAGAAAAAAAAAAGTGGCCATAATTCTGCCTTCGTGTCTTCTCTCCCCCATCCCAACCAGAAATGCGTCTTGTCTCGTTCATTGTGGCTTTCGCCGCTGCCACGGCCTCCACTGCCGCTGTGGCCGCCTCGCCGGTGCGCGCAGCAGCAGCCTCGTCGTCCTCGCCGTCCACCTCGTCCATCTCTAAGCACCGCCTCAGCAGCCTGTCGAGCAGCAGCAGCAGCAACAGCAACAAAAACAACCACCACCAGCAGCAGCATCATCGGCCGCACGACGACAGCCCGCGAGGCAGCGCCGCAGCCGTGGCCTATGCCGGATCCTACCAATTCCAGCGGTTTGCCAGCCAGACGGCGTCGTCATCGCGGCGGAGGGGCGGAGCAGCATCGGGGCAGAACCGCCATCACCGCATGGAGTCTCCACATTCCGGGCCGACCACACAGAACCACGACCACGACGACCACCACAACAACAAGCGCTCGCCCGCTCTCACGCGGCCTCCGCCATGCCAGCCCCTGTCGCCGCCACCGGACGAGGCTGCCACAAAGGCACGCTTTGACGCCTTTGCCCATGCGTTCTTGGAGACCAAGAACATCACCGAGGCTTTTACATACATTTCCGAGGGCTACATTGTAAGAATTTTGTCACTTTCTCTCTCTCTCTCTCTCGGGGTGTGCCTCAATTCCTCTCCACCCCACTTCACTCCAGCTCACAAGAACAGAACCACAATCCAGCAGCCAAAAATGGCGCTGCCTCGGCCTGGGGCATTCTCAGCCCCATCTGGGCCTCTCAGAGCATCACCGTCCTGCGAACGACCTTCAAGGGCAACATGGGATGGCTCAACTACCGTTCCGGCCTGGGCGAGATTGTCGATCGCTTTCGCTGGGACGCCGGCTGCATCGTCGAGCACGTAAGTGTCCAGCAGTCTTTGTGTGCCACCTGTCCTTTTCGTGTTGTGTATGTGCTGACTCGAACTCTACTCCCAGTGGGACCAAGGCGAAAAGTATCCCAGCAGCTAAAACGATGAAAACGAACAATGAGCAAAGTCCACGGTAGTGTATTAATAATATATATGTGTATGAATATATATATATATATATATCGTCTTGCATTAGGTTTTTTTTTCGCCGTCCGAGATCATGTCCCTCGCCTGCATTTGGAAAGCTGAACTGTATAGAGAAAAAGGAGAAGAAAGCAAAGGCAAGGCAAAAAAAAAAAAAAAAATAAGCAAAAGAACGAAAAAGGGCATCAAATGAAAAACGATAACAAAACAAAAACAAAAAAGACGTGTCTTGAAGCCCTCCACATTCGTTGCTGCACATGCCCAATATCAGAATCCCACATCGCCACAGCCAAACCCCAATTATAAAACCAAGCTGAAAAAAAGAGCAATCAGATCCAAGAGCAATCAAATCCAAAGAATTAAGCGACACATCCAAGAGAGTTAAACAGCACTGGGCAGTCCAGTAGTCCAGCAATAAGCAGTGAGCATTTGGAAGTGAGCATTAGGCAGCCCAGCAGTCAAGCTCACACCATCTCACCTCCAAATGCCTCACCCACCTCGCTCACTACCGGGCTACGCCGATAGTGCCTCGCCGGCCTCGCTCATCCCGCTCCCGGCCTCGGCCTCCGCTAACCCCGGTCAGCCGGCTCCAGTCCTCCCACTCCTTGGCCATCTCCATGAGAATGCCGCCCATCACAGGCGCGCTGGCCATCAGGCCGTGGCCCTCGCCTTCCAGCACCCGCACCTCGCACCGCCGCATCGTCTTGCCCAGCCACCGCACGTTCTCCACCGGCACCCGCGTGTCCCGCGAGCCGTGGTGGATCACCACGGGCCGCGTAATGTCCACATACCGGAAGCCGATCGTGTGCCGCCGCTCCAGGCACACCAGCAGATCCACCGCCGGGTTCGCCCCCGTCGTCGCCAGTTCCCAGATTGCGTGCGTTAGCCGACTGTCGTACGTAGCCTGCCGCTCGCGGTCCGCCATCGCGTTGGCCGCCGCCGCAATCACGGCCGCTTCACGAGCCTCGCGCGTGCTGTGGTGTCCGCCGCCGCTGCCCGACGCCGCAGACGACGATTTCCGGTGTGAGTGCCCTCCGCTTCCACTCGGCCCAGAGCCCGACGCCCCTGGCCCTCCGCCAGCAGCTGACGACGACGACGTTCCTGATGCTGCTGCCCCGCCGCCACCGCCGGATGCCGGGCCCGATACTGCCGACGCCGTTCCGTGCGGCCGGATGCGGTCCATGTCTCCCATGGCCCCAAGCTCCTTGGACGACGGCGAATGCCGCCCGGCTTCATCGCTGCCGCCTGCCGCCGCCGCCGCCGCCGCCTTCATCATCAGCTGGTTTTCCTTGTTGTAGCCTCCGTCGGCCGGCATCGGGTTGTTCTTGTGAGCATCCTTCTCCCGCTCCTTGGCCAAATTGGCGTTCGACTTGCGCTTGCGCTTGGGCGTCTTGGGCAGGCTGGACGTGATGGAGCTGCTCGTCGCCGACATGAAGCTCGAGTTGGCTGCCTTTAAAATCGGCGTCGGCAGTGCGCGCAGAATCCGCTGCGACGTCGGAATGGCATTCGTGGGCGGCAATGGCGTCTGTGCTGACGAGCCAAAAACAGACATCTGTGACGGCGGGATCCATGGCGCAAGCAGGTGAATGCGGCCTCGGATGTGTTGGGGCATGCGCAGCGCCGTGGCCAGTGCATAGATGGCTCCGGCCGAATGGGCAAGGATCGAGAACTTTGTGATTTTCAAAGCCTGGCAGATGGCATAGACGTCATCTGTGAGAGTGTTAGCAAACAAAGCGAGCAAGAAAACAAACGAAACCAAACCAGCCAAACCAAACCAAACACCCACCTGGCCAACTCAGAGGCGTCGCCGTGCCGTCAGCATAGGGCTCGCTGTCGCCAACCCCGGGCCTGTCGGGCGTGATCAGGCGCAGCTTCAGCGTCAGTGCCAGCTCGTCGTAAAACGCCGTAATATAGCGCGTCAGACCCATGCCGACGCAGCAGAAGACGGCCGAGCCCTCGCTGTCGCCGACCTCGGAAAACGAAATGATGCGCCCGGTCTGCGGATGGCGGATTTTTTGTGACAGGCGCGGCGAGCAGAGGTAGGCTTCCACAGCATCGTCGATGCTGTCGGCACTCTCAGGACGCTCGTATACGACTTGTGTATCGTCTACCGATGCCCGGCCGCTCCTCATGCCGCCGTCGGCAACAGCCAGGTGGCTGCCCTTTTCGTCGGCCCGCGGGCTCAGCGGCCCCGACAGCCGCTTTAACTTGGACCCTGATCGCTTCACCTTGCCGTCGCCGCCAACCAGAATGTCGGGCGTGTGCCGGCCAGACCGCCGACGCCCATCCAAGCTGTGGTCACGTCTCCGACCCTGCGAGACGGCCGGAAACGGTGCGCCATCCTCAATGTCGTCGTCCGCGTTGACGGCGGCACCAGTGGCGCTATTGCTGTGGTAGGCATTGGTGGGGCGGGTCAATGAAAACGACCTCGGCTCCGACGCCCGTTGGCTGCCGTTGCGCTGGTGGGCCTTGGCCGTCATATCCGTGTCGTATTCGCTGCCGGTTTGCTGCTGTGCCTCGCGCTGAGGTGTCGTAGCGCCTCCTCTTTCCCTTGCTTGTGCCGCGTGGATGGCTTGTTGCTGCTGGTGCTTCTGGTACTCCTGGGCTTGCGTCGACTGCTGAGACTGCTGAGGGTGCTGAGGGTGCTGAGGGTGATGAGGGTGATGAGGAAGCTGAGAGTAGTGCGGCTGTGAATGAGACTGACTTCTCTTTGCGCTATCCGGGCCGGCAAGGCTGTCGCCGCCAGACCGCGCCGAGGAGTGGTGCTCGTCTAGCTCATGTATAGTGTTGTTGAAGGGGCCGCCACCGATTTCGTTGCTCGGCTTCGAGGAGCGTCGCGAGGACCGCTTTGCGGCGTTGGTGCCTGTCTTGCGCAGGCTGGAATCGCGGGCGGGAATGGCGCGAGGGCTGGGCACGCCGTCGGCAGGCGCAGACTTGTGGGAGTCCTTGTTGTTGCTGGGCGACTCGCCGTTCGCCTCTTCGCTGATGGGGATTTCGGCGAGGATGGGGTCGGGTCGCGGCGAGGTTGTGCCGTTCAAGCGGTCGCCGCCGACGGCCCCAACACTGGCTCGTTTTCGTTCGGCGTCTTTTTCGCGCAATCGCTCTTTGCTGCTCATGTACATCAGCCCCTTTTGCGACCGTGCTGCTGTTTTTCTGCCCCAGCTGTCATGCGACGTTTTGCGTCTCAAATCCGGCATGGGCGCAGCGGTGCCGCGCTCGATGGACAGGTTGCCGATGCTCTGCGTCTCGGCATCGCGCGAGGCCAGAGAACCTTTGGACGACGGCCGCGACGGGTTGCGCCCGCCAGAGAGAATGTTTTTGATGGCGCCCGTCGGCGACGAGGCGGAATCCCGGGTCGGCGACTTGGGCGCAGTCAGGGGCGAAAATCCACTCGGCGGCTTTGCTGTTCGAATCACGGGGGGGCTCGCGGCGAGTTCGTCCAAAGGAGTGTCGTCCTCTGCAGCATCTGCGAGTGAGGGATTGGCAAAGGCGCCGTAGTCAACGCCAAATGAACCTCCGGTGGGAGATCGGGGGGCTGGGCCTGAGAGTGGGTTTATCGAAGAGCCAAACGGAAGGTCGTACGGCGAGGCGGTCGGCTTGGAGATGACAGACAGGCTTGTTATCAATGATGAGATGACTTCAGGCGACGCGGGCGAGAGCGGACCGCCTTGGGAGGCTCCGTACGACGACGAGGATGCTCCGTGGGCTGTCGATGCGTGTGAGGCGCCGTGGGAGGAACGGTGGACAGAAGACGAGACAGCCAAAGCGGACGAGGGTCCAGGCGATGATGCTGATGCAGCGGCAGCTGCAGCCGATGAAACAAGGTTCTGTGTGTTCTTGCGGCGGGCCTGTTGGTGAGTTTGCCTGGGGATAGGGGGGATGGCGGGAACCGAAGCGGAGTCCATGTTGGGCTCCTGCGTCGTTCGTCTTTGCCTCTTTGCCTCTTTTCCTCTTCTGCTTTTTGCCTTCCTCTTCTGTGCGCTGCTTTTGTTTCGTTTAATTTCCTGGGCCGGTGCTTTTCGTGTTTTGCTCGAGTGTCACCTGTCCAAATGGAGCGAGCACCTGCAGCGCGCGCGGCCAACTCAGGGGGTACACAGAACAATGGAAGAAATGACAGAGCAAAGAAAAAGGGAAAAAAAAAGGGTACAAGGCAGATGTATTAGAAAAAGGAATGAGTAATAACGAAAAGGCCTACACCGCAATCGGTAGCGGGCCCGGGGGGAGGGGAGGGTGGAGAGGGGGCGAAGGCGTTTTGATGTCTGATGCCTCTCCTTTCGACGTAGACTTTGGCAGGAGTAATACAGCACGGGCACGCAGTGTAAAACAAAGTCGAGTGTTCAGACGAGGGACTTGTATGCAGGTTGCTGGGGGTTGTGCAAGTTCGGATGGGGCCGGCACGCGGAGCAAAAGAAAAGGAAAGCGGCGACTTGTGCGTGGTCGTGGCGGAAAGAAAGCAAAAGCAAAAGCAAAATCGTATTTGCGCGATGGAGGACGAATGTGTCGACTGCGTCGTACGAGTATGTGGGCAACACCGATTGTGTTTTTTTTCTCGTTTCGTTTCGTTTTGTCTGGTTCTTTTTCGCAGGAATGTGCACCAATTCCACTAGGAAGAAAGGGACTGCGGAATCTGCCTGGCAAGGTGGGTGGGCGAGAATCAAATGGGGTAAGGTGGCCAGGGGCAGCAGGGATGAAGAAGGTCGCTCAAGGACGATGTCCTCTTTTAGAAGAAGCGACAATGGCGGCAATGCAAAAAAAGCTCTTCTGTCAATCCGTAAACGGCGCCCGCATCGTATGACAACCTCTCTTCTTGTCTTTTATCTGTCTATTGCTTCGATGATCGTCGTATCGACCTTGTTCATCACATCGCTTCAATTCCAGAATTCTTTTGCCCGGTCTTTGGTGTATTGTCGTTTTGCTGGGTTAGCTTGGCCTTCTAAACTTTCGCACGTCGTACTCGTATTATTACTTCGTAATGCTCGTTGGGTGCGTCGCGCAGTTCCCGTTTTTTTGTGTGTTCCTGCTAATTGCTGTTGCTTGCGTTGCTCCTAGACCCACGGTAACCAGTTAGTTCATTGGCCAGAATCCAATTCAAAAAGCTACTCCGACGCTGATTTGCGAATTCGCAACCCCTGATTCTTTTCGGTCCACCCCCTTTGTTCTGTTCGCCACGGCGTGGTGGTCAGCGCGGCAGAACTTGGGACTAGCAGGAAAAAAAAAGGCACAAAAAGGGTGGACCTTGCGTGCTTTTCCCATTGTGCTTGTGCTGAGTGTTTCATAATGCCGGCCAATCCTATCCGCACGCTCTCTACTCGGAGTCGGCGAGAAGGTTCAACCCCCCTCTGTCTTTGCCAAGAAAATCCCAGAACTGGGCTGAACTGGAAATCCCAGGAAAAAAACGGCATGCAGGAAGGTGTCAAAATAAAAGAACAAAACAACAATGTGCACCTACTCACCAACCACAGCGCAGCCTACTCGAACGTTTCCCGCGATTCCTGCCGTCAGTCTCGATTGCGGTTGGGACTTATCGAGTTGAAATAAACGCTCAATATCGATAAGACACAGCGAACAAGGATGGCTGCAACAAATTTTCGCCGTTTTTTCCTTCTCGTCACCCCGCTAGCTTGCTAGTTCGATTGTGAAGGTGATAGCTGTATTATTACTTCGTTCAGTTTGTCGTTGTGGACGGCTTAGTTTTTCTTGTCGTTATGGCAGCCGTTGGCTTTCTTTTTCCGTTGTATGTTGTTCGCGGCGACCCGAACCCCGCCCGAGCGGATCGTGTAATTAGTAGCTGCTAACCTTTGGGGCCGAACTTTTAGTCTGTTATTGTTACTCGTAAGCTTTTGTTCTCTTATCGGTGCTGTTGCTGTTTCTCTGCTGCTGCTGCTCCTCTTCTCTCGTCTTGTTCTCTGTTCGCATGCTTCATGCAAAGCAGCTCCCGACTGTGCCCTATCGATGTCTACTTGCGTTTCCAAAGGTAAGCCGCAACGGACCAGGGCCTGCTGCGTTAATGTGGGTGCAATGGTGGTATGACTTTGCTGGTTTGATGTGCTGGTCTGACCTGCCGGCGGTTCCTGATATCGGACAGCTGGCGACGATCGCAAGTCTGGAACAATGATCGAGGGTAGAAGTAGAAATTATAAATAAAACGACAAAAGTAAAAATAGAAAGCGTCTGGGTGAATAACGGACAACAGAAGCCGGTAAGGAGCAAAGAAGTTTGGGGTTTGTCGACGCTGTGGGAAGCTGCGTCGAGATAGATGCTGGCTCGGCGTCCACGAGCTGCGGCTTTCTGCGTCTGTCGGTGCCGGCAATGTGAAGTTTTCTGCCCACAACGCCTGACTTGGGGTTTGTGTTTTTGAGTTATTGGATGGTCGAGTTGTCAAGTTGCTGAGTTGTCTGAATGTCGAGTTCTCGAGTATTTTTGGTTTCCTGTTTGGCTTGAACTCCTTAGAGGTTCTAGGTTTCTTTGTGATTCTGTTGTTCTATCTTTCGCTGCTGCCGTGGAAGCTTTCCCATGCGACGCTATGCCCGCATCGTGCGTTTTGTTTGCTGTCCGTGTCTCGGGGGTCCTTTTTTCGTGTTTGCCCGTTGCTTTAGGCCGAAGATCGCTTTCGATTGGCCGAAGCAGCTGTTGAACCAATGCAAAAGAGCTATTATGTCGGTGTGCGACTGTGCCAACGGCTCGGCAAGTGGAAGATTTGGGTTGCAGTTTGCAGTTTGCACGGCAGCAAAGCTGCAGGACGTGGTGGGTGTGGTGGTGGGATGGGAGGGGGGAAAAATGCGTCGCGAGAGGGCGTGAAAAAACGTGTTGAGTAAAAGAGAAGAAAAAGAAAGAAAGAAACGCCAACTGAAAGAGAAAAAGAAAAACAAAAGGGTAAAAGAGAGAAAGAGTGTGTTACGACGTACGAGTAATGGCAGTAATGGCAGTTGAACTCATCTGAAGGGGAGACGACACAGAGAGGGAAGGAACGAGCCAGGGGCGTATTACTCGCAATACGACGTATTACGACGTATGGGATACACAGTCCTTGTACGATATTGCGTCGCAAAGCAGGCGCGACCGACTACCGCAAGCAATGAAAAAGACACACAGTCCACCGTCTCTGCCGTACTCCGTAGACGATAGAAATTAAAACCACACATATACCGTTGTATGGCGGTGATCCACTCGCAGCATCGACCTCTTTCGACGGGATGACAGAGTAACTCGTATTACGAGTAATCTCGCACTCCGTACAAACACAATGTCTGAGCACTCCGGACAGAGCTCGCTCGGGTCACTCTGTCATGGCTTTGGGTGTCAAAGCTTCTCTGGCTGGACTGTCGCAGCGTCACGATTTCTCTCTGGTCAAGGCCGCCCGGTTCGTTGATATCAAAGCTACGGAGTAATATGGATATGCATAATACGACGTACGGAGTACGGAGTACAGGCAAACAATCTCAACTCGTCCAGGCACTTTCAGTGCCCTGGCAGAAACCTGTAAAGGCACAGAATGCTAGCGACATATGGGGGGGGGCACAGGGCAGTGAATGCTGCAACTCCATGCCTCGGGACACAGAGCAGCAGTCGCAATGGCCCTCAGCAAGATTCACGAGCTCTGAACAGCTGCGGACAAAAAAGTCGAGCAGAAATCTGTCTTGGCGGTTGTGCAAAGATACAAGCGTTTCTTGGGCTACGAGACTCTTGCAAAAAAAAACAAAAAAAAACAATACTCCGTACGAGTTAGGCATTCCCGCACTCCCTGTATTATCACTGCAGGGTGCCCCATACGACGTAACGTTTTTCTTCCCCCCCAGTCCCTGCCCAGTCCAGCATCCTGGATCGTCGTCTTGCCTGTCCGGCACACGCGATATCACTTCGCGTGCGCCTGGGCGAATGAGCTCTGCCCTTGACCCGGTGATGAAGATTGTGAGCCCGTGGATGGGTACCAGGCCTGATGGGTACGATTCCTCGTATTACTCGTTCTGCGGCCAGACCCACGCTCTTCCAGCTTCTTCAACGATGTATTTTGCTCGTGTTAGCGGCCTTTGTTCTCTCCTTTCTTCCTGGATTTCCGCTGGCGGATTTCTATTTTGCCTATTCAGCTTGCTGTTTCAAGTCGAGGGTGGCTGGCCGGCAGCTTCTTGCTTTTTACGTCGCAATAACAGTTGAGAGAGAACAAAGGTGGTGCATCGACGGAACACGCAGCTGTATCGAAAGCGCACTTTTCGATCTGCGTCCGGGTTTTTTGTATCGATGGACGACATGTCCCGGGGGACGACGGCGGTGGCGTTAATGGCCTGTCTGGTGCAGCTGCAGCGCTGCTTCAAAATTACGGAGCAACAGGCGAAAAAGGGGGGGAAACGCCCCCAAAAGGCACCCCTGCCAACTTTGGATCGCGTGGCAAAAAAAAAGGCACTGCTGATCCGAACAAAAAAGTACTGGTAGGCAAATAGCCTGCAATGACACTGGAAAGCAAGGTCGTTTCTAGTACTTTGCAGCTCAAAAAGAGAGCAAAGTGCATGGACGCAATATGATTGTAGTTACCAAGAAAGGCAAAGGCAAACCGAAAAGGCACAACGATACAACGAGCCAAAAAGAGCAAGAGAACAGACAATGCATAACGATAAAACGGGCAAAGAGCGAGAGAACAGACGATGCACAACGATAAAGCGGGCAAAAGAGCAAGAGAACAAACAAGGCACAACGATAAAACGGGCAAAAGAGCCAGGGAGCAAAGAGCGAAAGAACAGACTAACAATCAAATCTCCGACGGCGCGACCGCGCTGACAGGGCTACCCATACGCAGTAATAACTCTTGGTAGACGGGCAGCCAGACCCTTGTCTTGCTTGTCTTGGGAGTGCGGAGCTTAGCGGTCGCTCGTAAGGATACTCGGACGGGTCATATGGCATCTTACAAAGAGGCAAAAGAGGCAAACATGCCGAGCTTCATCCGCCTTTCATACCCGACCCAAACACAGACAAGCAGTAAAAGTACTCGTAGATATATCCAAGGAGTGAAAGTACTCGTATATATATCCAAGGAATACCCAAGGAAAAGGGGTTGGCTGCTCAAGACTACCCGTGATCTTCTTCCTTGCTTGATGAGACCCCTGGTCGCGTATTACGCCCCGTTTCCCCTACGAGGCAGAGTCGTACGAGGGGGGACCATGACCTGGTGACGAAGCGTCGTTTATTTTTGGGCTTCTTGCTTGCATTACGTGGTGGGCGGGCGGCGTGCCAGCATGGCGATAGAGTCTGATGTTTGACAGTACGCCGATCGAGGCCCTGACCGCGCCAGAGGGGCAGACAAAAACCGGGAACAATGCAGCCTGTTTTTGCAGCTTTGGCGTTTGAGCTGCGGCGGCGAACCGGACGTGAGTACTCGTACGAACAATGGGGACCAGAGTCGCATGACGTCTTCTCATGCTCTCCTTCCGACTTGCCTGCTTATCTTTCCTGCGCTCTTATTTGGAAAAGCAGAAGAGCAAGAGCAAAGAGAGAGAGCAAGAGCAAAGAGCAAGAGCAAAGAGAGAGAGCAAAGAGCATGAAAAACAAAAGTCAGACAAAAGACAAACAAGGCAGGGTGAAAAGACAAACATGAGATTATGGATATGAAAACTAGCTGTTATCTAGCCACCCCTAGGTGGCTAGACATGTGACTCTGTGGCTTTCCTCCTATTGTCACCCGTGCATGACAAACTCCCACGACCCGGTTCGACCTGCTGGTCTTGCTGGGCAATTAGATAGCCCGTCCGGCGCGCGCCTTGTTTTCGCGATACCGCTTCTCTTTGCCGGCCGCTTTGCGTCGCCTGCGCCACGACCGGTTGAGGTCGCCGCGGTTGTCCCAGAACCAGCTCTGGAAGTCGCTGCTGGGATCGGCGGCGTTCTTGCTGCTGCTGCTGTCTGGTGCTTTTTCGTCGTCGTCCATGCCTTCGTCCTTGTCGCCGTCCTTGTCGCCGTCGTTGTCGTCGTTGTCGTCGTCGCTGCCTTGGCTTCCTCCTGCCGCAGCTGTCTCCATGTCGTCGCCGTCCTCTGCGTCTTCCTCCGCTTTTGCGTCAGCCTCCCGGTCGCCCGGCAACGGCCAGCGAAAGCTGCTGGTGCGGCTCGGGTGGGCCGTGTCGGGTGTTGGCGCCGCGCTGCGGTTCCGCCGCCACTCAAACTCCTGGCGCGTAAACGGCGTCATGGGCTGCTGCACGCCGAAGCGGTCCTCTGCTTCCTCGTCGGCATCCATGTCGACGTCGCCGTCGGCGTCGTCGGCGCCCTGTCCGAAAAAGCGAAAAGGCGTTGGCGCCGCCGCCGGCGAGCTGTCCGCCGCGGCAACCTGTCCCGCCGGCCGCTTGTACAGCGCCTCCAGCGGATGTACTGCCCTGGAGGCTGGCGCCGGCGTGGCGGGCGGTGGCAGCGGCAGCTGAAGCTGAAGCTGCGGCGGCTGCGGCAACTGTGGCGGTGGCGATGGCGATGGCAGCTTGATGGTCAGGCCTCTGGGCCCGCGCGACGAGGTGGGCGTCGTGGCCGTGGCATGGACGGCTGTCGTCACGTTGTGCTGTTTGTTGTTTGCGTCCTTGTCCGTTTCGCCGTCTTCCGCCTTTTCGTCCTTCGACGCAACAACATCTCCCTTCTCTGCCTCCGAAACGCTGTCGCTGCTGTCGCTGCTGTCGCTGCTGTCGTTGTCGCTGTCGCTGCTGCTGTCGCCATCGCTATCACCGTTGTTCTTGGCAGTGTTGTCGTTTTTTTCGCTTTCTTCGTCGCTGCCTTCGTCCTTGCCAGGGTCGCTCTCGCTCTCGCTCTCGCTCTCGCTTTCACTCTCGCTCTCGTTCTCGCTGTCGCTGCCGCTGCTGCTGGTCGCATCCGAGACGTCAGCCCCGGCCGCCGACGCCGCCGCCGCCGCCTTGCGCTTCTTGGGTATGATCTTGGCCGCCAGCAGCGCTGGCCGCGTGGTCTGCAGCGGCTGCACCACCTGGCCCGTGGCCGCGTCCACCCAGCCCTGGCCGTCGACGTATTCCAGGTTGGACTTTGGCAACGGCGCCTTGGCGCTGCTGTCGTCCTTGAGAAAGGTCGGGAACTTGGTGGCGTGCTCGAATTCGTGCACCACCACCTCGCGTGCCTTTTTGCCTCTTTTGTCCTTTTCCTTTTTGCGCGGGAGAGGAAGCGTGTCGGCAATGGACCCTCCTGTCTCTGCTGCCGCTGATGCTGCCGCTGATGCTGCCGCTGGTGCTGCCGCTGGTGCTGCCCCTGCTTGAGCGGCGGCGGCGGCCGCCGCCAGCGCTTTGGGAGGCAGAATTGTCTTGATCAGGCACTCGGGCTGGTCGGTGTACTTTGACTTTGCACGCCGCTTTTTCTGCACGGCCGCCAGCCGGCGCTCCTTTTGCACCGCCGTCTTGGCCTTTTTCTCTTTGCGCACCTCGCGCCGGTTCTTTTTCGGAGCCGCCGCCCCCGCCGCTGCGGCTCCGTCTGCCGGACCATCGCCGCCTCCTCCTCCGCCCGGCGGCTCTGTCCATCCGCGCTTCACCTGTCGGCCCGGCTCGAGCTGGACGCCCGGGATGACTCGTCCCGCAGCGGCCATGCCGCCGCTGCCGCCGATGCCGCTGCTGCCACCGCTGCCGCCGCCGCCAAGCATGCGCCACGCCGGAAGCCCAAACGTCGCCTCGTTCTCCATCTGCTGCTGCGACTTTTTAAGATCCCGCCGGTTGCGGTACTTGGCCTTGTTGCTCTTGGCCTTGGTGCCGCCGCCGGCGGCGTTCCGCCGCGACTGGGGGATGGGCATTTCGCCGCTGGCGTCGGAATCGGAATTGGAATCGGAATCAGAATCAGACCCGGAGGCCTCGGCTTCAAAAACAGGCTCTCTCCGCGGCCGCGCCGGCTCGATCCGCAGCTTCGCTCCCTTGAGCACGGCGCCGTGGAGCTTCCGCCGCAGCTTCTCGGCCGTCTCGCACGGCAGGTCGACAAACCCGTAGCGCTTCTCCGGAAACGTCTGCAGGCTGTGGAAGGAGATGTTGCGGGCCTCCTGGCGCGCCGCCGCCGGCAGCACCACACTCAGCAGCGCCGGGTCGAGCGGCGTAATGTGCAGGCGGGTGTAGGCTGTCGTGCTGTCTCCGGCCGAGTCGGCCGGCGCTTGGGCCTGGGGGGTCGTCGGCGCCGGGGGCGCAGCCAGCACGCCGTTACTTTTTGCAAATCCAGTCTTGACGGGCCCTAGGCGAGTAGACATGTCGCTGCCATTGTCGTCGTGGCCGGGCGAGAGCTTTGATGGATGGGAGGGAAAAAAACGATAAAATAAGAGGAGAAAAAAGCTAAAAAAAAAAATGAGGCAGAATGGCATAAAAGGCCAAAGGCGGTAAGAACTAAAATTTACGAGTGCTCCAGTAAGGTATTACTCAGAGAGGAACGAAAAGTGGGCCCATTTAAACCTCAACCGACCAGAGTGCTTTATGCACGGTCAAAACAAAATATCGCTGCAGCAAGAGACAATTCAATTTCTGAAGGCACGAAAGCTATGGGGCTCATATAAACGGATCATACAAAGCAATTGTGGATCTGTGATGTCTTCCCTTGCACTGTACAACGTACGCAGGTGGCTTATGCGACGCTAGCTATCTGAATATCTGAGCTGCCACAGCCACAATATAAAAATAAGCTATATGGCAATCAGGTCGCAGAAAGATTCAGCAGTGAAAGACGAGCGTCATCTTGCAAATCTGTAAAGGGGCTGGAATTAATAGAAAACAGACTTTTCAAGCGCCCAATGGCAAAGGGGCAGCATCTGTTCGTGTAAGCATCTGATCTTCCCTCTTCGTCGCTGTGGCTGACGCCAAGAAAGAAGATCTATTCTGTAGCATCGTAAGGATCACGTCAATACAAGTCATATTCGAGAACGCTTGACTGCTTCTGCCCTGTTCACTTGAAAGTGTTTCTTTTTGGTTTCTTCTAATTGTTGAGGGTCCTTGTGAATCACCATCTCGTGCCTTTTTGTCGTCTAATTGTTGAGGGCCCTTGTGAATCAGCATCTCGTACCTTTTTTTGTCGTTCTAGAATCAGCCGTGACGATCCGGGGCAACAAGATACCGAGTGCTTTGCAGAGTAAGTCTCAACTCAAGACTATTTGGCGGCATAGGAACAGTGTCTGTCACTGTCCATGCGACATTTCGGCAAGGGAGAGGTGAATCCATCTTGTCATTATAGTCATGATATCACGAAAGTCATAAAGGGAGAAAGCCGACTGTTTCTACTGACTCCTGAAAAAGAGAATGAGCCAATGTCATGTTTTTTTGAAAAACTTCTTTGAACTGGGAGGACAGAATACAGAGCATGGATTGGAATGGAACTGGGGTATTTTGGTGGTTACGACTTGTTTTCAAGTGCCAACGGCATGAGAGAAAGCTCGAATGGCCACTGTGCCGGTGCAAATCGCCATCGGATGTCAACGATCGGCAAGTCCCTTTGCGGGGAGCGGGCCTTTTGTTCAAAATCAGAACCGAGCATGTGATAAAATACGAGCACAAAACAGTTGCCGAAACTCGAAGCCTCGCACCGTCCGCTTTGCCATTGACGCTATATAAAGTGTGTGGGGAGAGAACCTGGGGAAAGCTGGGGATCTAGTGTCCTCAAATCTCACCATTTCCCTCTTCTGTTTGTATAGCTTCCATCTTGAGATCAAAACTTTCGTCTCTGCTTCTCTGTCAACCAAAAAAGCCCCCACACAAACCCATAAACAAGCAACGATGCTGGCCAAGCACCTATTTTCAGCGGCTATGCTGCTGGTGCCGACGGTGGTTGCCGACGGCGCTCACATTGTGGAGGCTCTCAAAAATGTGGCTTATAACACGGCGGACCTGAACAACACGGTGGCCGCGTGGAACGGCGGCTTGTTCAGCGCCATCGAGATTGTGCCGGAAACGACGGACCTTTTGCGTGTGATCAACGAGGCGGCCGACGTTGCGCGAGAGTCGGCCACCTTGAGCCCGCTCGAGGCCATCAGCGTGGCCGTCGCCACGCAGTCGCTGATCCAGGATGTCAACAACACGCTGACTAGCTTGATCGAGGCCAAGCCCAAGTTCGACCACCTCCTTCTCAGCCACATCGTGCGCTTCAGCCTGAAGCTAGAGCAGCAAGCCACCGACAGTTTCAGCGCAGCGGTGGCCGAGAAGATCCCGTCCGATCTGCTGCCAGCTGCAACCTCGCTGGCCGCCCAGATTGACGCATCATTCAACCAGGCCATCTCGGCCTACTCGAACTAATGATGGAATAAGGCAGGATATTGGGGGGAAAGGTCATTGTGGAGAATTTAATAAAAAATGAGATTGAAAGAACAATCGGCGCTTTGTGTATTATTACAGCCTTGGTATGGGATTAACCAAGGCTCAGGGGCCACTTGTTATTTGGCTGTAAAAACAGCCGCGACAAGTAAGGCTGCTCTTGGTGAGCGGTGGCGATGTCATGCTGTTTCCATATTGAAGTGACAACGCTCTCGGCCCGGGCAGCGTTCTGTTGCCTTGTCAGATTTGTAGCAGCAGGATAGAAGACAAGAACATGAAATAAGATTGCAACAGAGGCATGGCAGAGTGAAACAGAGGCATGGCAGAGAGCGAAGCAGAAGCACGGCAGAGAGCAAAACAGAAACATAGCAGAGAGCGAAACCAAAGAAAAAAAACTGGCACAAACTCACCCCGAGACACTTGGCAAACCTGAGCAAGGCAAAGGCATCCAGGACCTTGACGCGGTGGTCTTCGACCAGGGAGGCTGCGCCGGCGACAAACAACGGCCAGATCAGGGGCGTCATGCCCCAAATGGGCGAGTCGTCCGCGTCCATCAGCGCCGTCACCGCCGTGATGCAGGCCAAGGCCTGTGAGACGCGGGACTGCACGGCCGCGTGGCTGACCCAGAGGCCACGGACCGATGTGTACAGAGCCACAAAGGCGGCCTGCCGCCTTGCCTCGGCCGTGAGGATCAGGATGCGGGCACGCACCGAGACGGCCGGATCGGCGGCCGGCGAAAGACAAGCCCCGATCATCTCCGCCAGGTTGGTGTCTTCGGTGATGACGAGCGGGAAAGCATGGCGCGACGCCTGCCGAAGGCCGAAGAGGCGCCGTTCGATATTTTGGTCGGCCGCGGCAGCAGAGACAAGGCCGGAGGCAAAGGCGTCCGGCGACTGTGTGATGCTGCTGATCTCGGACGTGATGGCCATCAGCTCGCTCGAGCAGCCCATGAAGCCGTCGATTTCCTGAAACGTCAGTCCTTGGCTGAGCCAGAAGCACGGCGACAGAAGAGCCGGCCCAATCGAGCAGCCGCCGCTGCCGCTGCCGCTGCCGCCGCCGCCGCCTTCCTTGTTGTCTGCGGCGGACGTGGAGCTGATGGTGCTTCCGGCAGCAGCCTCCGCGGCTGCTCCGTTGACGCTCTGGTAGCCAAAGAACTTGTTGGCCCACCACGAGATGCCGGTCGACCACTGCTCTCCAAAGTAGCCCAAGCCGCCGTTGTCGACATCGCTGCTGTCACCGCTGCTGCTGCTGCTGCTGCTGCTGAAGCTGCTGCTGAGGCTGCGGCCACCAGCGCTCGACGGCAGCCTGCTGGTACACACTTTGGACTGCAGGATGGACCGGCCGCCGTTCAGATGCTTGTCCCAGTTGGGGCCCGACCCGTCCTTGATCTCAAAGACGCACAGCATGATGGCGGCCGCGATCATCTCCTCGTGCCGCCGCTCCGGCTCGTCCTGGTACGATCTGCGCAGGTGGATCAGCGCCTTTTCCTTCTGCTCCAGCGCCTGGATGTGGTACGCCGGGTCTTCGTGGCGGCGATAGAAGGCAGCCACAGCAAGAACGGCGTGGAGCACGGACGGGTGATTGGCCGACATGGGGATGATGATGGTTCGGAATCCATTGGACGAATCGTCAAACATGGTGCATCTGGGACATATTTCACGAGCATCTGAGCGAGTCAATATCGGCCAGAACAAAAAAAGAAAATAAGACGAGAGAAAGAAGAGAAAAAAAAAAACATACAGTACGTAAACAAGAGGTCGTCGTAAGACGTGGACATGTCCAAGGGAGGAAACCACGACGGCTCTTCCAGAAGAAGCAGTTCGTTGACCAAGAAAGAATCAAACGAGTCGGGCGAAAACTGATCTAGCGGAGAGAGGGGGAAGGACGTCGACGACCAGGTGGCCGACGGGGTAGACAAGAGGTCCGGCCACGAGGCGTCGCTCGGGGGGCAGCCCGAGGAAAGAGACGACCGTCCGCACGGACTGGTGCCGCTCAGGGACATGGGCGAGCTGCTGCTCTCATCCTCGTCGGCAAATGCAGTCGTCTGGTCTCTGGCGAAGAACGACGGCACTGGGTGTGGAGGGGACAGAGACAGGCTGGAAGCTATGCTGCCGGTGCTGCCGATACTGCCGGTGCTGCTGCTGCTGGTGCCGAGCCCTTTGGCCTCCGCATCGTCATTTTCCTGTTTTGAGCGGAAGTCGCCAATCGTGAAATGGACAAAGTGCACAGGCTGCTGGCTTTTGGTCGGCATGCAGGCCGCGTCCAGAAGACGGACGCAGTCCTGACTCCCGCTCGGGGCTTTCCATGTCTCTTTTTCTCCTCCTCCGCCATTGCAACGAAACGGCTCGTCAGGCGGTGACCCTGTATTGGGCGGGAAGGGAGAGCAAACGGCATCGGCGGCACTTGCATCGCCGCTCCCCCATTGCAGTCTTAGTCCATATTGGCAAGGCAGCTGAAGACGCACACAAGCTTGGCACATGGGCCTTTCCTCTGTTGCCGGTGCGAATCCATGGTCAATTGTGGCCCCGAGAGAGAGGGATAGGGATGTAACGCTGCATCTGCTCCCCAGACTTACCCGAACACTTGACTTTTCGTTCTGCCAAGAGTTAGTACGACGAAGAGACATTATGGTAATACAAAGACGTAAAAACAAAACCGCCTATCAACGGGGGAAACATACTCTTGCAGGGCCAGCAACCCGACCGCGCTTTGGGCTGCCGTCTTCCCTTTGGCGGGAGAGACTGAGAAGGCTGTTTCGGCATGGTTCCGAGTGGGTTTTTTTTTTGCCCAAAATATCAGTGGCAGTCGTACCATCCAAACAGCTATCCAAATCATCTTGAACGGCACCTATCCCTTCCGCTTAGAAAAAAATTGACAAATC
>JADHKP010000019.1:277613-379209 GCA_019925385.1 Raffaelea deltoideospora
CCCCGCCGCTCCCGGCGGGGGTCCCCCGGGGTTTCTTTTATTTTTGGGGGGGGGCGGCATTTGGTTATGTGACAGACAAGGCTTGGTTTTCAACACGACGCAAGATCGATCTCGAGATGAGTTCCTAGTGATGGGGAAAGCGGGTATTCAAATAGGTAAAAGAACCCGAGCGGCGTAGGAAAATGGAGTGCGAGCATTGATCAAAACGAGTATCCATACTCGTAAGACGATAAGGACAGCTACTAGAAGATTAATCGGACCCTCATCCATCCAGAGGTGGGTCGTACTTGCTAAGAAAAACTAGCCTACGCTCGCTCCGCTCATAATTATAGTCCCCCTTGTTAGCTGCTTCTTTGGTCGGGATCAGTTGCCCTCTGAATATCGGTAAGATGATGTTCTGCTAGTGCACCACTGCGGCTCTCTGCAGCCATTTCCCCCATAGCATCATCATAGCTCCCCCAAAGCAATGCAATAGATACCGACGAGTGCAAAACCAGACGAAGCAAATGAGATTCTTCCCCACTACAGCTCGAGCAAGATATCGTATCAAAAAAAAAAAGATATATGCCAAGATAGATGCCAATATACTCTAACCAAGAGCCATGATTTGCTATCTCTTCTCTTCTTCTTTTTTTTTTTTTTTGCTCCCCCCCCTTAGGAGCGATATCAGCGCTGGCCTCGTCATACTCGCACCATCCATATCTCAAGTCTTGAGTCTTTGCGTTTACGTTTATCTTTTTTTTTTCTTTTTTGGTTGTCGTTGTTCAGCTCGTGTCAACTCAGATTCAACCCCTGACCCTGACCCCCCCCTTCCTTCCCCCTTTCTTGCCCTCCTCCGCCCTTCTCATGCCGCCTCAGTTGACCATTGTTCACTATGAATGCTGGTGATGATGGGAAACCACATGCTTTCCCTCAGCGACAGCTGAAGCTTCTATGTGCGTGATGGTTTCCCCCTTTTCGATTGTGTGCCCTTCTCTCCTCTTTTTCTTTTTTTTTTTTTTTTGTTCTATTTCTGACAGGACAGTGGTCTGCCGGCTTGTCGAGCCGCTGGCCTTCAACTCGATTGTGCCGTATTTGTTTTCCATGGTGAAGCATGTGTCACCGGCAGACCAGACGGATTTGCAGGCGACGAAGCTGGTTACGCTCATCTTTTCAGCATATTCGTTTGCTCAGTTCGCCACCAACATCGTATGGGGCCGGCTCAGCGACCGGGTCGGTCGGCGGCCCGTCATGCTGTTCGGCCTCGCCGGCGTGCTGGTCAGCACGCTCGGATTCGCCTTTAGCACGTCGGTGACGGCCATGTTTGTCTTCCGCATTGCCGCCGGCCTGCTCAGCGGCAATATCGTCATCACGCGCACCATGATTGGAGACATGGTCCAGGGGCATCAGAAGCACGCAGCCCGGGCCTTTGCCTGGAACCAAACAGCCTACCAGATCGGAACGGTGGTTGGGCCCTTCATCGGAGGCTATCTCGTCGAGCCCTGCCAGCAGCTGCCAGCGCTCTGTCGGGGCGGCCGGTGGGCTTTGCTGCAGGCGTATCCCTTTGCCCTGCCCAATCTTTTGATTTCTTGTCTTTTGGCCATCAGCTTGGCCGTGGCGTATTTCTGCCTCGAAGAGGTGAGCCCATATGGCTTCTTTTCTTTCGTTCTCTCGTTCTCTCCTTCTTTCATCGTTATGCGTAAGCCAAACGCCTAACTCTCCAGACTCTGGTGCAAAAGAAGCTCCCACCACGAGGCGACGAATGTGGCCAGGGCGAAGCCGACGAGAGGTCGCCGCTCTTGCCGGACCGCGGCAACGAGTCTGGGTCGCAGGCGGTGGCTTCGTCTCGGCTCTCTGCCGTCTTCTCTCCAAACGTCAACCACATGGTGGTCTGCTACGCCCTGATGGCTCTCCACACCATCTGCTTCGACCAGATCTTCCCCGTCTTCCTGGTCACGAGCGCCGTTCAGCAAAAGGGCCCGATGCAGACGCTGTCGTCGTCTCTCGGCCTCGGCGGCCTCCTGCATCCGAGCGGCGGCCTCGGCTACTCGTCCACCACGGTGGCGACGTTTGTGTCCGCGTCAGGCCTCCTGTCCATCCTGATGATGATGTCTGTCTTCCCGCCCGTCGACGTCTTCTTTGGCAGTCTGC
The DNA here is from genome assembly GCA_019925385.1 of Raffaelea deltoideospora. Taxonomy (NCBI): domain Eukaryota; kingdom Fungi; phylum Ascomycota; class Sordariomycetes; order Ophiostomatales; family Ophiostomataceae; genus Raffaelea; species Raffaelea deltoideospora. The sequence goes on from JADHKP010000019.1 coordinate 279,744, forward strand.
GCTGTCTGCGCGCCAGCTTGCTGGTGCTCCCGCTTGCCTATGTGCTGATCCCATACCTCGTCCTGCTGCCCGTGTCGCCCGACTGGGTGCGGCTCGCGGGCGTCGCCTGCGTCTTTGTGCTCAAGACGGCCGCCGCCGTCTTTTCCTTCAACGACAATGCCATTCTTCTGAATGCCGTCGCGCCCTCGCCCCAGGCCCTGGGGCTGATCAACGGCATGGCCCAAACGGCGGCCAGCGGCGCCCGTGCGCTGGGCCCGGCTGCCATGGGCTTCTTTGTCGGCCTCGGAGACCAGGCAGGATCGAATGCGCCGGGCTGGTGGTTTTTGACAGCGGTAGGGATCGTCGGCGCGGTCCAGGGGTTCTGGGTGTCGGATCAAAAGTCGTGATGGAGGCTAAGCAGAAAAAAAAAGGAGAAATGGTGCAGACAAAAATAAAAGAGGTTTAGAAAAGTTACATTAATTAGACATTATTTAGACACTATTTAGATTGAATTGCATGAAAATGATACTTTTTTCATCTTTGCTGCTCAGTCACTGTAGTGCCGAACTACATACCATAGAAGGATACTTCTTGCTCGTATACTATAGAGATAAGTACTCCATATACTATATCCATAGATAAGGCTTGTACGAGGTTTAAACGAACCAATAAAGTACCATCGTGACACACGTTTTCCCCAGCACTAAAACAAAAAACTAGGGTCCCCACCATGTGGCGAGAAGCATACTAAGGAAAATTTTAAGTTGAATTAAGTTGAAAATAACTATGAGTCTATCCATAGGGTTGTGATAAGAGATACATTGGATAAGAGATAAACTGCCGCGCCCCATCTCGCTAGTGCAGATAGACAAAGGCCTTGTTCTCCTTGTCGGTCATATCCAAGAAGGCAGAGTCCTCGACGCTTTCCGTAGTGGCATTCGCCTTCCTGGTCTTGTTCTCCATGTAGTACGAGAAGCCCAGAGCAAGGGCAAGGCAGATGCACACGCAGTAGCTGACAAGCATGGCAGTGATGCCGCCAATGTATTCCGGAGCTTGCTTGGCGATGAATGTTTGGGGACCTGGAGGGAGTCAGCTTTATGCAAAAAAAAGAAAGAAAGAAAACATAGTAACGTACCAATGATGTTGCCCACTGCATATGCCAAATACATGATGAAGGAAACCGTGACCTCTGTCCAAACGTTAGCAAACTGTGATACATGTGAGAGAGAAAGTGCGGGAGACAATGGGCAGCCTACTCTTGGTATGGCCAGCCGTGTTGGCCTGGTACATGGACAGGGCAATCATGTAGCCAGCATAGAAAGTGTAGATAAGATAGACACCGGCCAGTCTAGCTCCTGTGTTGCTTTTGGCGGTTGCTAAAGAAAGAAAAAGATTAGCTGATGTTCCAATGCAAGGCAATCGCAATCTAGTCTCCTCGAGAGAAAGTGGAGTCCCGAGGGATGCCAAGAGAGCACTTCTTACCCTTGTTCAGAATGGTGCCGACAATCGGAATGAGCAGGACGACAGCCATGATCAGGGTGCGGAAGCGCTTGGTGCGGGCAGCGAAAAGACTGGCGACGAGAGCAGCCAGGGTGGAGAACAGGCCGGTGGGAATCTGGAGCAGCGTGGTGATGTGCGAGGAGAAGCCCAGGTTCTTGATGACGAGGCCGTTGAAGGTGTTGAGGCCGCCGTTGGGGATGGTGACGCCAATGATGTAGAAGAAGAGCAGATAGGTGCGGTAGTCGAGGAAGCTCTCGCGCAGCTGGTACCACTTCCACGTCTTGTTCTCAATGCCCGTCTGGTTTTCGCGCACGCGGTGGACGACCATGGCCTTCTCGCGCGGCGTCAGCCAGCGGCAGTCGCCCGGGTTGTTGGGCAGGTAGAAAAAGACAAAGACGGCAAAGATGCAGGTGACGCCGCCCAGGACGATGAACAGCCAGCGCCAGTTCAGCAGCGAGCCCGAGCCCTCGGGAATGAAGCCAATGCCATAGCCAATCAGGCCGTTGACCACCGACGAATACGAGCCAAACGTGATGGTGTTGCGCAGCGGCTGCTCCGACTTTTTGTAGTACATTGTATACCTTGTGCTTGTGTTAGCGGGGGGTGCAGAGAGAAGCTTTGATAGCAAGGCAGGACAGAAGAGAGAAGCTCTGATAGTGAGGCGGGACAGCAGAGAGACATACATAATAGTGATAGCCGGGGTCGAGCAGGCCTCAAGTCCACCGAGGAAGAAGCGACAGGCTGTAATGGATTAGCTAGGAGGAAAAAGAAGACAGCGGACCGGGAAAAAAAAATACATACTGGCAATCCCCCCAAAGTTGTGGCAAGCGGCCATGATCATCTGGATAGCACCCCAGAGGAAGATGTTTACAGCGTAGTACTGCACGCGTGTCGGTCAGCAAAGTGCATTCTCAGACAAGTCACAACCCAGATAACAGAACAAAATCTTACCTTTCCGATAGGGAAATGATGCATGGCGTACGAGGTCGGGATCAGAAACAGGAGACCACCAAAGTAGATGATACTGTAAGTGAAGGACAGAAGAACGTCAGCACAGATATCTAGAGGGCCAACCCAAAAAAACTACCGGCACAGAGCAGTCTCTTCTTACCTTCCAACCCAAGAATACTGGTTTCCAACAAGGTGCAGATCGGACCGGAAGCCATAGAGGGCAGCAGTCGAGACGGCGACCTTGTCGACACCGTTCAAGGTGGCGCAGATGGTCAACTGGAACGTGTTAGAGAGCAGGAGCAAGACAAGAAGACAGAGCAAGACAAGAAGACAAGAAAACAAGAGTAAGACAAAAAGAGAGAAAACCGCAGGAGCAAAGCACATACCACAGGCACGAGACGCCAGTCAATCTTCCAGCGCAGCTTGCGGTCCTCTTCCTCGGTGAACTCTTCGTGGGCATACTCGGCAGCTTCAGCCAGAATCTGGTTGGCCACGTCGTAGCCCGGGTCGACAGTCACCATTTTGGCATCCTCAGGCACCTCCGCAACGGCGCTCTGCGTGGCCGGCGCAGCTCCGGCCTTCTCAATATCCATGACGGACGAGGAGGGAGAGAATTCGAAAAGTGAAAAAAGAGTGGCCAAATATGGCTTTGTCGGACTGATTTCCTACTTCTGCTTTGGTTTTTCAATGACGAAGAAGAAAAGACAAAGACACCGCAGATCGTTTCTTTCCACGCGCGCTCTTCTTCCTCCTTTGCTTTGCGGAGCTTCTCTTCCTGTATTATACTTTTTTTTTTGGCCTATGCCATTGCATGTTGCATATGCAGGCTGACTGGTTTGGTGATAATGAGATAATGAGATCAAGGAAGACAGTCCAAGCCCAGAACAGGCTTGGCTTGGACGTGCCCATTCTTCTTTCGTTCTTGCTAGGCCCCTTTGTCTGATTAGTTCTCTGGGGAGGGCAGGATAATCCGAGCAGAGTCCGCCAGATTGCGCTAGTATGGACGGCAATTGAACCCGAGCAATTGAACCCGAGCAACGAAATCAAACAGATTAGACATTAGACCCTCTTTTGCTTCTCCACCCGAGCCTGGTGGCGGATGCATGGTCGGCATCCAATGAGGAATGGTCGCCGCCGGCTAGCTCAATTGGACGCACTGACCTTTGTGCATTGATCCGGCAAGAGCAGGGCTTGTGGGCGAGCGTAGCCTCGTCGGGTTCTCCTTCCTCCTTTAGCGCTCGAGGAGATAAAGCAAGTCCCCGTTTTTTTTTACATCATACGGTCCGAGGAAATTTGGCGATGCTATCGATTTAAAACAGAAACCTCCGTCTGCTGGTTTCCTATCAACCGAGATGAAGGCAGAGCAAAAGATTGCAGTAGCAGTTACTCCTCGTCAAGCCCTGTCACGATGTCCGGAATGCGAATTGCAATTGGTACGTTCACTTTTCTCTGTCTTGTAACTTTGGGTTCTCACTTTTGTGTTCTAACGTCCCAGACCGCGGTGGCACCTTTACGGATGTCATTGCCACCAATGTGCCTGGCCAGAAGGATGCTGTCATCTTCAAGCTTTTGTCTGAAGACCCTGCCAACTATGCCGATGCGCCGGCAGAGGGCATCCGGCGCGTGCTGTCTATGGCCTTGGGCAAGGACCTGCCGCGCGGAGAGCCGCTGGACACGTCAGCCATTGCCAGCATCCGCATGGGAACGACGGTAGCCACAAACGCCCTGCTGGAGCGGCGGGGCGCGCGCTGTGCCCTCGTCACCACGCGCGGCTTTGGCGACCTGCTCACCATCGGGACGCAGTCTCGGCCCAACATCTTTGACTTGGCTGTGCGCAAGCCGGAGATGCTGTTCGAGCGCGTCGTCGAGGTCGACGAGCGCGTCACCATGGAGGAGTTTAGCGAGAATCGAGAGCCGCCAGACGCGAGCGTGTTGGAGAAGCGAGTCCAGGCCGACCCGGATCTTGTTCGGTGTGAGAGCGGCGACATTGTTCGCATTCTGCAGAGACCAGGTAAGTTAAAAGAGGGCGTGAATCGCCGGCTCCGTTAAAAAAAAAGCAGAAGAGCGAGGATAGCCGGCTTCCGGCGTGGAAGAGAAGAGCAAGTATAACAGGCTCCCTTCTAAAATACTTCTGACTCTTATACCGCCAGACTTGACCAAGATCAAGGCCGAACTCCAGGCTCTCAAAGACGATGGCTTCACTTCGATTGCCATTGTGTTTGCGCACTCTTACGCGTTCCCGGATCACGAGCGCGCAGTGGCCAAGGTGGCCACTGAGGAGGTCCAGTTCAAGTACTGCTCGCTGTCGTCCGAGCTCAGTCCATCGATCAAGATGGTGAGCCGCGGCCTGACCGCCACGGCCGACGCCTACCTGACCCCTGTCACCAAGTCTTACGTCGACGGCTTCCGCAGCGGCTTCCAGGGCCGCCTGGAGGACGAGAGCAGCATTGCCTGCGACTTTATGATGAGCGATGGCGGCCTGACCAACTGGAAAAGCTTTTCTGGCGTCCGGGCCATTCTCAGCGGTCCGGCTGGAGGCTATGTCGGGTTTGCAAAGACATCCTACTCCGAGAAGGATGGCAGGCCCGTCATTGGCTTTGACATGGTGAGTGTTGTCTGCATCTGTATGCGAACACAAGAGTGTTGCTTGATCTGCTCTTTTGCGAACACGAGAGTCTCCCATGCTAATCGTTTGAGACAGGGAGGCACGAGCACGGATGTCTCTCGTTACGGGGGCTCATACGAGCACATCTTTGAGAGCACCACAGCCGGCATCACGCTGCAGACGCCCCAGCTCGACATCAACACGGTTGCGGCCGGCGGAGGCTCCATTCTGTCGGTGCGGAACCACCTGTTCCATGTGGGGCCAGAGAGCGCCGGTGCGCATCCGGGGCCGGCGTGTTACCGGAAGGGTGGCCCGCTGGCGGTCACCGATGCCAATCTCGTGCTGGGCCGACTGCTGCCGGAATACTTCCCGCACATCTTTGGCCCCGAAGAGAATCTTCCGCTGGATGTGGAGGCGAGCCGGCGGCTCTTCCGCGATCTGGCGGACGAGGTCAAGGCCGAGACCGGCAAGGACGCCACGCCCGAAGAGGTGGCCTTGGGCTTCATCGAGGTGGCCAACGAGACGATGGCGCGGCCCATCCGGGCACTGACGCAGGCTCGCGGCTACGAGCCGGCCGTGCACCGGCTGGCCGTGTTTGGCGGCGCGGGCGGCCAGCATGCCTGCGAAATGGCGCGGCTACTGGGCATCGACTCCATCATCATCCACAAGTACTCGAGCATTCTGTCGGCCTACGGCATGGACCTTGCCGAAGTGACCGAGGAGCTGCAGGCGCCGGCCGCGGAGGTGTGGGACGAGCAGCCGGGCAGCGCGAGCGCGCAACGGCTGCGCGAGCGCGCCGACGCTCTCAAGCACAAGGTGCAGCAGCAGCTGGAGCAGCAGCAGAACATTCCGGCGTCGCGCATCGAAACGACCACCTTCCTCAGCATGCGCTTCCACGGCACCGACACCAACCTCATGATCGAGGAGCCGGCCGACGGCGACTATGCGGCCGCGTTCAAGCACACCTTCCAGCGCGAGTTCACCTATCTGCCCAAGGACCGCAACATCCTGGTCGACAGCATCCGCGTGCGCGGCAAGGGCAGCAGCAGCGGGCCCGGCGACGGCCAGCTGACGCCCTTTGACGAGATGGACGACCTCAAGTCCGGCAAGCTGGCCCAGTATGTGCCCGCGCCCGAGAAGACGGCCCCGATGTACTTCAAGGGACTGGGATCGGTCGAGGCCCCTGTTTACATCCTAGACCAGCTCTCTGCGGGAGCCAAGGTGACAGTACGTATTAATTTTTTATTTTTCTTTGGGCGCCGTGGCACGTAAAGCAGCGGTCGGTTTGCTGACTTGCACAACTCCATAATAGGGACCTGCCATGATCATCGACAAGACGCAAACCATCTTGATCCTGCCCGGCTGCACGGCGCATGTGCTCTCCCGGCATGTGGTGATTGACGTTCCGAAATCGAGCAAGGCCGAGGTTGACGTGCCAGCCGCAGCAACGGAGGAAAGCTCGACACAAGTTTCCAAGCCCAGCATCCCTGTCCAGGCCCGAGAGGTCGATCCGGTTCTGCTGTCTGTCTTTGGCCACAGATTCATGAGCATCGCCGAGCAGGTGAGAAGACAGAAGATTGCAAAAGATCCCAAACCATTTTTTTTTTATGTTGTCCTCTTTATGGCTAACCCATGCCGCGTCTGCTAGATGGGACACACGCTGCAAAAAACTTGTGTCTCTGTGGCCATCAAGGAGCGGCTCGACTTTAGCTGTGCGTTGTTTGATTCCAACGGCGGGCTCTGTGCCAATGCGCCTCATGTTCCGTAAGTGCAGTAAAAAGCAGGGCCGGGTTGGAGACCATGCAGCGCTGCAGAGTTCTAACGAAACGGCCAGTGTTCATCTCGGAAGCATGCAGGGGAGCATCCAGTTTCAACACGCCATGCATTCCAAGACGTTAAAACCTGGAGACGTCCTGGTGACGAATCATCCTCAAGCTGGTGGTGTAAGTTCTGTCTCTCTCTTTCTCTCTCTCTCTCTGTCTTTCTCTCTCTCTCTCTCTCTCCTTTTTTTTATTTTTATTTCTTTTTCCCTTCCTGTAGACTCGTCTGCTGACCGATTTCACAGACCCATCTGCCAGACATTACCGTCATCAGCCCGGCTTTCGACACCAAGGGAGAGCGGATTCTGTTTTATGTAGCGTCTCGTGCGCACCATCTGGACATTGGCGGGCTGGCGGGCAACTCGATGCATCCGGACGCAAAGGAGCTCTGGGAGGAGGGAGCGGCGGTCATGTCGTTCAAGCTTCTGTCGCAGGGCGTGTTTGACGAGCAGGGCATCAGCAAGATCCTGGTCGATGAGCCGGGACGGTACCCGGGCTGCTGCGGCTCGCGGCACCTGAGCGACAATCTGTCGGACCTGCGCGCCCAGGTGGCGGCGAACGCGCGAGGCGTGCACCTTCTGACGGAGCTGATCGAGGAGTACGGCGTCGAGACGGTGGAGTTCTACATGCGTGCGATCCAGGCCACGTCGGAGGCGTCGGTGCGGCAGTATCTCAAGGACACGGCGGCCCGGCTGGGGCCGGTCTTTTCCGACGTCGACTACTTTGACGACGGCAGCAAGATCTGTCTCAAGGTGACCGTGGACGACAAGACAGGCAATGCCACGTTTGATTTTGAAGGCACCAGTCCTGAGGTGCACGGTAAGAGTGAAGAAGAAAAGAGAGCGAGAGCGAGAGAGAGAGCGAGAGAGTGAAGAAAAAAAAGCTAACGACGCCACGCAGGAAACTCCAATGCGCCTCGGTCCATCACAATGTCGGCGGCGATCTACTCGCTTCGCTGTCTGATTGGGCTGGACATTCCGATGAACCAGGGCGTGCTGTCGCCGGTGGAGATTCTGCTGCCGGACTCGTGCATCATCAACCCGTCGGAAGAGGCGGCGGTGAGCACGGGCAACGCGCTGACGTCGCAGCGGCTGGTGGACGTGATTCTGAAGACGTTCCGGGCGGTGTCGGGGTCGCAGGGCTGCATGAACTGCCTGGGCATGCTGGGCGGGCCGCGGCCGGACGGCGGGTATTCGTACACGTACGGCGAGACGGTGTGCGGCGGCAACGGCGCCGGGCCGACCTGGGACGGGTCGGTGGTGCCGACGCAGACACACATGACGAACACGCGGGCGACGGACATTGAGGTGCTGGAGAAGCGCTATCCGCTCATCATGCGCGAGTTTAGCATCCGGCGCGGCAGCGGCGGCGGCGGACTGCACCGCGGCGGAAACGGCTGCACGCGCGTGTTCGAGGCGCGCGAGCCGCTCGACTTTTCCTTCATGTCGGAGCGCCGCGTCAATGCGCCGTATGCGCTGGCCGGCGGCGAGCCGGGCCAGCGGGGCCTCAATCTGTGGCGCAAAAAGAGAAAGTCCGACGGCTCGCTGCACACGCTGAATCTGGGCCCCCGCAGCATGTTCACGCTCCAGCCGGGCGAGCAGTTCATCATCAACACGCCCGGCGGCGGCGGATGGGGCGCTGCGCCCGACGCCAACGGCGGCCCAGCCGTCAATGGCCATGCAGAAAAGTCTGGGCCGTCCCTGGCCCAGCCTCAGTATGCACGGGCGGCCGGGTCGATTGCTGCGTGGAAGGAGCTGCAAGACGGGCAATAGAGATGGTCAAGGAGCCAAGAGGTCAATGGAGACAGCCCAGGAGCCAAGAGGGCAATAGAGACCGCCAAGGAGTCAAGAGGGCAATAGAGACGGCCAAGGAGCCGAGAGGTCAATAGAGACGGTCAAGGAGTCAAGAGAGCAATAGAGACGGTCAAGGAGCCAAGAGGGCAATAGACACCGACAAGGAAGCAGAGACAGTGGCGGTGTGGCGGTGGAAATAGACTGCTGAACTATAGTTCTGAGATAAATATAGGATTGATCACAAAACTGCTGGCTGCTTACGGCGTCTCGTTTCCCAACAATCTCTGATTAGACAACCGCCGACGTCGACCTGACAAACCAACAGTGGAATTGAAGCTGACAGCCTCTCTTTGCTGCTTCTCGGTTGGTAATCTGACAGTGGCATGGCATCGAGTACAGTAACTGACAGCGGCATTGCATCGAGTACAGGTAACTGACAGTGGCATTGCATAGGTAACTGGCAGTGAGTGGCATTCAACTACACATATAATACATTATCTCAATAACGGCGGCTTGTGGGCTCGAGTAGCACCTTACAAGACCCCTCCGACATTTCTTTCCAGGCGTGTCCGTCCCAGCAGGTGGTATAACAGACAGACACAAAAGACAACGTGCTTGGCAAAGTAAAAACAAGTCGGCCGTCCTTAAGAGTCACGTGCCTTGTCAAAGCACCAAGAAGCGCAGCCATTGACGGCCGTTGTCCGTCTGGCCATAAGGCGTGACCGCAGCAGCTGTTGTGGTAGTAAGCGCCATGGTACGGCGCGGGAATGTAATACTCGTAGATTAGGTGGCATGGGCAGGCCGGTCGCTGACGGAGTTTTGCTTCGGCGGGCGGCCGGCCAGCGGCGACAACTGGCAGAAGAGCACGGGGCGTTGTATTTTTTTCTATTTTTTTTTTGCATGCTAGGCCGAGGCTCGTCTTGCGGCCTCGCGGACTTCGCCGCCGGAAGCGCGCCACCAGACGTCGCCGCCCCAGCGCATCAGCCGCTCGAGGGCGCCGGTGGGCGTCATGGCTGGGCGCACGTCCAGGTAGAAGACGGGCTCGCCGGTGGGCTCGGGCGGGCCGGTGTAGTAGTCGATGACGTAGCGGACCTGTTGTTCCTGGCCGTTGACGTTGCGGGCCACATACCAGTCGTGGCGGTCAAAGGGCGGGTCAGTCCTGCAGAGTCAGCTTTTTGTCCTTTTTTTGTCCTTTTTTGTCCTCGCTTCGCTCGCTTTCTCGTCCTCTCTTTTTTGTCTCGCTTCGCTCGCTTCTCGCTTTCTCGTCCTCGCTTTCTCGTCCTCGCTTTGCTCGCTTTCTCGTCCTCGATCACTCGCCTCTCGTCCTCGACTCTCCCCTCGACTCTCCCCTCGCCTCTCCCCTCGCCTCCCCTTCACTTACCCAAATTTGGACGGATACAGCCGCCCCAGAAGCTGCACAAACGCCGCCTTGGGCGTCATGTCGCCCGGCCGGCCCTGAAACCGAATCAGCCGCGGCTCTGTGGCAGCAGCGGCGGCGGCAGCGGCGGTTGCCGCCTCTTGGCGCTCCAGCTCGCGGGCCACGGCGGCGGCGTTCTCCTCGCCGCGGCGGCTGATCTGCCAGCCGCGCGCAAGGCCGCGGCCAAAGCGGCGCTCCCACTCGACAATCTCGGCCCAGGCGCCCTCGTTGAGGAAGTTGTGCACGGCGACCATGCTCTCGACCGCCGACGCGTCCGTGTCGGTGTAGCCCTTGCGCAGCAGCGCGTTGTACATCTGCTGCGGCGACGGGTACTCCCAGCGGCCGGCGCCGTCGCCCCGCGGAATCGTCGACTCCTCGCGCGACGTCGGCAGCGCCACCGTCTGCTGCGGCGCCCGCTCCTGCGACAGATCCGAAAACATGTAGTTGAGCGGGTTGAGCCGCGAGAGCGCCGATGTCGATGTGGAGGCGCCGGCCGCCGCCGGGCTGGCCCGAGGATCTGAACCTGACCCGCCGCCGGCGCCGGCTGCGACGGCGCTGGCTACTGCGACAAAGCCAGACGCCGGGTGGTCGCCGCTGCCGCTGCCGTGGCGGACGGGGCAGCCAGTCCCGGTCCCGGCAGTCCCCGCCGCTCGGGACGCTGCCGGCGGCGACGGGGCAGATCTGTGCATCGGGCAGCTGGCCTGGACAACGGAACAAGAACAAAAGCACACCGTTAGTGTCGCATCCACGCAAGCCGCAGACGCAGCCCCAGGGGAAAAAAAGAAAAGTCAAACATACCGGAATGGATCCATCGCCCTGGATGGCTGGATGTCCGGGGGGAGGCTGAAGGCCGCCATGAACGGCGGAAACCGAAGGGGCCGAAGAGGCCGCATCCGCCCAGAACCAGCCCATTGTGCCAGGATACGTTGCTGAAAAACAGGGGAGAAAAGGGGCGACAGAGGTCGGAAAGTGAGTCAAGAAAACCAAATGCACAATGCTTCCTTCTTCCGGGCGCGCGAAAATTGGCCTGCAAAGCCTTACGAGTAAAAATCGTATGAGCCCTGCTCGTTTTCCGCTTTCTGCCATCCGACACCGCCCGGGGGATTTATTTTTTTTTTTTTGTCTTTTTTCTGACTGGGCGTAGCTTTCCGGCCCCACCCGTGTTTTTGTACATTGCACAACGAGTACTCCGTACATCGATGTAGCTTTCACGGGCACGGTGAACAAAGTACGAGTACGTCGCTCTACGAGTATTATTACTCCGTACTCGTACTCAGCTGCCCCATCAACTACGTCACCCTCTCTCCGACGGGGCCCGCCTCATTCCTCGCGCAGCAGCCACAAGGGAGAGAAAAAGGACATGTTGCAGGACCACAACAACAACAAAAGACGCTGCGTTTTCCCCATCCTGCAAATGATTACGATGCAGATGCCGTGCAGGACGCGTCTGCTCGCCAATTTGTCTGCCGAGTCGTGAACGGGAAGGCAAGGGAGGAGACGACAAAGGTAAACAGATAAATAAAAACCCCAAAAAAAGCCATTGAACCGCCGAAACCGAAAGTGTGAACGAGGCGGCCATGAGTGCGACTTCGCTTCGGCTTCTGCGGCCGGCCTGTGGGCTCGGCAGAGGCGGTGCACGCAGTGGCCAGGCTGCGTGGCTGCGATTGCTTTTGGCGTGCTCAGCAGGGAACTCGCCGAAGCGGCAGTGGGGAGACTACGGCCGTCAGGGCTACAGAGACTACCACAGCAGCTACAGCCACAGCGACCGCCAGGACTACAGAGACCACCACAGCCACAGCTACGGCCGCCAGGACTACAGAGACTACCGGCGCAGCCACAGCCACGGCGACCGCCGACGGCCGCTGCTGGCGGGCATGGCGCAGGCGGGCGTGGGCACGATGGCGGCGGCGACGCTGGGGGCGGGGGCGTTTGTGAAAATGAGCGAGGAGGACAACAGCGGCACCGAGTACACGACGGAGTCGCGCATGCTGGAGGCGTCGCGGGCGGAGCTGGCCAAGAGCGTGCACATTCGGCGCAAGGCGGAAGCGACGGACGAGGCAGAAGAGGCAGAAGGGCCGGACGGCCGCGTCGGCTGGTGGGAGCGGCTGCGGTGGCTGCCGCGGCAGGCGGTGGTGGTGCTGGATCTGTACGTGTGGGAGCCGCTGTGCACGGGGCTGCGGTTTCTGCAGCTCAGCCTGATCTTCGTGCCGGTCGTTCTGACGGCGCCGGCAGTGGCGCTGGGGCGGCGGCGGGCCGACCGCGACAACGAGCGCTCTGGCGCGCTGTGGTGGTATGGCTTTCTGGTCCAGAGCATGGAGCGAGCCGGGCCGGCATTCATCAAGGTGAGCGGGGGGGAGAACGGAAGAGGACTGGAGTGGCGGGAGCGGCGAACGGAAGAGGACACGGGAATGGGGGGACTTCAAAAGCAAACGGGGCAACAGAGGGAACAGAGCAACAGGGGGGGACACAGGATTAACAGGGAGAGGGCCCAGGAACACTCACTAACAACCAGTAGCTTGGCCAGTGGGCAGCGTCGCGGTCCGACATCTTCCCGGCGGAAATGTGCGAGATCATGTCGAAGCTGCACTCGCACGCGCCGGCGCACTCGATGCGGCGCACGCGGCAGACGGTGGAGGCGGCGTTTGGGCGGCCGTTTGACGACATTTTCGACGAGTTTGACGAGACGCCGCTGGGCGTCGGCGCCATTGCCCAGGTGTACAAGGCGCGGCTGCGGCACGACCTGGTGGTGCCGGGGCTGGGCGACGGCGAGGGTGAAGACGACGAGGAGGCCGACAGTGGTGTGCAGACCACCCAGACCACCCATCGACGGCGACGGCGCCCCCTGGCCGAGGTGATCGACCCGATTCTCAAGAGCCAGCCGACGCGGGTGCCGTCGTCGTACGTGGCCGTCAAGGTGCTGCACCCGGGCGTGGAGCGGACGGTGCGGCGGGACCTGCGCATCATTGGCTTTTTTGCGCGGGTGCTGAACGCCGTGCCGACGATGGAGTGGCTGTCGCTGCCCGACGAGGTGGCGCAGTTTGGCGCCATGATGCGGCTGCAGCTGGACCTGCGCATCGAGGCCGCCAACCTGGCCATTTTCCGGCGCCACTTCCGCGACCGCACCACCGCCTCCTTTCCGCGGCCCTACACCGCCTTTACGTCGCGCAACGTGCTGGTCGAGGAGTTTGCCCAGGGCGTGCCGCTGGAGCACTTCATCGAGAACGGCGCCGGCGTCTTCCGCCACGACATTGCCTCCCAGGGCCTCGACGCCTTTCTGCGCATGCTGCTGCTCGACAACTTTGTCCACGCCGACCTGCACCCGGGCAACATCATGGTGCGCTTCGACGCCACCGAGCCGCTGGGGGTGTGGGGGGGGCGGCGAGGCGCCAGCGCCGAGAGAGAAAAAGCAGCAGCCGGCGCCGGCACTGAGAGAGAAAAAGCAGCAGCCGACGCCGCCGCCACCGCCACCGGCGAGCACGCAGAGGACACCCCCGACGTCACCGAACACGTGCTGGCGCGTCTGCAGCCGTTCCGCCACGACCGCGCCGGCTGGGCCGCCGAGCTGGCCCGGCTGGACGCCGAGGGCTTCCGGCCACAGCTCGTCTTCATCGACACCGGCCTCGTGACGGAGCTCAACGCGACCAACCGGCGCAATTTTCTCGATCTCTTCCGCGCCGTCGCCGACTTTGACGGCTACCGCGCCGGCCACCTCATGTGCGAGCGCTGCCGCCAGCCCGACGCCGTGCGCGACCAGGAGGTCTTCGCCCTCAAGATGCAGCACCTCGTCCTCTCCGTCAAGAGCCGCACCCTCGCCCTCGGCCGCGTCAAGATCGGCGACATCCTGCAGCAGGTCCTCGCCATGGTGCGCCACCACCACGTCCGCCTCGAGGGCGACTTTGTCAACATTGTCATCAGCATCCTGCTGCTCGAGGGCATCGGCCGCAGCCTCGACCCGGACGTCGACCTGCTCAGCGCCTCCCTGCCCATCCTGCGCCAGCTCGGCGCCCAGAGCGGCGCCGGCATGATGAAGCAGGGCGACTTCTCCATGCTGCGCGTCTGGGTCGGCCTCGAGACCCGCCGCTTCCTCCAGGCCAGCGTCGAAGATGTACGTTTTTACTCGTGCTTTCTTTTATTGTGCTTCCGTTCTTTTTTTTTACTCGTGCTTTCTTCCATTCTGTTCTATTCTTCAACTCCACGTCTGTCCTCTGCTAACTCGACAGGTCGAACGATGCGTCAAATACGATCTGCTGTCTCCAAATGTGTGAACGGCCACGGGCTGTCCGGTCAACCATGTAATATTACCACTTAGACTTGATTTGCTGCAGTAGAGTAGATAGACATCGACCACTTTACTGCCACCTGGCGCGAATAGAGTTCAACCATTAATACTTTACTGCATCAGACGAGAATAGGTATCAACCATGCTTTACTGCACCAGGCACGAGTAGAATTCAGCCATTGATACTTCACTGCATCAGACGCGAATAGACTTCAACCATCAATATACTTACCACCAATCTCTCGTTCTTTTCTCGTGCCATCGACACTCAGTTCACCCTGTCCGCACACAATCCACCGTTCTGACTCAGAGAAACAAAAACAAAAGCCAGCTCGGCCTCTGCATCAAAGCTCCGCAAAATATCCATACTTCGTATTTCCAGAGCATCACCTGCTTGTCGTCATGCATCACCAAAAAACTTGTTACATAACAGCCCCTGTGCCCGGCAAGCCTCTTTACCACTCTTTACGTAAAAAAAGCGGCCGCCGCCATCCTTGGCGCATCTTGCGTGCCTGTGATTTTCATGTCGATGGTTTTGTCCGATGGGCTGTCGCCATGGTATGACTCCGTGTCAATAAGAATTATTGGTACGACGTATTCCATATTACAGCAGAGCATCGCGATGAACTCTGTACGGAGTACGAGAACAAAGGAATTTACTGTGCAAAAACTATCCATATAGCGTATCAACGCTGTGCCAAGAAAGCCGTGTTCTCGCTAATTTTCGACGCACAGTGTATTATCCAAAGTATTTTTAGAAAAAGAAACACCAAGCCCGTCCAGCTTTTAGTGCGCGAGACCGCCAAAGAACCGCTGACACAAATACGCTGTACGGAGCATTGCACAGTGCCCCCTAGGGCAAAGAAGGCAGTTCTTATGGGGTAATGATTAGGTATTATCAGCAAAGATTGCACCGTCATGTGCAAGACCGTCCCGCTCTCCACCGTTCTTCCGAGCTCCCAACAGAGCTTTCTTGCCCATTCTTTTTCTTTCTTTCCATCATATGGCCCCTTGGCGGAGTGGGCCCCCGGTTCCACTCCGCAGCCCCGGGCTTTGCTTTTGCGTAACACATGCCTCCTTTTCAGCCATGCTGCATTTTTTATTCCTTTTTCTTGTTCGTGTTTTATGGAAACGGTCGTCGTCAATACATGTATGGTCATCTGTTTGTTGGTTGTCGGCGTAAGGATAACGACAGACGGGTACATTGGTGCATTGTATACACTCCGCACGCCCCTACTTGTAATCGTTTCTCGCCTGTCTTTTTTCGCCTTTCTTTCTCGCCTTTCAGAGGTTCTTTGTCACGGTTGGGACGCGCTTGGGCTCGCCGCCGAGTATTCAATACTTGCTCACCATGTATCGTGTCGCGGTGCGGCCAACTGGCTTGGAGGATCGCCAAGACAGGCCAGAGGGGGCCGCAGCAGCAGCAGACAAATGTATAAGTAGGAGCAGTCGAGAGAAGACAGAAGACAGCAGCAGAAGAAGAGGCCCTGGTCGAGCGGTGCGCACACAGTCTCGAGCGATCTTTGGCTTCTCCCTGTCCTGCCTCTGTCTTTCATTGCTTGCCTTTCTCTATCCCTTTTTCTACTTCTTGTCTCTGCTGCCTGCGCTGGCCCATGCTCTTCTCTCGAGCCTGTCTCTGCCTTGGCCCATCAGAATCAGAAGAAAAGCAGCAGCATCAGCAGTCGGCACGGATTGGCCGCCGTCCAGCGAGATCCCGCGACGCAGGAGACCTTTTTTCACCAGTCGATCCTCCTCGTACAGAGGCAGTGCCCTGACTCCGTCGACTCCGAACCGCCGCACCGAGACCGGCAAACCGTCCAGCAACAACCGACAACATGGCCGCACCACCCGCCGACTATGAAGTTGCGCCGTGGCAAGACGTCGGCTTCCGTTGCCCGCGGCCTGGCTTCTTTCTCGGAGACGATGCTGCCGCCTGCTCCCTGCAGAACGAGTCGCTGCTCCTCTCTCCCGACACTCTTCCATTGTTAGCTTCGTCGTCGTCGTCACCATCATCGTCACTGTCATCGTCACCATCATCGTCACCGTCATCGTCATCGTCTCTCTCGGGCCTTGCCAGCCTTCCTCTGGAGCTGCTGCACCACGTGATTTCCGAGCTGGCCGCATCGGGCGACGTACGGGCTCTCTTGGCGTTCCGCCATGCAAGCCGGGCCACGGCCGCCGCCGTAGACGGCTGGTCTGATTTTGCGACGGTGGCCGAGTTCCCACGAGCCCTGGCTGCCGCCGTGCGCATGTCTCCGTACGCACCGCCGCTGGCTGCACTGGCCAAATGCTTGCGTTCCACGGCCTGCGCCAGCTGCCTGCGACAGAAGTTACAGGCACAGCAACAGCAGCAGCAAAAGCAGCAGCAGCAGGAGCAGCAGCAACAACAGCAGCAGCAACAGCAGCAGCAACCACAGACCCTCACAGGACACCACCATGAGACTTTCGGAGACTACATCTACCTGCTGGGACCCGAACGCGTGTGTTACCCGTGCTTGCGCACCCGCCCCGAATATCTGCCCATTGCCCGGCCTGTTGATGCGCCGTTGTCGTTGTCGTCATCGTCATCGTCATCGTCGCCCTCGCCCTTGCCAGAACAGCAGACAGATGCGCCAGAGCAGGCCGTCCGCCTCCGCGTACCTTCAGGCCGGTACGGAGTGCTTTCCCGCCTGGCCAACGCCGTCGAGCTGTTTGACCGTCGCCAGGTGTGTGGCACAGAAGGCGTAGACGACGGCACTTGCCAGCCATGGGGAGTTGTTGCGTTGACGGCCTCGACAACCTCGTCGGCTCCGCCAGCTGTGTCGGCTTTATCTCCGTCTCCTGCGGCCAAGCAGCCTGGCGGCCACCCCCGTCGGACACGCCCAGAACCTCTCCGCTATGCTGCCGTGGTGCCCGGGCCGTACTGGGAGGAAGGCGAGGACGACGAGGACGACGAGGAAGCCGCCGCCGCCGCCGACGCCGCCACGGCTGGCAATCGACGCAATCGACGCAAACTTGACCGCGGCTATGCCTGCCGGGCGTGTGCTCAGGCCGCCACTTCGACATCGTCGTCTTCGCCCTCGTCGTCAGCCACCGGCTGGGCCAGCCCGTTGCTGCGCTACACGCGCGCTGGCCTGAAGCGGCACGTGCAAGACCCGCGGCTGGGCGGGAGAGTGCTCCGGCGGCGAGACCCTCACGCTGGCAGCAGCTGCAGTAGCACTAGCTACTACTACGAGCACGACGCACCGAGGCAGCCGCTTGGGCAGGGCGTAACGACTGCGACATCTGGCTCGGCCGACCTTGTCCGTCGATTCCAGGAGGTGACGGTTGAAGCAAAACCGCTGGACATGTCAGTCACACCGTTGCAGTGACGGCACAGAGACAAACAGAACCTCACGGAAGACAGGAACTGGGCAGAGATGAACAGAATCCCACGGAAGACAGGAAAGACGCGGGCCATAACAGCGACACAGCGACACACACACAAACAAAGGAAACACGACATGACACAATGCAGGCACGGCCACGCGAGACAGACAAGCCTAGACCAATTCATAATCGTTGGAAGCGAGGCAGCACGCGAGGACAAGCACTTGAAATCAGTCACAGCTTCGAAGCCGGTCTTCTGCCACACTGGGTGGCTTGTGCAACCGGCAAGTCAAAGTTGTGGCATGGTCGGCCCGTGGCATAGCCGATACAGTTCGAGACGAGCTGCTCGGCTGCTGTGCCACGGGAGACGGGCCGGACACCTGCAGGGCTTGCAGTGGCAAAGCTTGCAAGGAGTGGAGCAGCCCACGCCGCGGAAGACGGAAGCTGAGGAGAGGAAGAATGGTTGTGGCAGAGACAAAACTTCTTTAAAAAGGAAGGGGGGACGAAGGGGGGGTTGAGGCTTTACAGCTGTTGAACATGCTGAACGCTCGGGACGAAAACAGTGTTGGGAATAGCAAAGGTTAATAAGGGATGCAAAAAGGGGGACAACAGAGTGACATGTGCTGGTAATAGAACTGGAAAACCAGATGACTAGAAGAAATGATGAATGATGACGGTTCATGAGGTAGCGTGACAAGCAAAATAGACAACGTGAAACAAACAAAAAAAAACGTAAAGATGAGAAAATACCATAAAATAGCGACGATAAAAAGCCGGTGAAACAAAAAACATGAGAAAACGGGTACATACAGATCCAAGGTAATACGGTGAGATACAAAGTATTACTTTGTGCATCCCCTAGCAAGAGAAAGCTCGGCGGTGGGTCCGTTGAGCACTGTCTAACCCTAGCAAGCCATAAATAACGTTAACAAGCTGTCGTTGAGGAAAAAGGAAAGAAAAGGAAAGAGTGAAAAAGAAACGAAAAAGACGAAAAAGACGAAAAAGACGAAAAAAACGGCTTTCTACCCAGATTTATCAGAGGTTCATAAAAAAGCTCCATCTTCACGCGTTGTCAAATTGCTCTGCTTCATAGGCATGGGTGAGATTCGCAGATTTCGACAGCACAGTGTTTTGAGTCTCTCTTTTCTTTCCGCCCCTTTTGTCAAGTATTTTCGAAATATCTGGAGTCAGCATTTGCTCTCAGCTTCTCAGCACTGTTCTTAGCTGCAACTCTCGGCTCCAAATCTCAAACTGCAAGCCCGGCTCTGTCCTCAAACCTCAAACATCAGTTTTTTTCACCTTCTCTCCTGCCCCCCCTAGTCGCCCCAACAAAAAGATCGCATGGAGGACTCGCACCTCCAGGCCGTCTGCCGTGAATATACGGCCATCCAGTCGGCCCGGACAGCCAACACACCGCTGACGCTCAATGGCCACGACCTGACCGTTGCTGATATCGTGGCGGTGTCCTTGTAAGTTGTTTGTTGTGTCTGGTCTTGGCCGACCCAAATTGCTGCTTTCGTTCCGCCCTCTCATTTCCTTCCTTGCGTTTCTGTCGCTCCTTCTGCAATTTCTTCTGCGAGGTTCATTGCGCGGCTCCTTCTCTGTCTGCCCAATGCTCCTTCTCTGCATGTAGCTGGTCTTGTTGCTCTTTCCCGACGTTCATTCTGTATCCGTCTTTGCTCCTTCTGAATTCGTCTACTTTGTTCTCTTAACGGTATTCAGTTTCTTTGCCTTTTCTGCTTCTGCTCACTGCTTCTGATATCTCCGTTTTCTTTTTCTTCTTCTTCTTCTTCTTCTTCTTCTCTCTCTCTTATCCTTTCTCCTCTTTCTCTACCCTTTGTGATTCTCTTGTTTTTTTTCGTTAGCACTGCTCTCTCTTCGTTAGCACGGCTCTGTCTCTTCTCTCTTCTCTCATTTCATTTGCTCTGATCTGCTCTCGCTCTCCCGACTTTCTTCTCGTCCTTGTCTCTACTCACCACTCACCATGCTCGACCTGCAGACACGGCATATCAGCACGGCTGACCGACGACGCCGATGTGCGGCGCCGCATTGCCGCCAGCGTTGACTATCTGGCCGCCGCACTGGCTGCGAACCATGTGGTGTACGGCGTCAATACGGGTTTTGGCGGCAGCGCTGATACCCGCACACGGCGCTTTGAGCGGCTGCAGTCGGCGTTGGTGCAGCATCTCAACGTGGGAATTCTGCTACCGGAGGACAAGGGCAGGCGTCCGGTCGAGACGCCGACCGACAGCCTTGTCCGCAGTCATGCCCTGCCCGTGGCTATCGTGCGCGGTATGATGGTGGTGCGCGGCAATTCGCTGGCTCGCGGCCACTCGGCCGTGCGGGCTGGCGTCATCGATGCGCTTCTGCAGTTGCTGCAGGCCGGCATGACGCCAGTTGTGCCTCTGCGCGGCAGCGTGTCGGCCTCGGGCGACCTGTCGACGCTGTCGTACGTGGCCGGCGCTCTGGAGGGCAACCCAGACATTGTCGTGCGCGTCTGCAAGAGTGGAGGGCGGACGCTGGCCGACAAAGCGGCTAACACGTCCAACACGTCCAACACGTCCAACACGTCCAACACGTCCAACACGTCCAACACGTCTGACACGACGACGGTCTCGTATCTTTCGGCCCCCGAGGCGCTCGCTGCTGCCGGCATTGCGCCCGTGCGCTTTCAAGCCAAGGAGGGCCTGGGCATCACAAACGGCACAGCGCCCAGCTGTGCAGCGGCGTGCCTGGCTGTGCACGCCGCCAACGAGCTCGCTGTTTGGACGCAGCTGCTGACCGCCATGGGCACTGAGGCGCTGGCCGGCACGCCACACAATTACGCCGCGTTCATCTCTCGCGCGCGGCCGCATGCCGGCCAACGCCAGGCGGCTGCCACAATCCGTCGCTTTCTGGCCGGATCGGCGTTGGCGCCCGGGATGGCACCAGCACGGACGGGCATCGCCACAAGCGAAGGCCATGGTTGCAATGGCGGCAATGGCGACAATGGCGGCGGCCACAGCGACGCCAAGGGGCCCCCCGGAGCGGGCGGTCTTGCCCAAGACCGCTATGCACTGCGCACGGCACCGCAGTGGATCGGCCCACAGCTGGAAGATCTGGCGCTGGCGACGCGGCAGGTGGCAATAGAGCTAAATGCGACAACGGACAATCCGCTGATCGAAGTAGACGAGGAGGGTGGCGGAGGCGGCATCCACCACGGCGGCAACTTTCAAGCCATGGCGGTGACGTCGGCCATGGAAAAGACGCTGACGGCTTTGCAGAACCTGGGCCGGCTGCTGTATGCGCAGAGCTCAGAGCTGGTAGACGGCGCCCGCAGTCGCGGCCTGCCGCCAAACCTCAGCCCGGACGACCCAGGCACCAGCTTCCTGGCCAAGGGCTTCGACGTCAACATGGCCGCCTACCAGGCCGAGCTGGCCTACCTGGCCCGCCCCATCAGCGCCCATGTGCAGGTTGCCGAGATGTCCAACCAGGCCGTCAACTCCATGGCGCTCGTGGCCGCGCGCTACGCCCTCGAGGCCGCTGAGCTCGTCGCCCTCATGGCTGCCACCTACCTTTATCTGCTGTGTCAGGCCGTCGACCTGCGCTGCCTGCAGCGCCGCTTCCGCACCGCTGCCACCGCCCGTATCACCAGCCTCGTTGACGACATGTGTCCGCTGCCCGGCCTCGCTGACCATCTTGTCCAGGCCCTGCTCGACCGCTGGACCGAACTGGCTCATCTCGACATTGCCGCGCGCAGCAGCACCGTCGCCCGCCAGGCCCCGGGCATTGCCCTGGAGCACATTGCCACGGAAGCAGCTCAGCCTCAGGCGTTTAAAGCAACAGCGGCATCACAGCCATCGCCACCGCCACCGGAAGCTACTCTCACCACCGCCACCCTCGGCCGCTTCCAGAAGTCGCTCGCTGACGCCCTCGCCGAGGCTTATGCCGACTGCTACGCCAGCCTGTTGGCCGAGCCGGCTCCCGCCAGCAGTCTCCTCAGCCCGGCCACGCGCGCTGTGTATGAGTACATCCGAATCGACCTGGCCATTCCCTTCAATCGCGGGGTTGACGACCATCCCACGCTGGTCGCTGACGCAGAGCGCGCAAGCGGCACGAATGGCTCAAACGGCTCAAACGGCCAAAACAGCCAAAACGGCCAGACCTCCCCTCACTTGAACGGACACTCCGACGACCGCTCCGGCGCTAATTCGCCCAATCGTCGCCGCATCCTCGGCACCATGGCCAGCGAGATTTACGTTGCTCTGCGGAGCGGCGACTTGTTTGGCCGCATTGCCGCCTTTTGCGAAGAGACTCGGCCATGGGAAGACACGGAGTGATCAACAGAATTGCCAGAACGGCGACAGCAGACACGCAACTGCGAGAGGGGGGAAAGCGGGGGACATCTGGCAGCAAAACAACAAACAGAGAAGGCATGGAATAGAGTTCCGCGCGGTATTATGTTTCTTATTTCAGGTGCGGCGTAATACGGCAAATGGACGAGTGCAGAGTAAAGACAAGAGTGTTCTGTGGACTGCAGCGGACAACGGCTTGACTGGAGTGATGCTTGGGCTTAAAAGGGACAGGGTCAAGAGACAAAGGGGAAATATATACTCCATAAAGAGGTAACAAATTGACGAACTCCGCTCTAGAAGACTCCATAAAGAGGTAACAAATCGACGAATTCCTCTCTAGATGAGCCTGGCTGCTTCTTTTGTCGTATGTGGTCCTGTTGTTGCATGTTTTAATGTTTGTGTCACGACGTAAAAAGGATACTAAATGCAGATTGCATACGCGATACAACGTTGAAGTATCGTATGAGTATTCGTATGGAGCAATGCAGCAGGGTGCACGATGTATCTACGTTGCATGGACAGCTGAAAGATCGCCGTCGGCCATGCGTACGACGTGCAGAGTACGACGTCTGGGCGACGGTTCGGAGTACGACATATTACGGGAGAACAGACACGGGAATAAAAAAAGATCAACGAGCTGTCACTTCTCGCATTGTTATTGCGTACAAAGGTCGCTACCATTAGAGCCTGCTCACCGCTTTCGCACCCCCTTCCCGAAAACACGCTTGACAACAACAACCGGTCCAGGTAACAAGGCTCCTCCTTCCTTTCTCTCCATTCACCAAGCCAGTCGATCATTCTTCACTGCCATCGTTCAGCGGGTATTCGAGTTGCCTTCCCCCCCATACCAACGACCCGTATCTCGCGCGCCAGAGTACCGGCATAGACGACACTCCTGCGCCATCTGACAAACAACATGATCAACCTAATGGTTCTCTTCCCGATTTAGTTCCACATTTCCAAGACCGGTTTCTTGACCATCCGGCTGCTTCTTTCGCGGTCGGCCCGTCGGCTTGCCGTTCTCCAAGTATTTGTCAAGAAGGAGAGGCTTCTCTGGATTGAAGCCCCGACTGATTGCTTTGTCCATGATACTGTTGACAGTACGAGCGCTAATGCCAGTGATTGCTGTAATCTGGGCATTTGAACAGCCGGCTATTTTTAGCGTTAGAGCTTGCGCTCGTGTTGAAATGTCGTAAACCATGGCGAAATATCCATACAATTAGAAAGGAATATGAAGACGCGTATTTTTTTGGGGGGGGGCTTTTCTTATGGAATTCGATAACAGTACAAAGGGTTGAGCAGCTGTGAATAGGCGGTTGTTGTGGTTTTTATTTTCTTCTCTCTTATTCTCTTCTCGATTTCTCGTCATCTTGGTTTTCTTTGTTGTTTTTTTCACCAGTATTTCTATTATTTATTTTGTTTGTTTTATTTTGCCGGACTTTTTTCAAGGCGGTGAGGGGGTAGCAAAATCAGCAAAGAGAGACGTGCACAGATGACCATTTTCCTGTAGCGACCTCTCTGTATTATTACGTCGTATTACTCGTACGAATATGGGCTTCTTATCGTACGAGTACGGAGTACAGACCAGACCGAAAGCTGAGAGGGCCCTTGTTCTAGAAAATGGAGCTGGGTGTTGGCCAGCTGGGTGTCATTCCCCATACGAGTACGAGTGTACGAGTATGGATACTCTCGTACGCGCAGAGATGTCTCCTCGTCTTTATTTCTGTGTACGACTTACGAGTATGAGATATTACGAGTCACGATGCACTCCTTTCCCCCCAGTCCCAGTCCGCCGCAAGATCGGGCGATGTGCCATGACAGAATGGTGTGTATCCTGGGGTGTTAACAAAAGCACCCTTCAAAGTGCAAGTATTACGGGGGTAATAATATTCGTATGTCGTACGGAGCACGACGTACTCGTACTAAGGCGAACAGTATCCATAGTCCCACACAAGGATATGTTTTTCAACGCATCAACACGGGGCTTATCCCATACATCCTGCTAAAAAAACGTGGCAGAGGCAGTCCATATTTCTCAAACGTAATCAATCCCTGCTAGCTACGAGTATCCATACACGGAGAAGAGTAGGAAAAGAGCGAAAGAAAAGCTGACCTACGAGTGCGAGTATGCAAATCTCCCATACTCTGTGCATTACAAGGCCAAACTCCTACTTCTTACAGAGTAATATATTCTCGTACGGAATACAAAGAGTAATAATACCTCAGAGGCAGCACTCGCCATATGGAGGAACAGTTCGTTTCTCGTGGCTACGCTTCGTAGCCAGTTCAAAGAGCACTCCGTACGGAGGACTCATAAGAGCACTCTCGCATATCGTACTCCGTAGAAAAGGGGGCAACTTCTTGGCCCTCCACCGCAAAAGCGCAGCTAGACCGAAAGGACACCCCTCCCAGCTGGCACGGTCCACCTTGGCAGGAACTCTGGATCGCGCGCACACAGAGAGAACAACGACCGTGCGCGGAGCCGGGGCAGAGAACGTTATGGAATACGATGCAATACGGAGTAATCCGGAGTTCGCGTATGGGATACTCGTATTAGCATGCACTGCTTCCATGGCCACTCTTTAGTCCTTTACTCGTAGCTTGAGCAAGCGCTCTCTTCTTTGTTTCTTCTTTTGTTCATCCGCATACTCGTAGTCATGGACGAGAGGTCTGTGCAAAAAAGGGTGGAGTGCTTCGAGCTTCCTACTCGCCCTCGCTGAGCGAAAGGAATCCGAACGGACGAATGCACTGGGAAGCGTAAAAGCTGGGCGACAGGTCATAGCGGCGCCCGGAAAGAAATAGCCACGGAGCGGCTGGAAAAGCCATGTGCTCTTACAGACACCTTAATCCCTAAATAGATAAGAGAGGTGCTCTACTCCGTAATACTGGTCAATATTTGGCTGTCCTCTTTTTCTATTCCCTGGTTCATTGTGCCAAGCGTTGACTGAAATTTCGCTATAATTACAGAGTATTCCCTCGTCAATATTATTGCATACGAGTAGGACAAAGCATCGTTCCGTACTCGCACACCCTACGAGTATGTCGTAATACTCGCAGTGTGAAGTATGGATACTTGCACTGAACACCCAAAGACACAATCCCTCCAACTTCGTAGGCGTACTAGTACTCGTACACTCATTTGTGCGCCGCAGAGCGCACACTTGTCTCTCGCTTCTTAGTCCGCTAACGAGCCTTTTTTCGCGTGCTCATACTCAACGTGAGAGCCTGTGGAGATTTCCATGGGTCTCTTGCTTGCTAGCACTCCTTCTCTTCCCCTTCTCGTACGTTGTCCGTCGTACTCGTAGGGAGTGCGACTACTCCGTACTACGACATGCGAGAACAAAGCCTGTCCTCCAAACACCAGCTTGTCAGGCATTAGACAGGACCTAGAGAGACACCGGCGTTAGCAACTACACCGAAGGAGGGATCGGGCCATTTCCTGAATTGTATGGAGTAACCGCTGGGCTTCACTTCGTGGCTTGGCTGTTTTGTTCCTGGAGTGCTCCTTTTTGTTGCTCTTTGTTCTTTTTTATCGGTGCCAGATTCGCTTTTATTTATCCTGTGTCTTTTCTTTTTATTTACTCGTACTCGGATGGATATATCCTGTGTCCGTCTACCTCGCATCTCTTCTTCTCATCATTGCCTCTTTTCTTTTCGGCTCTCTTGCCTTTGCATCAATCCAGTGCGCCTACCATTTGTTGCCGGTCTCGAATGATGGGCACCTTTCGGGTGTGCTTAGTGGGAGGCAACTGATATCTTGAGCGTGATTAGCAAGTAAAAAAAAAAAAAAGAAAAAAAGAAAAAGGGAAAGGAAAGGAAAAGAGACAGGGGAAAAGCAGTACACATCGACAAAAAAGGTCGCTATGCAGGCCGACACGGCACAGGACGGTAGCAGTCTGCCAAAGCCGAGCTGCCGGCTGGATCCGTTTTCTGGGGCGCGGTCGTTCATGGCGTCGAAAGAGTCTCGGGCACAGTCACAGCAGCCACGGCAGAAACATGAACCATCGGTGCAGCGGCCTCAGCCACAGTCACAGCAGCCTCAGAAGCCTCAGCAACCGCAGCAACCGCAGCAACCACAGCAACCACAGCAACCACAGCTGCCACAGCCGTCACATCAGCGGGAACTCGTGGCTCCGTCGTGGGATGCAGGACTGGACGGCTCGCCGCGGAGCTCCCGGCGGGGATCCCAGCGGTTGTCGCAACGGGGGGCACAACGCCACTCGCAGCAACAGCAGCAGCAACAGCAGCAGCAGCAGCAGCAGCAGAACCGGACGTCGCGGCACGCCTCACGGGACTCGCTGCCGGCGCTGGTCACCAACGACCAGAACGAGGTGTACTACGCGCTGTCGCCAGCACCGCCGCCGCCGTCGGCCGACCGCCGGATCAGCTCGAGTCGACAGTCGTCGATGACCGTTGACGGCAGCCATGACGATGGCGTGGGCCGCGGTGGAAGCAGCAGCAGCAGCCGTCGGGAGGGCGCCGCCGCCAGCAGCAAGATCGGCTACCTTCAGCCCCGCCACCACTTTGTGCACGAGACCCCGTCGGCGCCGCCGTCCATCTACTGGTCTGACGACGGCATCAGCCAAAAGAGCAGCACCAACTCGGCGGACTCGGCATCGCAGGTAGACGCTGCTCAGCCTGGCGCTGGCGTGTTCACATTCTTCCAGGATCCCGAGGACGACGAAGAGGGCGGCGATGCCGGCGTGGATGGCGAGCGGGACAGCAGTGAAAAGGCCGGCGGAAGAGGCGGCCGCCAGACTCCGGACCCGGCGGGCCGGAGCCGCGGTCGTGCTGCAGGCAGTGGCGGCCAAGGCGGAGACGACGACTGGGCAGGGACCGGTCGCCGATCTGGCGGGCGACGAGAAGGCGGAGAAGGCAAACCAGACGGAGAAAGCCAAGGAGACCGAGAAGAAGATCAGAAGGGCAGAAAAGACCAAGACGCAGGGCACGGCGAGCAAGGTCAAAGCCATCATAGCCATCCAAGCCAACCCAGCGAGCACGACCGCCAAGACAAGCAGCCCGTGCAATCATCGACGGCGGCGTCAGACAACGGTGCCGACATCGAGGCCGACGGCATCGACGACGCCGAGTTTGAGTTCGTCAACGGCCGCTACGTGCCCCCGGCGCTGCGGGAGGGCCGGATGCCGGGTCGGCGGCCGCCGCGCTCCGGTGGCGGATTTGGGCTCGACGGCGGCGGTGACAGCAGCTTCAACGCCACCAGCAGCCGTAGCGGCGATCCCGAAAAGCAGCCCATGAGCCCTGAAGAAATGGCACGGAACCGACGGTCGTTTTGCATCATGGTGGTGATGTTTTTGTGCTTGGTGGTGTCGTCCATCGTCGGCATCGGAGTGGGCGTGGGCCTGTCGTTGGAGAGGGGGCAATCGTGACGAACAGCCGGAGTCGGGAGATGAAGAGAGAGACAGGAGAGGGAGACAGAGGGAGCCAGAAGAGGGAAATGAGATGATTGAGAGGTTTCATTCTTGGGGCGTTTGGGCTATCATCGCTCTTTCCTTGTGGTTTTTCATAATTGGCGTTTGATCCTTCCTCGCATTTGCTCCTTCCCGAAATTTGCTCTGAACTTTTCTTGTTTTGGGGGCTTTCTTGCCTTTGGTTCCTCTTTCCTTATTTAGATATCCGGGTTATCCATGGCTCGCCAGTCCTGGCCATACAATACGCATACGTATATGTATTGTGAAGCATGTTGCAACCACCTTAGAAATGGTTTACGAATTTTCATACTCAGAACACATGTCCATTGAGTGCATTTCATGACCACAAGACATTGAGTTCTGCCCTTGGCTATTGGCTGCCAGACTTTTTTTATTTTTATTTTTATTTGTTTTTGTATGTCTTTTTTCTTATATCCCTTCTTTCCACTCATTTCAAAAAACTGCCGCCCGTCTTGGCCAGCTGCTCGTCGTAGTAGGGCTGGAAGGCCAGCCAGCCCTTGGCGGGCGAGCCGATCTGGCGGGCCGTGAAGGCGGCCTCTTCGTGGTTGATGATTTTGGGCCGGTGGCCCTGGGCCTCGGCGGCCATGACCAGCAGCTGGGCCTGGCAGGTGCGCTCGAGGCTGATGAACCAGAAGGCGGCCTCGTCGACGGACCGGCCGACCGTCAGCAGGCCGTGGTTCTGCAGGATGACGGCCTTGCCGTGCGGGCCGAGCGTCTCGGCGATGCGGCGGCCCTCCTCGCGGTCCAGCACGACGCCGCCAAACTGCGCATACACGGCATGGCTCTGGTAGAAGCGCAGCGCATCCTGCGTGATCATGTCCAGCTCGCGGCCAAAGGCGCTGAAGGCCTTGCCGTGCACCGAGTGCGCGTGGCAGGCCGCGTGCACGTCCGGGTGCGCCTTGTGGATCTCCGCGTGGATGGCAAACGCCGCCGCGTTGATCGGCTCGTCGCCCTCCACCACCTCGCCCTTCTCGTTGACCAGGACCAGGTCCGACACGCGGATCTGCGAAAAGTGCGCCGACAGCGGATTGAGCCCTGCCATGTCAGAGGTAAGAAGGTAGGGGGGGAGAAAAAAGAAAAGGACACGGAGGAAAGAAAAAGAAGAAAAAAGGCTGGCTGCTTGTTTTGACACGACAAAAAGAAAAAGAAGAAAAAAGGCTGGCTGCTTGTTTTGACACGACAAAAGAAAAAAGAAACAAGAGGCTGACTGCTTGTTCTTTCGTCTCTTCTCGTGTCCCGTCTTCTTGTCTCCTCACTCACAAAAATGATCTGTCAGAATCGGGTCCCGCACCGACACGTGGCCGGCGATGCCCTCGTCAAAGCCCCGGTCCGCAAAGACCCGGAACACAGCGGCCAAGTGCTGCTTGCGGTACAGCCGCTCCTCTTCCAGCGTCTCAAACTTGGGGTACGAGCGGATGCGCAGCGCCTTGCCGCCGGCTGTCTTGCCCAGCGCCCCCGACGCGGCGTTGGTCTCCTGCTCATTGAGCAAAACAGTTGCGCTGGGAGCCATGTTTGACGTCGGTTCGAAATCGGAGCGTGATGTTGGAACAGAGTCACAAATAAAGACGAAAATTTAACAAAACTAAATATACTTGTGTTTGTGCAGCTGAACGTTATAAAAACCGCTCGACTCTGCCCCCAAAAACGACTTTACAAAGCTGGCATTGTCAATGGAATGGACGAGATTGGCCGGTCGGAGCCTATTTTACAAACGGGCTATGGCGACATCGGATTTCTGAGTCGGAAACCTGTTTCCCGGCGCACGTTATCACCCCGTTGGTTCGGCAAGAGGGGCACGTCTTGCCCCCTACTCCACCTCGAACAATATTACTGTTATAGTAAGTCTCGCGTGCAAATTGTAAGCCCAGGACGTGTCACATCGTAAATACGCACCGCATGCCCTTTCAATGACAGCCTCACATAGCAGACCGTATTGCTGAACACGACCATTGATGCAGTTTTTATTTTTCTTGGAAATTGCGGAGCTTGGCAGGTTTCTGACGCGGACACCATCCACAGTTAGGCTCGCAGCACATCGCCGAGGGACTCAATACAAAGGCGGACTCTTCTTTCTAGGGCGTGGACTCGTTTTGAATTAAAAAGTAGTAGTAGTAATAACATGTAGCGACAGAGACTGAGGTTGGCAAGACGAGATGGCTCAACTGCATGGCCGGGACCGGTTTGCCCGTTGCGCCATTCCGGTGTCTTGTGGTATCATGGAGGAAATCAGAAGAACACAAGGACGGAAAACAAAAAGGAGAAGAACAAGCCGACGCACTTGGCCAAAAGGCCCTAAAAGAAACCCCCCCCACAAAAGAAAACGTCAGAAAGCAGCTCGAAGACGCCAGACACCATTGTGTTTGTACAGCCCACGGCGAGAGCTCGGGAATTTCTTGTTCCTCAACTCCCCCCCCTCTCTCTTGCTCATTTCGGTCGTTTCTCTCCCCTCTCCTCCATGCCCCGGCTCATCCTCCGTCTCTCTTTCATGGCGCCCCGGGTCATCCTCCACCTCCTTTTCTTCTCCCCCCCCGCCCCCCCCCTCTTTCATAGCGCATAGTTTTCTGTATGCAGAAAGATCTCCTCCAGCATGTCGTCGCCCCAGATCTCGGCCTGCAGGCGCGCCACCGTGTTGGCGACGCCGACGCGCATGCTGGCGGGTCCGCACAC
Source organism: Raffaelea deltoideospora (assembly GCA_019925385.1). Lineage (NCBI taxonomy): Eukaryota > Fungi > Ascomycota > Sordariomycetes > Ophiostomatales > Ophiostomataceae > Raffaelea > Raffaelea deltoideospora. The sequence goes on from JADHKP010000019.1 coordinate 309,887, forward strand.
AAAGACGGCGGTGCGGCGGCCCAGGATGCCGCGGCCGTCGGCGCCGCCGGTGGCCCATTCGCGCAGCATGAAGCCCAGGTCGGGCCGGCCGTACTCGACGCTCCAGCCGCCGTCGATCTGGTGCGGCACGGGAAAGGCAAAGCGCATCAGCGATTTCTGGAACTCGGTCGGCGTCTCGGGAAAGCCAAAGTCGAAGCCGGACGGCGGGCCAAATGTCGACGTGGGCCGTACTGACGCGGCCGCGGCGGCTGCCGACGCGTTGCGCCGCTGCACGTCGCCGACGTCGGTGCGCAGGTGTGCCAGCTCCGGCGGGTAGATGGTTGGCCCGCTGTCGTTGTCGTCGTCGTCGCCGTCGTCGCCGTCGCTCGTCTGGGCCTTGTGTTGGCTGCTGTTGGTGGCGGCAATGCGGGCAGCCGGAGTCATGCTTGCCCTCTTGCTGCTGTTGACGGCCGTGGGCGGCACGAGATTGAAGTGTGGCGCATCGGCTCGCGGGTGGGGTGTAAAGTGGAATTCGCCCGTTGTGTTGCTGGTCTTGTGGCCAGCCTGTTGTTGTTGTTGTTGTTGGTTGTGCTGCTGCTGCTGCTGCTTCTCGCCCAGGCCCTCCAGCTTGCGCAGGGCCTCGGCGTGGCCCGAAAAAGAAGCGAGCTGAGGCGGCGGCGGCGGCGGCGGCGGAATATAGGACGGCTGCAGGTGCTTTTGCGGAGGCAGCGCGGTGAAGCGGTCTTCGTCCTCGGCGCGCAGCTCGCGCTCGCGCTCGGGATCGCCGGCGGCCTCGGCGGCGATCAGGGCCGAGTTGCGCTTGGACGCGATGCCGGCCACAAAGCCGTCGAGGCGGTCGTGGAACTGCGTGCTGAGCGGGCGCTGGGCGCGCTGCAGGTGGTGGTGGGCGGCGCCGATGCTGAGGCTCAAGCTGGGCAGGACGCCGGAGCGGCCGGTGATGCCGCCGGTGATGCCGCCGGTGATGCCACCGCCGTCGTCTCCTCCTACGGCGCCTCCACCCAGAAAGGAGGCGGCCAGGTGCTGGTTGCGGTGGTCGTTGCGCGTGGCCGAGGTGACAAAGAACTTGCAGGTGACGGACTCGGGCGGGGCGCTCTCGCGGCAGATGCGCAGCTCTTCGCGGAACCAGTCCATGGCCTCGAGGCGCTTGAGGGCCCAGACGACGACGATCTTCTTGGTGATGGCCTTGCCGTCGCGCATGCGCTTGATGAGGTTGAGCAGCTGCGACATGAGCGAGGTGATGCCGGAGCCGCCGGCAATGAGGATGCAGGTGTCGAAGGCGGCCAGCTCGCGGCGCATGCCGCCGTAGGGCCCGTCGAGAAAGGCGCGGTAGGTGTGGAAGGGGCCCTTGGCCATGGCGGTCTCGAAGACGCGGCGGGTGAAGCCGCCGTAGGGGCGGAAGACGAGGATGCAGTCGCGGTAGGCGTCGCCGTAGGCCGACGGAAAGTCCTCGCTGCAGAGCGACGAGACGGTGAACGGGTGGTTCTCAAACAGCGAGATGCCGGGCATGCGCAGGTACACGTACTGGCCCGGCCGCCACCGCATCTGCGTCGGGATCGTGATCTTGACCGTGTTCTCGGCCATCAGCGTGATGGCGGCCTCGTCGCCGACCAGAAACGACAGCCGCCACGGCCGCGCCCAGTTGAGCTTCGCCAGCCGCGCCAGCTGGCAGGCGCCGAAGATGCCGCAGGTCGCGTACAGATACGCCCACGAGCCCAGGTAGTTCTTTGTGTGCCAGAACAGCACGCCGACGTACAGCACGCCCACCGGCACGTGCAGCACCACAAACGCCTCGTAGGCCACGCGCCGGATCACCGGCAGCGACGCCACGCACAGCCACACCAGCGGCACCAGGCAGGCGATGCCCGTGCCGTACACGGCGCCCGAGCCCTGCGGAAAGAGCCGCTGGAAGACGGCCATGCCGCCGTCGTCCCACACCGGCTGCACGTAGAAGGGCACCGCGTGCACCAGCGACAGAAACAGGCACAGGTAGCCCGCCCACCGGTGCAGCACGTTGAGCCGCTCCGGCCCAATGCCCGTCACCAGCGTCAGCACGTTCGCCTTGGTGCTCGTCGCCACGATCCACGGCGTCATCGCCACCGCAAACATGCCCGCCCGCACCGCCAGCGGCGGCGACCCGTACTGGATGCTCTGCCAGTACAGCGGCTGCGGCAGGAAGCAGTACAGCGTCACAAACGCCAGCGCCACAAACCCGCACGCCAGCACCGCCAGCGACGAAAACGTAAACCGCCACTTGCGCCCCCGCACCACCACCACAATGTCCGGGATCGGCCGGTAGAAGATCCACCGGAACAGCGCCAGCCCGTCGTTGACCGGCCCGATCGACGAAAAGTGCGAGTCCGGCCGGAACGCCGTCTCCGGCTTGACCTCGTCCGGGAAAAAGTGCCGCTGCGACAGCTGCCCCGTCGTCTGCATCGTCTGCATCGTCTGCGTCGTCGCCGGCGTCCCCGCCATCGCCAGCCCGCCGCCGTTCGTCCCCGCCGCCGCCGCCGCCCCGCCAGCGCCCCAGTCGCCGTCCAGGCTGTACAGCTGCCGCGTGTGCTCCTCCACCTCCTGCTTGTAGATCGCCTGCCGGATCTTGTCCTGCCAGTAATGCCACGCCCGCACCACCACCACCACCGCCGTCAGGGCCAGCCCGAAATACGTCCACGCCAGCCCGTACTTGCCAGACTTGATCCACGGGTCCACCGTGTCCGCCTCGATCAGCCCCGGCGGACTCGTCGCCGTCAGCGGAATGTAGATGCGCCGCGCCAGCTCCGGCTGAACAGGGGACGCCATTGCTGTGCTGTGCTGCTGTGCTGTATTCTTCACAAGAATCAGGTTCTGGTGCTGGCTGGGAACGTCGTACAGTGTTGCACGACAATTAAGGGTCGCAGAGGACACAAAAGTAAATAAAATAGTAAAAAAAAGGGAATTAAAAAACAAAAAAAATAATAATAAGCAAGCCACAACGTAAGGTAAGTACCAGACCACCGACGTTTTGTTTCGCTTTTTGGATTGCAGGGAAATTCAAAAGAACTTTAGCGAAAGACAGACGTGGCGAGGGCCATTAGAAGAGGACGACGAGAGAGAAGCAAAAAAAAAAAAAAGGGGAGAAGGCACGAACAGACCAATGCAAAACAAAAAAGAAAGGATGTTCTCAGAAGGAATTCGAGATGAGAGTAGGGGTGGAAACAAAAAAGAAGAAATACGAGTAGAGAGAAAAAGCAGAGAGAATATTGGCCGACAGATTGGGAAAAGCTGGGATGGGTGCCGGCGGGTAGGAAGTAATATGATGAAGTACTCGTAGGTGTGATATCACGGTCGACTCCGCTCAATAATATTCGGTGACGATGTAGCTCGTTTGCAGCTGTGCGAGCCAATGCGATTGACTCTCCACGCAGAAAGGCGACTAAGCAAGCGGGAGAGTGTGGGCGAGAAAGGGAGAGCAAGAGTGAAAGAGAGAGGTCAGAGAGATTGGACCAGACCAGCGGCAGACGCAGATAAAAGCTTGTCGTGCGTCGTAGCGCTTGCAGACGTCGACCATATTGTGGGAAGGGGGGGAGAGGGACGAATTGCGAGGTATTTGCTCCCAATGCGCCGCAGTCCTTGGCACTCCAGACCTGGTGAAAAGATGCGAGAGAAGACGACAAAGTCACGACAGAACCAAGACGAAAGTGATGCAGCCGCCGAGACGTCAAATTCGGGGCGTTCGTGTACGATGTATCCTTATTATGCTGGCAGTCCAGGAACGAAAAGGAAATTTGCGAGCTGGCCGAATGGGCGAAATGAGGTCAGGCAATAGCAGTACGGAGTACTCGTACACTCTCGAAAGAAAAGAGGTGGGCTGGGGGTATCCAATGTAAGAAAGGATATTTACCTCTGTACGGAGTACGTCGTAATAGGTCGTACCGTATTATTCCATATACAATACCTTCTTTGCTTTTATGGACAAGGGTGCAGCGGCAGATGGGGGCCTAATATTGGCTGATGGTGATATGGGTCAAAGAGGTGACCAGAGCTGGGCAATGCTGCGGAGTATGTTAGCGGGAGGTGACAGAGGTGACAGGAGAGGTGACAGTAGAGCGGACAAAAGCAAAAAACAAAAAACAAAAAAAAGGACTTGCAGAAAAAGAGCAGTTCTCGCCTGCATGAGATAGCACCACATTCTCCATTCTGAATGAACCGGCTTCTCCAATTGTCACACGGCATCTCCAGCAGCTTCCACGGCGTGTGTGACAAGACGAATAAATCACATTCCACGACTAATTCCTTCGCCAGACTCGTGCACAGTCCGTTTTCTGTTCAACATGCAGAAGATGCAATCACTTCGAGCCGATGTGACGTGTCTACGGCAAGCCTGTAACATGCTGTTTTCGGCCACAGTGTGCTTCTTTCCTCAGGGTCAATCACAGTCGGCCTCGACCTCGCACTTTTTTATTTCCTACTCGTACCATTTTGCACGATCTCGACTGAGCATTCTTCCAGCCGATGCCAGTCTGCGAAAACGACTTCTCGCAGACTGGCAGCGGCTGCGGTCTGCTGAAAGAGCGGAACGGCATGGTGCTAACTGTGCTGTGGTGGCTGTGGTGCTGTGTGTCGAGGTGCTGCGAGCATTGTGTTGGCCCATTTCGCAGCTTTTTTTTGCGTTTTGGGGGCGTCTTTGGGGGTGGGGACCGGTTGCATTGGATGGAGCAAAGCCGCTGGCTCTGTTGGTTTTGTTGATTGCCCGCCCGTTCCCCCCCACTGATGTGCAGGCAAGTCCGTCCAATGGGCGGCTGGAGAGGGCCCAAGCTTAAACGGCACTAAGCAGGGGCAGGGGAGGCAGGTAGAGGAAGAGAGGGGTCTTGCTGGGCGGCAAGAGGCATGTTCTGATTGGCTGGGTGTTTGCTGTAGAAGTCACGTGGGCTTAAAATGGCGTACCAGCTACAGGAGAAAAGCATATCGTACTCCGTACTCGTATCTGCTCTGTCCATACGCAGCACGGTATTGCATTGTGCATTGCACTCTCACATCGTACATTGTTGGCGTACCCGCCTCGGGTTTGGCCGTACTTGTTTGCTATCGGCGCCGTCGTTCACAGTACTCCGGTTACACCGCCCATGCCTCACTGAAGGTCATGTGATAAGCGTTTTGCCATATCCATACTCGTAGCACGCCGCCGATTTTGCTTTGGCAACAAAAAGTTCTTATGATCTTGTCCATAGCTGATCAGAAGAACCCCCTGGACGGAGTACTCTGACGCCTTGTCAGGTTGTTTAGCTTGTCTGAACGGCATCTGGCGTCGGGAGCCAGCCAAAGGCCAGTTGGTCAAACCAGGACACCAACTGTACGCTTTGAAGGAGAGTCACTGAGCAGCGAAGTCCACCAGCGCCTGGCGCAGTTTGTCCACCCTGTGACAAGGCTGAGGCAGTAATACAGCCTTCTAGAGCATTCATACTCATGCACGTCGGCAACTGCGTCGTGTCTCCAAGCGAGTAGCCCTCTTTTCAATTCCCAGCCGGTGCCGCGCGATCTTTCTTCAGTAGCGAATTTCGAGAACATGTCACTCTCGATGCCTGCATCGGCATTGCCACTGACAGCGCGGCACTCTCGAATCGCGATATATTGCGACGGGCGACGCTGTTGTTAATTTTTTTTTTTTTTTTTTTTTTTTGTGTCTCTTCTGCACTCGCACACATCTGTCACGTGTGAACGAAGTCAGCAACAACTTAGTGATGCTCTACCTTCCTCGTACGAGAATTTGTCGTATTGCGAGTAGGTCCACGATCGTGCTTGCCGTGCGTTATGCTTCAGCAGCCTGCATGCGCGAGCCAAGCCAATAATATTTGCTAGGCGACGGTGGCTTAGCCATCTCGCACTTTCCTCTTTCTACGTCGTTCTTGTTGCTCCGCTTCGAATTCGTTCTCTTTCAAAGTCTTGCTTTTGTTTTTAAGTTCTCTGCTTTTTGTTCTTCTCTTCCCTTTGCTCTCTCTGTTTTTTTGTTTCGAGCATCTGGGGCCAACCATTCAACAAGAACGAACAAACAAACAAAAAAAGAAAGACAGCCTAAAGAGAAAATGGCAGCTTCAGACTTTGGTCCACGTCATGTCAAAATACACACCACAGTCGCGACCGAGCTCTTCTGCGTGCTCTGTCGCGATCCAATTGTCAAGGCGCCATACCTGGAGCCCAGGGGTGACTATGAAGACCGGACATGGGAAGAAGACTTTATCTTCTGTAAGGGCGTCTGACTTTTGGCGGTGTCTGTGTGACTGAAAAGAGAGCAAGGGTTTTTGGTGGGGGGAGGGGGGGTTGTTGGGCTGAGTCCACTTTAACGTGCATGGACGACTGACGGCTCGTTTCCCATTTTGTCTGTGCTGACAACTGCGCTTCAGTTTTCAATAAGAGCGATGACGACAGCAAGACGCCGCAATTCTTTGCTCAGCGACTTTCTGGCCGCTTTGACCATGTACGAGTATACCCGACGTCTTTCATCGAGTGCATCATGATCGAGGGCTACGGTTTTGTCGAGCTGGTTCTGCTGCTCCCACGCAGCGACCCCGGGTGCGGAAGCAACTGGGAGGACCGCATGCGGCCGGCGTTCTGTGTCCACACGTGCTGCTGGAAGGCCGTGCGTGCCCGCTATGGCTCGGAAAGAAGCTCTGGCAGCGGCAGCGGCAGCGGCAGCGACGGCGTCTCCCTCCGCCACCTCTACAGGCTCGCCCAATTGATCCAGCCCATCTTCCTGCGTTGCCTTGTCGCCAGGCCGCCACACCTGCCGGTTCCACAGACGCAGTTCCCGGAGCTGCCCGGCCAGTCCAGGCCGCCGGTGCCGGCGTTGGATCTGCCATCACCCCCAGAGCCGCTCGGTGATCATACGTCTCCAGCGACCGGCTTGGCCGCTCTTCTGGCCGACATCAACCACCGCCTGCCTCTGGAGCTGCAGCAGAGGCTGGCTGGGAGCTTGGTGCACAGCCAAGCGTCGTCTCTGATCCGCTGCCTGCAGACGGCGCAGTTGTACCTTGAGCCGCTCCTCTCCTCAACCGATCTGGCGCACGGTCCAACCATCGTTCCGCTGCAGCCATCGCCAGGCAAGTACCGTCTGAAAGAGCACGGCGTCTCACAGGCTGGCAGCGGCAGGATGAAACTCGTCGGATGGACCTCTGTCATCTTCGGGGAGCCATACCTCCGCCGACTCGAGTTGCTTCCCGAGGAGGCCGAGACAGAGCACGGGCCCAACGGCGACGGTTATCATATGACCATGTCCGTCAACCCGGCCTCCGTCACAGGCATACAGACGTTTATTGGCCTATTTGGTGTCAAGGCGGTGTCATTTCTGCATGCAGACAAGACAGCTTCGCCGTGGCTCGGAGCTGGCCATGTCCAAGGCACTGGCTGCTACTGCCAGGTGATGGGCAGCTTGGACAGCTTTCGGGTATTGCAAGATGTAGGTCCAACGTTCCCCCCTATCATCAAAACAATGAGAAAGAAAACACGGAAACGCATATTTTTTGTCTTGCATGGGTGCATATTAACGTGCGTGGGCGCGCCAGGACTTGAAGGTCATCCGGGTTGATGTAGAAGCTTCCGGCGATGATCGGCTTACCAGTTTTACGGACACGCCACGCCTGCTTTGGAACGTGGACTCTTACCGCGTGCCGAAATATGGCGTCAAGTTCAATACCGCACCTCAGTTCGACACCCATCAGCTGCAGTACTACCGTAACGGCACGCTCAACCAGTTCATTCCGCTGCGGCTGGACAAAGGAGCACGCTGCCGACGGGCAACGGGGCTGACCGTTTACGTCGACGACGCCTCGAGTGAAGGCGGCGTCTTTGGCATCGTGTCTCACTTTGGCAAGTCCGAGAGCTACCAAGGCGGCTACCGTCGCGGCGTTCCCGTGTACTTTCATTTCCAGCCGGGCGAGTGCTTGCGCAGTCTTTACATTGGCAAAAACGTGCAAAACAACGCGATTTCCAGAGGCCCTTGTCTGGTGGTAAGAATTGGCCGACCGACTTGTTGAGTCACGCTGGTGCCTTTTTCGTTCTCTTTTCCGTCCCCCCTCCCTTTTGCCCCTTTGCCCTTTTGCCCTTTTGCCGTCTCCGTTGTTGACGCGTGTGTTCCAAAACGTCAGGTTGTTACGAACAAAGACCGCTGTGCGGTGTTTGGCTACTATCCGAGTACTTTCTACGACTGGATGTGTGCAGAGGCGATTGGGGGCTATCGAACGATCGGTATAGTAGTCGATGCGCTGTCAACCGTTGAGCGCCGCATCCGTGGCGTGGGCAATGCGAAGGAAATGGTTGAGGACGGCGACACCGACACGGACATCGACGCTGGCAGCGGGCCCCTTCCGCCGGTGAGGGAGCGGACTCTGGCGCTGCCGCACACTGACCTCCTGCGAGAGTATCCCTCAAGGGTCTGCGTGACGGCTGCCGCAGTCGACTTCCCCATCGCCAAGGTGCGCGTCCGCCAGTACAACAGGCTCAAAGAGGCGGATGGCTGTGCGGGGGTCTGCCTGTTCTACACCAACGGCTTTGTTGAGGCGCTGGGGCGGTGGACGTTTGCTGCGGACGACGACACTGTGTTTCGCGACATCTACGATGGCAGCCTGCCCGGGTCGCAGCCGCTGACGCACATGACGTTTTGCTGTCGCGGTCGCTACAGAGCCAGCTTGTCCGACCAGGCTAAAATGTGGTGTGTTGTGTCTGACATTGTGCCCAGAAAGAACCCAAACCTACTGCAGTATGACTATGTGTGGGAGTCCGGCAAGGTAAGCTTTTCTCTGTCGTCGTCTGGACTGTTTTTTTTTTTTTTTTTTTTTTTTTTTTTTTTTTTTTTTTTTTTTTGTCCTTTTGCCGATATGCCCAGGTTTATGTTTTGCCCCTGTCCCCTCGGGCCCCTTTTGCCATGGCTAACCACGATTGCACAGAACATTGCTTGGGCTTTTGTCAAGGACGGCAATTATGTATCGTCATGGAAGCCGAAACAGACGGAGCTATCTAATCGACCTTTTTAGAAGGCGCTTCTGACGGTATTGTTCGCAGTATTAATACCGAGGCTCGGCAAAATGGCAAATGATGATGTGCCAGAACCTGCCACCCCGCCACTCTTTCAGAAACATTTAGTCCTTGTCGAAGAGAATTGACGTGTGTTTTGTTTGCTTGTGGTCCATTTGGCTGTGTTTATCTGGCTACAACGATGTTCAGCCCTGGCCATTCGCCTAGATAGTGGGTTTTCCAGCGCATCTTACGCTGCGAATGCCCATTGTGCACCAGCAAAAACCCCACGAAAACCGCTGATTTTTAGCGCCATCCAAGCTTGGTCACGTCGGCACTCAGAGGCCGGGCCTGGGCCATCTCGGCCAACACCATGCCGGTGCCGGGTCCCAGGCTGATGCCCCACGGGCCGTGGCCTGCCGATAGGAAAACGCCACCGGCTGGGCCGGCCTTGGTTGTCTTGACGGCGCTACCGCCACGCTGCAGCTGGCGGTCCGAGAGCCGCAATACCATGGGCAGTCCCCACGGGGTGATGGGCCGGTGGCATAGCCCCGAACGGACGATCTCGATGGACGACGGCGACGACGACGACGGCGACGACGACGACGACGCAGCAACATCCCAATCCCACCCCGTCACTGCCTTGCCCATGTCCATGAGCACCTGGACTTTGTCGGGCTGCGGGACAGAGTCGCTGGCCCTGGGCGGCAGCGGCAGTGCTGGCTCGTTGAGGCCGGCAATGTAGATGTGGCCGTTGGCACGCGACAGCAGCTCGGGGCTGCAGGCGAGGCCGTCGCCGGCCGCAAAGACGGCGTGGCAGGGCACGCTGGCTTCGGGGCTCTGCAGATTTTGCGTCCCTTGCGGCGGCAGCAACCGGACCACGACAGAGTGGCCGGCCAGACTGGACACGGGCAGTGGGTGGCTGGGGTCCTGGCCAAAGAGCTCGTCCAAAACCCGGGCCGACCAGGCACCGGCCGTGATGATGAGCCGCGAGCACGGCAGGGTGCTCTGGGACGGGCGGCGGGTTGCCTCGCCGTGGCCTGCCCGGTCCTGGTCGCCCGTCTCCAGACAGAGGCTGGCTAGCTCGCCCGCCTCGTTGGCGCCTACGGACACGACTCGTGCGGGCTGGTGCAGCTGCACGCCGCGGTCGCGGCACGTCTGCAGCAAATGTTGGCAGAACTGCAGAGGATCGCTGATCTGGTGAGCGAGCGAGGCTTTGGGGACAGAAGAAGGGGGGCAGGACGAGAGCAAAAACAACAACAAAAAAAAACAAAAGCTGCCTCCTCGAACCTACATCTGCGCAGCGGTGCCGACGTTGTCCAGGACCTCAATGTCCTCGCCAGTCCTGCTCCTCATCCAGGCTGGCAGGCATGTGGCTGCCTCAGCAGCAGCGTTGGTGCTGCCGCCCGTCGCCGCCACTTCGGATCGGCTCTTGCCCTGGAAGAGCCAGTCGTCGCCTCGGGGCTTGGGCTCGCCAACGCCGCCTCCGCCGTCTCCGTCTCCGTCGCCGTCGCCTTTGCCGCTGCTGTGGCTCGGCAGCTGGTAGCTCAGCGCTGTCGACGTGGCAAAGCCCCAGCGTGCCGCTCCGCCGAACTGTGCGGCCAGCGCCCGGTGCTGGTCAAACGACAGCGCGGCCAGCTCGGCCACGTCGGGCCCAAGCCAGCTGCGGGCCAGAAAGCCGCCGGCAAAGCCCGAGGCCGAGGCAAACGGCGTTTCGGTCGTCTCGACCAGATGGATCGACTCGGGCGGCTGGTGCTGGCTGAGGTAGTAGGCGGTGCAGACGCCGACAATGCCGGCGCCGACGATGACGGTCTCGGCCATGTCTTGGTGGAAGGGATTAATGGAGGTTGGTGGGGAGGTTTTTGATGGGAGGTTGGTGACAAATGGTGATATATGGAAAACAGCATAAAATGGTATGCTCGTACACAAACAGATCGCTGTATTCGGGCGTAAAGAAGTAGGAACAACGTTCTTCTATCGAATGGTTTTTGCCTTCTCGCAGTTCCGGTCGCGGATCTGACAGCCCGGAACTGGGAACCATCCAGGGACGTATTAGTCGGGCGGCGTCAGTCGGGCGGCGTCGTCGAGGCACAAGTGCTATTGAACACTGGAGCAAGGACGAATCGGCCTCGAACTATGTACGACTACGAAATGATGCCTCCGCATTACGGAACAGGTCCCACAGGGCCCCCGCTAGGCGTTAAGCGTAGGGCCACGCTTTTTTGCTTGAAAAGGGCCCAGCGCCGCCCGCATTTGTCAAAAAGCCAGAGACTGGGGAATTAAACTCGGTAATAAACAAGCAAAGAACACTCTTGTGCTCATATTACCAGAGCAAAAACAAAAAAAAAAGGAAACCAAAAAAAGAAAACCTTTGCACACAGCTCACTACGATCACGCCAGAATGAAGGTCATCATCGTTACGGGCGCCAGCCGCGGCATTGGTCTGGCTGTGGCACATCAATTGCTGGCCCACGACCACAAAGTCGTTGCAGTGGCCCGCACCGAGGGTCCTCTGGCAGCCTTGAAGGCCAAATATCCGACACAGGTGGAGTTTGCCGCGACAGACGCCGCCGACTTTGATGTATGTGTTGCAAAGCGAGAAAGAGAGAAAAGGAGAAAAGGAGAAACAAAGGACAAGAGAAGACGAGGACACAGCTGCTGCAAATCACAAACGTCTATACAGGCCACTTTAGCCGAGGTCATATATAGCACATTCCCCCCAAACTGACAACCGTCCAGGCTGCTCCCAAGGTTGTCGACCTCGCCGTCAAGGCCTTTGGCCGCCTCGACGGCATCGTCATCAACCACGCCGTCCTCCAACCTATGGCGAACATTGTCGACGCCGACATTGCCGCCTGGAAGACCCTCTACGACGTGAACCTCTTCAGTGCTCTGGCTTTTGTAAGGCTCTCTTTCCCCAGCCCGGGCAGAGCTCGACGGTATGGCAGTGCATGGCACTGCATGGCTGTGAATGGCTGTGACTTGGGTGCCGAGCTCGCGACCCCTCTGCCATTGTTCTTTTTGAACCCCCCTTTAGCTGACAGTGCAACCAAAACCACAGGCCAAGGCAGCAATTCCCCAGCTGCGCGCAACCCACGGCCGCATCGTCCTCGTGTCGTCTGGCGCCGGCATCACGGCCTATTCCTCGTGGGGTGCCTACGGCACCTCCAAGGCCGCCGCCAACTCGCTCGTGCGCCACTTGGCCGTCGAAGAAAAGGACATTGTCTCCATCGCCGTGAGCCCCGGCCGAGTCGACACCGAGATGCAAAAGGTCCTCCGCGAAGAAGGCGCCGCCGTCATGGCGCCCTCCGACCACGCCAGCTTTGTCGGCGCCTTTGAGTCGGGAAAGCTCAACCCGCCCGAAAAGCCGGCCGAGGTCCTTGCCAAGCTGGCCCTCGATGCCGCGCCCGACGTCAGCGGCAAATACGTCAGGTAAGTGGCGCGTGGCCAGGGCCCTTTCTTCCCCCGTCTTGCACTCGGTTTTCAGTCCGCAATGCTAACTCGCCAACCAGCTGGGAAGGCCCCGAAATGGCCCCGTACCACTGGCCTGCGGAGGAATGAGTTTCGGGTCAGGATCTGCAAGAAAACACCACAAGAAGAGTTAGAAACACTTTGACTCCCAGTGACAGAACAAGCAGAACGATAGTGCCATAGCAAATTAACACAAAATGCATCAGTCGAAAGATGAAAAGCTCGTTGATTGACTCCACATGTTAAGTTTCGGTATTAGCATGGAATATCAGTTTTTTTACATCATCTGCTTAGTGTGTTGTTGGTCGAGAGCACGACACGCGCACTCTTCCCTTGGTCTCTCTCGCTCGCTGTCTCAAGCACAAATACATCAATGCACATTGGCTGTCTTACCTCTCATGATGCGCCCGCTGCCGCGTGATTTGCCTTTGGCGTTTCTCCCTTCGACGAACGTTAGTTGCAAGCCTGTCGTGCGAGAAGGTTCTATAATGAATGCAAATGGTGTTTGAAGCAGAATCAGGGCTTGTAGCCATAATAAAACCTCGTCATGGAGTTCGGTATTTGATAGTACTCTTATTTTTGGAACATCATATAGACTGCAGGGAGGGGGTAAAAGCTGAGAAAACACAGACACACACACACACACAAAAGCAAAACTAACCCAAACGGCAACATTAAAAGGCAGCATTATATAACCTGGGCGCAGCTGTTCGCCCAGAGCTCCCGGTCTGAAATCTATGGAAATGACGGGTATGTTAGCCATCAAGCTTGCCTCGAGCAGGAAGCTCCTTCTCAGCTCCCGCAATGAGAACATCACACCGAAACACACACACAAAATCGTATCAGAGACGTCCGTTTGGAAAGACAGTGTCAATCACCATGTGTTTTGTGTAAGACTGGGGCGACAAAAAAAGCTCATCATTGGAAAGAAATGTGTGTGTACACAACCACCAAAAAAAAGAAAGAAGCAAAGCAGATCGTCATATAAACTTACCATCGCGAGCAGATAATGCTATGCATGACTCTGGTTACTTAACATGCTCGTGCGGGAAGCAGCACGAGCATGAAGCAGCTGAGGTCATTTAGATGCTCTGCTATGGGAAACACACGAAAAAAAAAAAAAAAACTGAGAAGAGAATGTCTGGTACCAAGAAAGAAAAAAAAGGTTTTATGGATACCGATGTGGGCCTGCACCTATTCTACACCGCCTTGATTAGTAACCGCGCCGGAGCTTTATTTCGCTGGCAGTTTGTGACATATCATCACAGAACAACAGTTGACCCGCAAGAACATATGGAAGCCATGTCATCATATTGCCATAGAAATGAGACACTGAGAAAGAGCGAGAAAGAGTCGATAAAAAAAAAGAAAACTCACGCGCTAGAGAGGTGCTGGTTCTGAGTGTAGGCTTTTTACCGGGGAACTCTCGAGTTTCGATGTTGTTTACCGCCCTGCAGGCGCTATAAATAGTCCTAAAGGCCTTCCTAAGATACTACGCCACACATATAAAGACCCTGCAGACCGCCTTCAGCCTGGCGCAAGAGCCAGTTAACCAACTTCTAAATTTCGCCCCCAGCCTCAGCTACGTCAGTTTCTCGACACCTCCTTTTGCCCCCCCCCCCCCCCGTTTATCTCCTGTCTTCAAACAACAGCGACAACACCGCAATTAACGGCACAGCGACGCAGCTGCACCACAGTCACCATTTACAAACAAGCTGAAAAAGCTCAAGCACGACATCTCACAGCTTGAAAGCTTGCGCGCCCAAACCAAGACAAAAAAAAAAAAAAAAAAAACAATCACAGAGAAAAAACCATTCTGCGAATCGCCCGGCCTCTCTTGGTTGTGTTTGCTTTGTTCCCTCACGCATCATCGCTCACCGGATTTTGCCCCCAACGTCCAGTTGCCCCGCCCCGGCAAACAAACTCGGCGGCGAGGCCGTCTGTTTTGGTGACATCTCGCGTGCTGCACTTTGTCGCGTCACCATGTCCGACCACGAAGGAGACTTTGGTGGTAAGTAGTGTTGTAGTTGGAACCTGTGACGCGCGAAGAGAAGGCTTGCCACACTGCACCATTCCACACTCCCATGCCCCCCACTGCAGACGAGTGAAAAGGGCGAGAGGTGTCTTTGCCTCGTCCTCTTTGCGTGGACGTGGCTTTGAGCAAGGAGGCGTTGATTCGTGTTCTGTTCTTGTGTCCCTCGAGTGAATTGCATATTGGATAGAGCACTGCCATGGAGCATTGTTCCCGTCCACGTCTTCACTGCTCGCCTGTCTTAGGCCAGGTTGTGCTGCCGTGTGCGATATGAGAGGTGGAGCGGGCGAGAGAAGAAAAGTCGCCAAACAGGCTCTCAGACTGCGGCGGCTCTCTATCGTCTCCGTTTTGCTTCATGCTTCTCGTCGATCACGCCCCATCTTCCTAGAAGAAGCACTGCACAGCGTCTTGTCAAGTCCTATCTTATTGCTTCTTTATCTCCCCGATGTATCATGGACGAGTTTGACATTCAGTTTTACGGTCTCGACCTTGGCTTGCTAACCAGATATACAGGCAACGACGACCTCTCTTTGCCAAAAGGTATCTTGTTCCTCCCTCTCCCTCTCTCTCTCTCTCTCTCTCTCTCTCTCTCTCTCTCTCTCTCTCTCTCTCTCTCTCTCTCTCTTCTCCCCGCTGCCGTCTACCGTTGTACTGACCCCATCAGCCACTGTCCAGAAAATCGTCTCTGAGATCCTGCCCGCCTCCAGCGGCCTGGCCTTCAGCAAGGATGCTCGCGATTTGCTGATCGAGTGCTGCGTCGAGTTCATCACGCTCATCTCGTCCGAGGCCAACGAGATCTCGGAGAAAGAGGCCAAGAAGACGATTGCCTGCGACCACATCACGCGGGCCCTCGACCAGCTGGGCTTTGCCTCCTACATTGGCGCTGTCGTCGAGGCCGCCCAGGAGCACAAGGAGGTGCAAAAGGGCCGCGAGCGCAAGGCCGACAAGTTTACGCAGAGCGGCATGACCCTGGAGGAGCTGGAGCGCCTGCAGCAGGAGCAGTTTGCCGAGGCAGCCATGCGCCACGGCTGATTGTCGCTTTTTTCGCGCGTGTGTGTGTGTGTGCTAGTGGGAGGGAAAGAGACGGAGTGGGAGCGTAGAGATTGGATCAATTAGACAAATGGCCGTCCTCGGGAAGAAGCGGCACTGGGACTGGTCGGGTGGGTGTACATACAAGTATGCACAGCAATGTGGTGGATTCAATGGTTATGACGATCGAAGCCAGGGAGGATTCTGGGGCGGACCCCGAAAGGGGTTGCGCGCTTGTTTTATGGCGTTCTGGGTGATCGTTTGCCGATGGCATGGCCTTGCTCTTCTTGTCTGTACGGTTGGCACCTTTCTTTTTCACGCAAACGAAATGGGAGATTTGAGATTTGAGATTTGAGATATCAGAGAAAATATCCATGGGAGCGGGCCTCTATTTGATCAAAAAGAGGAGTTGAAGCTATTATTTACAAAAGTGCAGATAATACAGTACTCACGTGCTCAAGCACTTTAGACAAGACAAAGGAAAATTACAGAAAAAATAGCCTCGCAGGCCGGAAACATCCACCAGAAAAGTACAAGACGAACTGTCTCGGGGCAATGGAAGGTGCCCGATGGCAAATAACAAAAAGCAAAAAAAGTAGAAGAAAACAAATAAAAGAGCGTTGGTTGTCGGCTTTTTTGAGGCTATTGAGCTCTCTTTGTTCATGCAATCTCGTTCACGCATCCCTCTCTAGGGATTCGCGGCTTCGGTCTCGTAGGGTGGAGGGCTGACATCTTCTGCCTGCTCCCGCTGCTCCCGCTCTTGCTCCCGTTGGATCATGACGGCCAATAAGGCAGCCTTCTCGTCAGAGATGCCCTGGTCTGGCTGGGGTGGAGCTGGGCGAACGGCAGTCAACTGCTGCTCCGGTTGAAGCAACATTGTGCAGATCAACCCTGTAGACGACTGCTGCGGCTGTTGCTGCAGTGGTTCCCGAGCATCTTGCGCTTCCCGAGACTCCCGGGGTTCTTGGGGCTCTTGGGGCTCCTGGGGTTCCTGGGGCTCCTGAGGATCCTGGGCACCCCCCTTTTCAAGAACCTCGTCGCCGTCCTGGTTCAGCCTGCCGTAAGCCCAACTCTGGCGATGCTCCGCCCGGCGAAAGATCAGGCGCCAGATGCCGACAATTGCAGAGCCCACCAGCATGCCGATGACGCTGACTGTCACACCGGCAATGACGCCCACGAGAATAGGAGCCAAGACGTGCACAACAAGGCTTCTGGCCAGGCGGGCCCAGCTGTGCGCGTGCTGGCCATGGTGGCCGTGGTCGTGCGGGTGAGAATGCGGCGGCGGCGGCGGCGGCGGCGGCGGCGCGGGCGCGTGGTGTGGGCGATGGTAGTCTGGTGGCGGCGGCGGCGGCGGCGGCATGTGGCCATCGTCGTGGTGGTTGTGGTGATCCCCGTGGTGGCCACCATGATGCTCGTAGCGGTCGCCGTCCTCGGGTTCCCAGTGGTGGTGAGGATGGTGCTTGTTTTTTTTGCCCTCCTTGCCCTTTGTCTCCTTCTTGGCAGGCTCGACGTCCTTGTCCGCCATCACGCCGCCCATCTTGCCGGCACACTTGCCGTGTGCCTTGACGAGCTTGAAGAGAAAGACCCTCCAGCGACACAGCAGGCCGGTGCACTGCTGCTCCGCCTGTTCCTTGGCCGTCGCCGCCGGCTGCGGCGGCCGAACTGGCAGAGCGGCAACGTCCGGTACGCCGAGGTGCTCCCTGTCTTCCTTGGTGGTAAATCCCTGCGTGACTAGCCCCAGCAGCAGCTCCTGGTCAGGGGTGCGGACCACCGTCACCGTCAAAGACCGGATGTCCTCGTTGGGCACGGAGTGGACCGACACAGGCCAGATTTGCACCTTGAGCGTCTCGAGACCAGTGGCCGCGTCAGTGGCCTCGACTTGCGTCGTCACACGGAAACCCATCGGCGTCTCGGGCCGAGACATCACACCCTTGCACTTCCGGGCGGCATCGCTGATGTCGTGGCGTTTCCTGGCCGCGTCGTGATGGTGGTGACGGCGCCGCCGCCGCCGGCCGTCCCCGCGCCTAAGCTCCTCGCTGTTCCTCTCGCCGTCGTCCTCTGCCGACTTGCCGCCGTCATGGTCCTCGACGTCATCATAGCCATCGTCGTCGCCATCGTCGTCGCCGGCCTCGTGGTGCTCGTGGTGCTCGTGGTGCTCCCGCTCGGGGGGAGGCACGATTTTCGGCCGCGGAGCCATGCCATGATGGGGCACAATGCTGGAAACGAACACCCGCGTCGTCGGCGTGTGGAAACCAAACTGCTCGACAAACGCCTGCTGAACCAGAGGCGGCTGTTGCGGCAGCACCTCGGCGTCGTTCAGCATCAGCCGGCCCGGTTTGCCGGGGGTGTTTTGCACATGGACAATCAGGCGCACAAGGTTCTCTGCTTGCTCGATCCCGGAACACTTGACAATTCTTTCCGGAAGCGCACATCCCACGCAGTCGACCAAGGCAATGGCATAGCCGCCAGCCGATGCCCGGACCGGCAAAGTCCCCTTGTACTTCGCATCGACGGCCGCCGCCGCCGCGACACGCTTGTCAAACTCCTCGTGCCCCGGAGCTGCCGCAAAATCCCGCGGCCCCGGCCCCGGCCCCGGCCCCGCCCCCGCCACCGCCACCGCCACCGTGGCCAGCGTCGCGCCCAAAAAGGCCTTGGACAACATTGCCTAGGTTCTTAGCCGGGAGGACAGGGCGAAAACGCGCCGACAAAATGAAATCTGTTTGCCCGAATTTGTCTCCTCTAGACACGTATGTGAAAAGACAATTACTCGCCGCAAAAAAAAGAATGAAAACCGCTGCTTGGCATCCACCCTCGTTGTGATGATGTTCCCCAAATCGTCTTTTCCGGCGAAGGCGAAAGACGTTCAGAAACAAAAGGGTGTCGGGGCGGAGCGGTGGGAAAGGGGAAATGAGTTGGGATTCATATGCGCAAGGGTCCGTCAGCTCTCATTGGCTGATTGGGCAAATCTCCTTTGTCGCCCCACACGAGGACCACGTCACCCGGCTGGGCCGCGTACGCATCACGTGATGTATAATTGAATTCGTACGCTGCAGCGCGAGAGGGCCAAACTATAAAAGTATCTTAGCGAGAGAAAGCATCAAATTATCGCAGAGCCGACCGACCACGCCGTGCAAGGAGCAGCTGTAGCCTACGAATACACTTCCTCTCCTTCACATCCAGGATCATCAAAACGCCAGCGATAATTCAGTCCGTTCAATAAACAAAATATGGGGCATGAAACCGCCCTCTCCCAAAACACCCACAAAGAGGGACGCATAGTCGTCTGTATCCCATCCCAAACTATCCCAAACTATCCCAAACTCCTCGTAGTAGTGGGCCCATCAGCGGGTGCCCCCCCCCTTTTTTTTATATCTGTATCCTCCACGGGGAAATAAAACCAGGTTTGAAAATAGCTACATAAATAGCATGAAAGAGGTGAGCAAAAAAAGTACGCGTAAGCAGAGCAAAAGACATCACTCTGCAAGCATGTGCAAGCCATCCCGTCATTTCGCTCGAGGCTAGGGTGTTGGTGCAACAGGGCACTGCAGTGACGCGCGGCGCCGGTTTTGATTCTATTGCCTTGGTCTTCAAGCCCTCTCGATGGCGTTGGCCGGTACAGCCTGTCCCGGCGCGTCCGGGCATTGCTTCAAGTCGCAAGCACGGCGCCGACATAGTGGCGCTGCAAGAATCAAACAAAAGAGGAGAAAGAAGGAAAAAAGGGAAAAGAAAAGAAAAAGAAAAACGAAAAAAAAGGCGAGAGACGGAGTCGGACAAGGAGAAGATGGGCGTCACAAAATAGTGCATCGATGGCCGTCGCCGTGTTGGTCGCGGCGCCGTCGCCGCCTTCGGCCAGAAGATGTGTAGCTGTCGTAGCGATTGTCGTCGTCGGCTCCATATCCTCCGCCGCCACTGCCTCCAGCACCGCCGGAATCCAGATCGTCACGGCGTAGCATCTGTCGACAGAGATCGACAAAGACCTCATCGACATTTGTCCGCGTGCGCGCACTCGCTTCGTAATAGGGAGCATTCCATTGTTGCGACAGTGTAAATGCCTTGCTTCGACCCACGGCACGCTGGTCTTCGAGATCGGACTTGTTCCCAACCAACACCAAAGGCACGTTTTCGTCGTCTTTAATGCGGATGATCTCTTCGCGGAGAACCGTCAGCTCTGCCAACGATGACGGCGACGTTATGCTAAAGACGAGCAGAAACCCTTGGCCGGTTTTCATATAGAGATCGCGCATAGCCACTATTGACACAATGCACGACACGTCAGCAAGAGCAAAAGCGCACACACTGCTGAGCTTTTTTTTTTTTTTGGCCCTGAGGAACAAGCTGGAAAAGCTAACAAAACATACCAAACTGTTCTGTGCCTGCGGTGTCAAGACTTTAAAAAATGAAGGGAAAAGAAAGAGAAGCACATGTTAGCATGGAGCAAAAAAAAAAAAAACCCATCGCATATGCAGTTTGTCGGCTGCAAAATCTGGAGGACAAAATCCAATAGTCGCAACAGGCTTGTTGAAAAAATCAAACAACCCAAACCTGCAGCGTTCTGGTCGGGCATCTTACATTTCTAATACAACTTCCCGTCCCTGACAAGCATTTTTGGTTAACTTTGGCATTTTCCTGTGTTGATGGGACGGGAACAGGACCCATAACAAGAACAACACGAACGAAGACAGAAACAGGCAAGACAGAAAAACCGAGACGAAATCAAAAAAGGAAGCCTACATCGACGGTAATCTGTTTCCGGTATGTGTCCTCGATGGTCGGGTCGTAACTCTCAATCCATTGCTCGTGGACAAATTGGGCTGGTTTGCGTTGGGCATGGTTAGCAACGGGACAGAAGCATTCCAGCGTGTCAGGCTGGGCCACCAGAATTTCCTCCCGCTCGTTCTTTTGGCCTCCAATGAACGACTTTCATTAGAGCGGCATTTTTGAATTCAGGTGCCTGACCACAAATCCTGCTTGCTGCAAGGCACCCAACGAAGATGAGGAAGATAGTGTGGGGGCCGAGAATTCGAGAAAGCGCCCACCTGTCAAACAGCTTTTCCCCACGCCGCCTACGCACAAGTCAGCGAAACGCGGCTAAAAAATAAATGGGCGGGGAGAAGAGGCGAGAGAGAGGAAAGATGCTTCAGAGGGCAATACGAGAAAAGAATATGGGAACAGAAGAAGGCAGCACCCTGTGTGTGTGTATGTGCGTGTGTGCGTGTGTGCGTGTGTGTATACACGAGAGAGAGAGAGAGAGAGAGGAAGAAGAAAGACGTACCAGCTCCAAGAACAACTATGTGACACTCACGGCTGCAGCCTCAAAAGCACATTGTTGGGTATCAGCAACACAAGAAAAAGCTTCGCCAACTGAGTCAACCCTGGCTCGCTTCTAAATGACTCACCTCCGCTTATATCGCCTCGGTGCCATGGTAGATTCTTCAACGTGATACTGCTGCCTGCGATCTGCTTTCAGTGGCAAGGGGTTCGCTTGCTTTTGTCGTCGCTCGCTCAGCCGTCTTGTCGCCTTTCCAACAAGGGCCGGCAGTCCTAGCACTGCCAACCGGTTGTCAAAGAAGTCGGAGAATCAATCGGAAATTCCTTTTAAAAGCTCCGTTAAACAATGAGCCTCTCTGTCCCCCGGGCACGGAACACGATTGACGGCGGGTTCGTAAGAGTGTCCAGAGCTAATCACAGCTCTCTCACGTCGGTTTCCGTTTCTTCTTGTCCCCCCTTTTTTTCAATCTGCGAACAATGAGGCGCTGTGTCGGCGTTGGCCGAGCGGCAGATATCAGAGGCCGAACAAGGAATAGGATATGGGCAGGGGGGAGGGGGGAGGATGGGGGAAAGGACGGCGGACAATGATCAACGATGCCTAGTCGGACATGGAGACAATGAGCTGTTGATGGGAAAAAAAGAAAGAAGATAGTAAGACCTGCAGAGCAGTTTGAGAAAAGCAGAGATAAAAAAGGGGGTACAACGGGATGCAAGGTGACGGCAGAAGCGCGTTTGTTGGGGGGGGGCTGCGGGTGAGCTACTGTAGTGGGTCGTCAAAAGACGGAGCTCTGTCCGAGCCGCGCCTGGCAGAACGTTGCGGACTGAGGGGCAAGATGCAAGAAGTAAAGAGAAAAGTGTCTTAGACACACGATTGAAGAGACATGAGAGACACGACGGGGGAGAGAGAGGAGGGTGGGGGGGAGGGGCAATTGGAGGAGGGATACGGAGTACGGAGTAGAGTCAAGGGGATTTGGATGTACTCGTAGAGGGGGGCTGAATGAAGCAAGCGGCCAGAAGATTCAGGGAGGTGGGGATGGGGGATGTGATGTGAGGTAGACAAAAGGGGGGGCAGAACCCAAAGACCCAAAGATGGCAAAGAGCCAAAGGGGAAACAAGAAGCAAAAAAGCAAACGAAAGAAGGGGAGAAACGGTGGGCAAGAAAAGAACAAGACAAAAGCCGAATACCAGGCAGATCTTAAGTGGCAAGCGAGGTAGGAACAGGAAAGCAACCAAGACCAAGCAAGGGTCCAAAAAAACGCAAGATTGATGATAAATAGACAGCTGCACGTTGTTGGTGTCAAGGTACTTTGAGCTGTTTTTTTTTTCTTTTTTTTTGGAACAGCGTCGTCCCACGGCAAATTGCCGGCAACTCCTGGACAGACAGAAGTGGGTTCCTGAGAGGCAGATGGCCGTAGGCTGTGTGGTTTGTGAGCAGCGAGAGGGCGCGGGATGAAAGATCTGTGTGGTCAGGGCGAGTCTGTGGTCGAAGAGTCCGTGGCCAGGAGGGATGTCTGTGGTGGCATCTGTCAGATAATTGCTGGATTTGGGAATTATTACATGGTCAGGGCGCGTTTGGTTCCGTGCGGTGTGTGATTCGGTGTATTAGAGACCAAAAAAAAAAGCACTCATAAACGGACCGCAGGCGGGTGTGCGTATGCATGTGTATTTGCGTTTGCGTTTGCGTTTGCGTTGGTGTGAGCGCATGTGTACGGAGTACTATGGGTTTTATGCTGTAATATGGGTCTGGAGAGAGAGTGTGTGTGATGGGTTGAGAGAGAGAGAGAGAAACGGGAAAAAGGACGCGAAAAATTAAAAAAAGAGAAGAGAGAAAAAGGGCCGGGCCACCAGTCAAGGCTAGGCTAGGTTCCCTATTCATCCTCCCCCCCCACTACGGGCACGGTCGGCCAAGCTGGCCAGACTCTGTCAGGTCGCTCTTTCCTCTTGAAAGGGGAGGCGGGAAAAGGGCGAGTACTCCGTACTTGGAGGTAGGAAAGGACGGCCGGCGAAGAGAGGCAGAGGAAGGTCGCCGAAGAGAGAGGCGGCTCCCAAGAAAGGCAAGAACCCGTTGGGGTCGGCGTCTCTATCCATACTCGTACTCCGTACTCGAAGACAGAAAGACAAAGCAATAATACGTCGCACTTTATAACTCGTACTCGTATTATGTGCTGTATTAGTCCGTCGTAGTAGGGTGGTTTTTTTGTTTGTTTCAATTTCTTGCCTTTTCCTCTTCTGCTCTTTCCCCTTTTAAGCTGCTCCTTCTCTCCATTTTTTTTTTAATTTGAAGGTGCTTTAAAAAAAAAAAAAAAAGAAAAGAAAATTCCACCCTGAAAATATGCAGGAGTAGTAGTAAGTACGAGTAATTACTCCTAATACTCGGTAGTCTTGGCTTGTTTTGGTGGCCATTCCTTTTTTAACCAGCTCCTCCCTTTTCTGTCAGCAGCCCCGCAGGAAAGAGCTAAAGAAGGAAGATAGATATTTATGCCCTGAAGAAGAAAACGAGAATGGTGGAAATGAGACGATTATAAGAGTTCAAAAAGAAAGAGGAAAAGTCTTCAGCAGCGTGTCAGAAGAAGCGGAGGCACGACTCTTGGGTACGAGCAATAATACTCTGTCTAATGTCTGTCCAATGTTACCACCTGTCAGTTACATGTCATAACTCGTACGCGTGCCTGCGTAGGACATGCGGATTTGTGGAGGAGAGACTGTGACAGCTTGGTGGCGGCAGGCAGAGTATCAAGAGCGGTGCCCCATGGCTCGTACGGAGTACACATACGCTGTAATACCTTCAGGCTGTCTAAGAGTACAAGAGGGGGGGTTGGCGGACGACATACGACGTACATACACAAAAAGTATGTAGACATCTTCTTAAAATTCAGCCGCCCACTTTTAAGTGGACGCTACGGAACCCGCTTCGTTGGGCTGGGTCGACTCTTAGGACAAATCCGGGTAAAAAAGCGAACGACCCAGCTATCCCTAGAGCGTCGCCCCGGGAGGGAAGGGGGGCGCAAGTGAAAGGGGAGGGGGAGGGGGGTGGGCGGGATATCTGTACTTCGTACGGCGTACGGAGGTATGAGTAGATGGCATAGGACGTTTAGCGAGAATAGTACAGAGCAAGTAAGCAATAGCGCTTCGTCGCCGTCCCTGTGTTGCGAGCCCTTAGCAGGGTTGCTTGCTCGAAGCACATTTACACTACTCCGTACTCCGCATAACGAGGCACTGCGCGTGTATTACCACGGGCGTAGACGAAGGGGGGGAAGCTTGGAGGGGTGGAGGAGGGAGAACTCGGCCGGATGAGAGTGATCAATGGGGAGGGGGAAGACTGATCTGGGAGTTAGGGGGGCGTGGCCGTACTCGTGCATGGCACCGACAAGATTCAGTCAATGGACACAAGCAAATCGTAAACACACGTCCAAACGGACGAGGGAGAGAGAAGGACGGCAGTCAGCAAACGGAGTTGATTTTCACTCAAGCTGCAAATGCTCGTAAACACACCAAACGGACAAGGGAGAGAGAAGGACGGGAGTCAGCAAACGGAGTTGATTTTCACTCAATCTGTGATTCGCGATGCCATAAGAAACGGAGCTGTGGTGCTGCCCTGCAGGCTGTCGGTGAGACCGCAAAAGCGATAAAACAAAAAGCAGGGGGGGGGGGGGGGGGGTGGAGGTTGGCTTTGGGAAAGTAAGGTTTAATGCCTGTAACTCGTAGAGGTTGCGTTGATACGACGGCCACAAGAGCACTTGTTATGAAGCTAATACAGGAAGAGATGCATGCATGCGTAAGAGGAAAAGGGCATGACGCGTAATGTTCAACGGAGAACGAAATGACCAGCCAGGGAGGCTGCCAATTTCTACTCGTATTTCTCTCTGCCATTTCTCTCGCCAGCCATCTCTTTCTGCCAATTCGCCTGCCTGCCAGCCATCTCGCTCTGCCAATTCGCCCGGCAGAGGAAATCTCATCTGACGAATGGGCAAAAAGAGACCAAGAGCCAAGCGGCAGCAAACAAGACTCACAACCGCAAACCAAACACAACCGCCCCGCTCTTCGGCCTGGCAAGTCGAACAAGCGAGGATGAAAGGCAAGCGCTCGTCCAACCGTGTCTGGGCGGGAATCCACTCTGCCACACAGACCACGGCTGATCCATTGGCTGGTCTTCTCGGATCAGATCCGGTTCAGAAAAGGAAAACCCGGCGTGCATTTTTTTGTTCTGGCGGTTTGGCGTTTCGTCTTTTAGTGCAAGTACTCCGTGCTCCGTAATAATAATACTCCGTATTACAAAGTAATAATACTCCGTACTCCGTACCACTATTGCGAGTCATAATACACCAAGCGCCGTAATGCTTTCCTAAAGGGACAGCGAGCACGACTGGTAGGAGTACTCGTACTTGATGGAGTAATGCGAGTATACTCTCTCCGAATATACTCTCCCTACTCAGTATTACTGGCTAAGCCGTCTCCCGTCCCGGCATTGACAGGTCACTTGGCTGAAGCCCGTGGCTGCCCGCTCTAACCCGCTGAGACCGCCTAAAACGCGCAGTCAGCTTTGGGGCGCGTTGCCCTCTCTCGTTCGTTCTGGTGGCTGATATGTGTGTGTGCGACGGGGATACAGGGACTGCAAAGGCACAACTTTGTACTCCGTATTACGGCGTATGCCAATGTGTCTTGCACACATTATGCGGTCGTGCGACGCAACACACACCATCCTGGTTCTAGTATGGCTCCTGGCTTGCCTAGGTCGCTTCCTGCAGCCCCGATGGGTGATGTCAAATCATCGCGCCAAATCCAAAATGGCACTATTACGAGTACAACGTACGAGGTGCTACGTCGTAGCAATGCGCCGTAGACAAAATCTGACATTGTCCGCCGTACGATGGATGCAATATGCAATATGCAATACGGAGGAGCCATATTGCTCCATAATACCACAGCAAAATAAAAATAAAAAAGACCAGCCCGCACCGCGCACGCCGAACACTCTTTGAGCGCAAAAAGCGCCGAGATCAAAAGGGGCAGCTGCTTTGTATTACGAGGGAATCCTCGCGCAGTCGATGCCGGTACCGCGTCCTTTCAGCAGACGCATAGACAAGGCTAAAACAGAAAGGGAAAAAGAGAAAAGCAAAAAAAAAAAAAAAAAAAGATGCATACGACGCAAATCGAAGACGGAAAACATCCAGCGGCAACTAGAACATCGATCTACGAGTAAACCCCCAAAAGGAGTAAAACCACAAAACCAGCAAAACCCCTAAAGAGCACACTTATTTCCAAGGCGTATTCACACTCGCTATGAGAATAACGTGCTCATACGCGTACGACGTGCTCGCAGTCCCGTACACTAAAGAATCCAGCCTGAACAAGGTCATAATGCTCGTATAATACAGTGGGGGACATGTATAATGGGTTTTTTTTTTTTTCAATTACGAGTATCTCAACATACGACGACCTGCTTTGTGGGACATTTCCCACCATCTAAAAAATTTAGGGCAATATTTCCCCCTCCTCTTTCTCTCTGTCTCTCCCACTTCCTTTCTTTCTTTGTCACTGCCCTGCCCTAGCCAACGAGCCACTTTCGTGGAGCAGTTTTCGCGGCTTGGCCATCCCGCATCACTGATGCAGTAGCGTGCCGGCTGTCCTTACCTTAAGAGTCCTAGCAAAGATGGGGAGACAAACGCTGGCTGTGGCTCGATGTGACAAGAAGAGGAAAATTAGACGAATGGCACCGGTGTTTTACTCGTCGTTTTCTTCCTCCTCGCTGCTCTCGCTTCGTGCACGGCCCCCGAAAGTCCAGCTTACGGGGAGTTTAACGACTTTGCCATTGATGCTCCGGAAATCTTCGTCTCTTTGCCGGTCATGTCTTCGCTCTTCACGGCTATTTGAGCTTCATCGTCCTCATACTTTGCAACACCTATAAACTGTCTCGAAAGACGCACAACGACATGGATTATGTACTCGTACTCGTATTATGGATATAATACTTTTTCTTTGCTCTTTCGAGGATGTACCCTTCTCACAGCGTGCGAGTTTCCATAGACCCTTCCATCCAATCCTCAAAGCCGACTTCCCCATTTAACAGTTGTTTATATGAGTCTAAGATTGCCGTGCTTTGTATATCGTAATTCGTACTCGTATTCATGCTCCGCAGTTCGCAGCAATACGTCGTGATCGATACTATACGGAGTGATCCACGTAGTTCCCCCCCCCTGGCTGGTCTCTCCTGGGCGAAACCAACACCGCGATGGCGTATTAATACTACTCGTATGCAAAGCTCTGTGTGCCTAGCAACAGATCTGCTCTGCTACCTGGCCTGCCTAGCCTGTTCGTGTCGGGTACCTGCTTTCCCGAACCAACACGGGCCATGCCAGCAGCAGTCTCGTCTTTCTCGTCTCTCTTGTCTCTCCTTTTCGCTTGACACAAGTCGGCAAATTCGGTCCTGGTTTCTGGCCCGCCGCAACGCCGCATCTTTAAATGCTTTCAATCACCGTCCCGCTGCCGGTGGTGTTTTCTCTGCTGTATCACCAGCAAGCACAGTAGCCGGTTGAGAAGCGCCAGCTGCAGTGCCAGCTGCAGCGCCAACTCCAGCACCCGCCATAGCAGCGCCGATCTGCTGCTCTTGCGGTGGTGCATCGTCGCCGCCCGCCGGTTCTTCGTCCGCCGCCTGCGTGCTCTTTTCAACACAACAGTCACTCCCACGGCTGCCTGCGCCTGTGTCCTCCTCGTCTCGGCATCGATATTTGTCGGCCCCCCCCGTATCGCCCTCTTCTCTTCTTCGTCCCAGCAGCCGCCGCCACCAATAGGAGACCGACACCTTAGGGTGATACTCGCGCTCGGCAAAGGCAAATGGCACACCCGCTGCCAGGTGTTCTGCGGCGACATCGTCAAACGTCTTGCCCTCGGCCTTGGCTTTCTTGCGGATCGAGCGTGTCCGGATAAGCCAGATGAACTGTGAGGCGAAAATTCCAAGTTCCAAAAGGCAGCTGTATCCTTTGTGTTAACAGGCCAGACCGCGGCCGAAAGTGAGAGAGGCAGAGAGACGCCGGAGCGTGACGATGGCGCGACGCAACTCACCAGATAATATACATCACACCGCCCAGGACGTCAAATGTATTTTGGGCCACTGGCTGGTCAGTTTTAGAGCTCATAGGGGGGGCGATTGAAGGCAGGGCGGCATAAATGAAAGAGGCTGGGAGGTCGAAGGGGTCGAAGAAGGAGAAAAAAAAAAAAAAAGAGCGTGACGTGAAGAATGCCAAAACGTCTGTTCAACACGTACCCAGGGCAAAGAGAGAGAAAAACGCTCCTGAGCAATCCATCGTCAAGAAGATCTGTTTGAGACGTGAGTAAGGTTTTCTTACTTGGCCAAGAGGCAAAAACACATCAACATACCCAATTGAACCCCACGACTCGGCCTCGGCGTTTCCATATTTCGCCATACGGCGGCAGAAGTCCGGCGGCCAACAAGACTGCTGCAATAATGCCCATAGCTAGGGCGGGAGCCTCGTTGCCTGCCACATAAATGGGGCGGAGAGTCAAAATCAGCGCCGTTTCGACACCGGCAAATACACAGGCCGTGACAAGGCCTGCCAAGATAGCCCACCGAGGCCGCCATTTGCTGTGATACAGCAAAGTCTGAGCCCAGCTCACAAGACAAAATGACATGAAGGCGTGCGGTTGGACCTGGATCGGTATGTTAAAGTTCTGGATCACCGCATATACTCCAAACGGTACACCGCCTAGAAGGGACTTTGTCAGCCACGAGGACAACATGAAGCAGGCATTGCAAATTCATAGCCATCGACAACAAGGGCAGGGAAACGTACATAACGCCCACATAAACATCATAACACCAGGCAGGCCTTCTGTCTGCTTTGTGCGCCAGTTCGTCCATATTCTAAGCAAAGCCCCGGTCAGCCATCACAGTCTCGGCCGTAAATTAATACAAAACAACGGCGGGCCTGGCGTGGTGCTGTCTTACTGAGGCACTAACTGGTGAAAAGGTCAGAATGAGAGCCATGGAGCGAGATTGAGACCAAAAAAAAAAAAAAAAAAAAAAAAAAAAAAAAAAAAAAAAAAAAAAACTTTCGTAGAATCTAGGGAAATATTCCACGTACCTGAACACACCAGAGTCTACATCCCGATCACACTTGTCGTTAGCATTTAAATCCAGTGTAGGATCTGTCGTCGATGCTGCTGGAGAGCAAACAAAGATTGACTCACACTAGACCTGTCAGCTTTCGTTTCTTATTTTGCTAGACGCAATGAGAGACTCCGAGAGATAACTTACTTGTACCAATTGTCTGTGATGGTTTAAGTACACGGTTAGTTTTCCCAAACAGCCAGCAAGAAGAAAAATGGTGGAGAGCTGAGACAAATAAGACTACATACACCCAAAACGTTCGCAGCCTGCAAATCTGTTAGCTATTTGGCACACGAGGCAACAGAGACAAACAGGGCAAGGAAAGACGAAGCAAAAACATACCACGGGAATGTGTGTCTGCGGCGCCATATTGGATTATGGCCTTGTGCCTGCGGCCTCTCACTACACAGCCGAAGTGATGATACAAGCCAAAAAAGTGCTCCGCGGACTCCGATTCGTTGGAATCACAAGGCAGAAGCTCGGATGAGGCATTCGAATTCGAATCAATACGAGTAATTAAACGAACATCGACGGGATGAGAACGGTAGCAGAAGGCCAAAATCCAAAAAAGTTCGGCCTCATCTGTGCAAAAGAGAAAAAAGATCGCTTCCTTTGCCAAAGTATAACGAATGACTAGTAGACAAGATGTCCAACTCGGATATCCAACCCGGATAGCCAAGTCGCAAAATAAGCTTTATAAAAAAAAAAAAAAATATGAAAGTGAGAATCAAACGCCGAGTCCCGATGTACGGCCATATGGAGAGCCAAGGCGGCAACATCTTTGCCTTTCTCTTCTAGTTTGCGCATCCTGTGACTAATTACGAGCTCCAGGATTTGTAAATGGGGTTTTTTTGGCGCCATGGCCGGAGCTAGTCGGAAATTTTACCCAGTCGCTTGCACCTTCTTTCTTGAATAAGTACTCGTATCTTTGGCCAACGCCGGATATCGCCATGATGGGCCCCAATGACTCTAACGACACAAAAAATACAGTCTGGGGAGTACGACGTATAGCAAAATACAGAAGCTTTTCCCCACACGAAAAGCCAGACTTCGGCATATCCCGAAAAACAGATGCTGATCATCTCGCACAAAGAGTGACGTTCAAGATTGTGCCCGAAAGTTTATTTAAGCTTGATGACTAACCTAAGCAAAGAGTATTACCCGCTCTCTCACCGCCTAAAAGTTCACAATTGATTGACGCGGCAAAAAAAGAAACTCTCCAGCGGGAAAAAAAAGAAAAAGACAAAAAGCAAAAAAAAAGACAAAGGCAGAGAACGGTTTACAGACTTTAAGTCGCAGATGCAAACTGAATGCGCCTAGATTGAGCGAAGGCACGACAGCAGCTAAAGACAACAGCAACAACAACAACAAAAAAAAGAAAAAAAGAAAAAACCGTACACAATGTTGGAGACGGAAAGCGTGCCAGTACCGCTGTCAAATCGGCCCCGACGACCACATCCTCCAAAGATAAAGAGGAAGCGCAAGAGGCCAGTCGAAGATGGCAGCGACGAGAGGGAGACTGGGCGAAGGACGAGCGGGGAGACGGTATCTAAAGCTAGAAATCTTGGAGAAACAGCGACTACGGACCACAAGCGGAAACGACCCAAAAAGGAGAAAAAGCCTAAAGACAAGGTTTCAGCCAACGACAACGAAGCCGACCTGGACTACGACCTCGGCCTCAACCGCGCATTTGCCCGCATGGACAACCAGATGCTGGCCGGCCATCTGGCTCGCCAGACGCGCCGCTTTGGCAGCGATCTGAGTGCCGTGGAGCTTGATGACCTGAGCATATCTCGTGAGTTTTATTTCTGGGGGAGGAGGAGGGCGCAGGGAGGGGGGGGGGGGGTCCATTTTCTTCAGTCCAGAGTCCTGCCATTGCTTTCAGCAGACTTTTTTGTCGCATTCCAGAACCTCTGCTCTTGCTAACCTGTGGCGTTCGCAGCCTCTGCTATCCTCGATACGTCCACTTATGCCAAGGATCGCACCCTGGAAAACCTACCCGACTTTCTGCAAACATTCTGTCCTAACGGCCGGGCCCACCTCTCGTCAGCCCCCTCCACCAACGGTAGCCCTCACACTATTGTCGTGACGGGGGCTGGTTTGCGAGCGGCTGATCTGGTGCGCGCACTGCGCTCGTTCCAGTCGTCTTCCAACACCGTAGCCAAGCTGGTAAGGATTCTGGTACAGGCGCCATTGCCACTCCCACCCATCCACCCCTGTCAATAAAGACCACTCCCATGCCTTTTTTCCCTCTTCTTCTCTTTCTGTCTTCTGACTGTTGCAGTTTGCAAAGCACATCAAGCTGGCCGAGGCCGTGGCGTTTCTCAAGAGCCACCGCACAGGCATCGCCGTTGGCACGCCGGCACGGCTGATTGAGCTGCTAGAGCAAGGGGCTCTGTCGGTGGCGCATCTGCAGCGGCTGGTGGTGGACGCGTCGCATATCGACCTGAAAAAGCGCGGCGTGCTGGACATGAAGGACACAGCGTTGCCGGTGGCACGATGGCTGGCACGGCCAGAGTTCCTGGCCAAGTATGGTGGTCACGATAGCAGTACGGATGGAAGAGCACCGTCGGAGTCAGAGTCGGGTCATTCCGAGTCGGGCAGCGGACAGAAAACACCGCTCGCGATTCTATTTTACTGATGCATCCCATGTGTGCTTCCCATATCAATCCACGGTTTCTTTCTGCGGCCTCGTTTGGTTATTGGCAAATAAGATGGAGATGACGGACGTTCTACCAGGGTTATGAATGATACCTTATTTATACGCATATTTTAAACAAAATCCCATTCGAGATAGAGCGGCGCGAAATAAGGGAGGAGGGCGGGGGGGGCTACTACAGTCACATCGTATGGCCGTGGCCGTCCTATATAGGAAAACAATGGTTTGGTTTATGTAGGCAAAAAGGGGGCAATAAAACCATAAAAAGAACGAAGTAAATGGCACCGACTATATGACATGTGTATATGTGTGCGAGAAAAGCCGAAAGGGAGAAGGAGAAGAGAGAAACTGATGAATAAGGAAATGCCGAATAGACGAGCGAACTCAGGCGGATGATGACAAGGCTGACGGTGGAATGCCGCTGCCGCAGCTGCTGTCTGACGACACCGCCATACCCGACTCATCCCGCGTCTTCGTATGCCGTTTCCCCCTCATCGGCTCTCTTTACATGCCTCTCAGTCTTCTCCCTTGCCCAGTTCACCTCTCCCGGCTCTTCAGCCTTGCTTCTTCCCTACATCTCTTTCTCTCGATACCGCATCGCATGCTCAACACTCTTTCGGCTATCCAATTCAGAAAAGGAGAGAGAAGTAAAAAAAAGAAAAGAAAAAAAAAGCATCAGCTGGCGGAACAAACAAGTAAACAAATTCGCTCTTCCTCATCCTCCCTCGTCCTGTGTGTGCATGTTGCAATAAAGTCATCCGTCTAAAAGCTTGATCTCCCAAGGTTTGATTCCGAAAAAAAGTGTAAGAAAGAAAGACACCCTGGCAGACAAAGACAAAACACACAGGCGAGGCAGTCCAAGCTCAGCCCATCCAACACAGCTTGTGTGCGTGCCGAGCCCTCAAGAAGCAAACGACCAAAATAAGTCAATGGAATAAAAAAAGGAAGGGTATTCACGTCCATCTCGTGTCGATGATTTGCACAGAGAACCAAAAAAGGGCGGAGCATCAGCCCCAGCCCCCCTCAAAATCGCCCCGTTTGCCACTCAGATGATAGTTTCGGCCATCGGTGGCCGACGTGCGGTTCGAGCAAATACAAAAAGGTGGTGCCACGCCATAATACAAAAAAAGAAAAACCAAAAAAGCCTTGCCCAGTTCCGCTCTATAGAATGGTGCATTTGGACTTTTTGGCTTTCGTCTGAACAGGTCGGGGATTCAAAACAGCTCTGGCACTCGAGTTAGCAGAGCTACCACAAGAGGCAAATGGCATACAATGCAACCAAAACTCCCAAGTCTTGACAATGAGAGATACGTACCGGATGGCCTCGTCGAAAACACTCTTGAGGTTGCGCTGGGTCAGGGCCGAGCACTCGAGGTACTTGTGAGCACGAATTTCTTTGGCACACATCAGAGCTTGGTCGTACGACACAGGCTCCATGCGCTTCTGGCGCAGAGACTCCATGGTGGCGGGATCCTCGCGCAAATCGAGCTTGGTGCCGACCAGGATGATGGGCACGTTCGGCGCATGGTGGTCAATCTCGGGGAACCACTGATTTGAGTTAGTTGAGTGACACCACAGCGCACCGAGGATTCGTCCTTTTTTTGATCTGGGGGCTCTTGAGACACGGCGGGAAGGACAGAAGACTCAGAAGACTGGTGACAAGGAGGGGTGGAGGCGGGGAGGGGGGGCAGAGGATGGGGTCGCACCTTGGCCTTGACGTTGTCAAACGACGGTGGGCTGACAATGGAAAAGCAAATCAAGAAAACGTCGGTTTGGGGGTAGGACAGTGGGCGCAGACGATCGTAATCTTCTTGGCCGGCGGTATCCCACAAACCCAAGCTGATGGGCTTGCCGTCCACCATCACACTGGCGGAGTAGTTGTCGAACCTGATCATGGTCAGCGGAACATGGCACGCGCATGTCTGCAGGATGCGAAAGGAGCGCGACACAGCAGCCGCCACAAAAGAGGGATCGTGTAAGTGTTTTAACAAAAGAGAAAGGATTGGCTCGATTGGGAAAAAAGGACTTACACAGTTGGGATGTACTCGCCTGGAAAGGCGTTTGTTGTGTACGAAATCAAGAGACATGTCTGCACTGTTAGCCTTGTTGTTGTGGCTGGATGGGAGAATGCAGAAAAAAGAAGAGTACTGCAAGAGGCGAAAGTATATATATATATAAAAGCAGCCGGACACAAAACGCTTACCTTGCCGACGGCACCGTCACCCGTCACAACACACTGCAATCACTGTTAGTGACCTTGTCCCAATGTTTACCCCGTCACATGTTTCTTTATGAGGCTGGAAAAGCCTGCAATGTTTCCTCGTCTCAACTGTTGCATAATTCAACGGATCAAAGGGAGTGCCCGTGTGAAAGCGCACCTTCAATGACTGGACCCCAGGAGCAGCCATCTTTCGATCCACGGCGAGAATATAGAGCTGGATTCACAAACGAGCCAGAAAACCAGACTGTCTGCAAGGATATAGTACTGGTATTTCGATCGGACTTCTTCGGCGGGCCGGGGACGGCGGTGTTGGGGGCTTGCGCTCGAAGGACACGAAAGTTTCAAGATCGAGAAAGGAGAAAGAACTAGCGCAGAGATATATAACCAAAAAAAGAAGCAATACAAGAAAAGGCTTTGTCGCTTGTCAATGGGTAAATGAATTCAAATCGAAGCTTTTGGTCCTATAAAAAGGCACTGGGTAGAGTTTCTCGATCGAGCCGTATTGGGTTCGTTCGTCGGGTGGACTTCGTTGGCTTTCTCCCAGCCTTTTCGATTGTTCTTCCTTGGCTGCAGTTCTGTTAGTCTCGTAGACAGACGTTGGAATTGCGAAACAACGATGCAATAGGATATCCAGAGGCAGTGCTTTGCTGGCTTCCCGAACTGCTCTTGTGTCCCTTGTCTTCTTGTGTTTTTGGCAACGTGTATGCGTATGAGCGATGAGGGTGCGTGGCAATGTGCGTTGTGAGCGAGATAAAGAGAGAGGGGGAGCGAGAGGATGCGTGCGCTTGTCTGGAAACTTGTCTCACTTGAAGGCTGTCACAAAAATAGAGGTCGGCACTTGGTGGCTTTTGGCTTATACCGAAGACAATAAACTCGGGTGAAGGCCACAAAAGCCAGAAAAAGAAACAAAAAGTATGCTCCAACAATAAGGTAAAAAACAAAAAAAACAAAAACAAACCACAAGAGGCAGCTTTTTCTGTAGAAACGAAAAAAGGCAACGGGAAAGTTAGGGAAAGACGAGAAACCAGCGGGCTAACGTTGGAGAAAAGAAGAAACTCGGAGAAGGGGTCGCTGCGTTCGTTTCAATGGCAAGGAAAGCCGCTGAAGATTAAAGATTCAGTAGAGAAACGGGCAGCTGGGGTTGTGGAATGAAGTGGAACCGTTTGAAAGTCCTGTGGGTGGATGGATGGAGAAGACGGAGAGAAAAGAAGTAAGGGCGGTGGCAGTAGGGGACATTGGGATATATCGAGGAGGGAGAGGAAACAGCACAGACAAGTGGGGAGGGGGGGGGGAGGAGGAGGAGAAAAAGGAGGAACACACGAGTACGGAATGGAAGAGAGCACGGAGTATCCTTACTACTTCGTGCGAACAAGACAACGGACAAGAGAAGGCCGCCAGCGCAGCAGAAGCGTAAGAAGCGTAACGTTTTGCTTGTCTGGGGGGCAAAGATGTAGCAGGTGAGGCACGAACCAGCCGTTTCAGCGCCGGCACGCTTGGGTAATAAAAGCAGAGTTTCGTGGACAGCGCAGATCGAAAGGGGGGTGGGCAATAAATATGGCACAGGTCGTTACGTTGCACAGCAGGAAAAGGAGAGAGAAACAGAAGGGGGGAAACGAGCAACAACAAAGGAATGGAGGAGAGGAGAACAGACGAGGATGAGGATGGATAGAAAAAGAGAGGTCGCCGAGAAAAGGACTCGATGGTGTGTGGTTAAAAGTTCAATCAAGGGGAAGTTGGTGTAGCTTTGGCCTGGTAAGGACGACAACGGGGGCTTGAGATGGGTGATAGGGATGGGTCTATTTGGACAAAGAAATGGAGGGCACAATGCTCGCAAAGATATGTTGTTCCAGCTGGCAGCAAACCAGGACAGCGGATGGGGACTGGAGTGGCAAACGCACCTTTTTTGTTTAGTCGCAATCTGTCGATGGGCAGTTGGCGATGGGCGAATGGCAAAGCGGCAACAGGGCAAAAGCAGGCTGGCTGGCTGTGGGATGCGGCAGAGCAAATACGAGTAAAAAGCATGAAATGTCCGGCGCAGTCGCTTTGAGCTCGTCGTGTCGAGCGAAGAGGGGAAAAAGGTATAATTATTGCAAAGGGTCGGGAAGCAAGAGAGCAAAGCAGGGAACTGGGAAAAAAAAGGGGCAGAAATGCGGTTGGCGGTGACCGCCCGCCGCCCAACCTTTTTTTTTTTTGCCCTGAGCTGCCACCACTCACCGACTAGCTCGCATTTGTAGCACATTGCTTATATTAAGGCGGCGAGCAGAAACGGCCGTCCACGCTGTCGGATTGGCTGGTCAAGGTGTATTACAGAGCTGATGTACCCGAGTATGCTGTATTACTACATTGTAATACCTCGTACATAAGGACGGACATGCAAAAAAAGATACGAATCCATTGCTATGCCAAAGTACAATGTACCGAGCTGTACGAGTATTGCAGGCGGTCCTAACTGTTTGCACTATGGATACGAGTACATCGTAAGGATACTTTGCAACTATGGATATGAGTACGATATGAGTCTGAAAAGAGCGCTGTAAAACAGTATGGAATAATACGGTAATACGATGCAAACGCAGAGACAGCTTCTTCTCCGCCACAACCATTCCAGCGGGGTTCCAGCAGGGTTCCAGCGGGGCAGGTGGGCCCACTTTTGCGTTTTGCAGCAGCATTATCGCCAGACGGCTTCCGAAAAAGACGTTATACGAGGAATATCCATAGAGACCCTGAAGACGCCAAAAATTTTGCCACTTCACCCTTCCAACGACTATACATACTACTACTTAAATACTCCATACTTTTATTACTCCGTAGTTTGTAAAGCTTCCGGCAAGCTGCCACTGTCGGTCTCCCGCGCAGCTTGGTCTTTTTTGGTGCCGTCTTGGATCAGCAGCCCGAGCTCGTACGAGTCGTAAATCTCGACCAAAACGAAACGGTCCACATGCTACACGAAAAACGTAAGAAAAAAAAGCAAAAAAAAGCAAAAAAGAGAAAGATGCAGAGAGGGAAATGGGGAAAAGGTCCTACGAGTAGGATTCTTTGGTACGAGTTCTCTGATGTTTTCTTGGGCTGGGGGTTTGTCTTGGTAATATCCTTATTCCATACTCGTTCAGCTGGCGCTATGGTGTGTATTAGGATTAGGCTTAGAGGCAGACCAAAACACAGCTGGAAAACCGACAGAAGGGCTGTCGACGGCACGGTGGAGCCCACTATACGACGATACGAGTACGTCGTATTACAGACTCGCGGAGATGGACATACAATGTGCAGTCTGTTCAATCCGTTCTTCGTCGTATTACGTGCCGTTCTCCTCTTTCGATTGCCTGAAAAGCACTTGATTGATGTTCTTGGACGTCTGCAAACATTGCAAGTACGCCTCCCTTTGTGGGCAAGACGCATCCCACTTTGTACTCGTAGGACCTGGTACTTTGCTACTCGGGGACACCCTTCTCCCAAGAGATTCGCTTTTGGCTTGTTTTGTTTCTGCGGAGTAGGGGATACAGCGTGGGTGTATTTTGCACGCATTCTTTTCAAAGGGTGTATTTTTGACACGCTTTGTGCATCAAATGGCGCCTGATCGTGGACGGAGGGGACTTGGGGGAGGGTGTGAACCAGGCCCGTAAAAAGGGCAGTTTAATGCTTGCAAAAAAAAAAAAAAAAAGGAAAAAGAAAAAGAAAAAAAAAGCGCAACAAAAGAAAGGAAAAGGAAGAAAGGGGGCGAGCGTGTCAAGGCGGGAAACCCGAGCTGATGATTGGCCGTTTCAGATATCATAAACTGTTGCGAGGCCAGCCAAAATGCGACAAACGCCCTGGAGCGAGCCTGTTCCGGCTTGGCAACAGGCCCCCCCCAAAGCAGCTTTTCCCACCCCTACTCGTACGTCTGGAACAGATACGGACTCTTACATCTTTGCGCAATTACCGAAAGCTCTTGGATCTTTTTTGGGCCGCCAGTCAACTCGCTGCAAAGAGAGAGGAAGGTCCAAAAAGGTCAAGATCGCCACGAGCGAGAGGTCCAGAAACGGCAAAGTATTACGTCGTACTCGTATAAAAAAAGCATGTGCTCAGAGAGAAAACAGAGACCATCTGTGCGTACAGTCTCCCCTCCTGTCCATCCACCAGATACGGAGGATGCCACGGAGTACTCCGGCAGTGGTACGACGAACTACGACGTCTGTGGCTCTTTTCACACTTGTACATCATGCTTGTACACCGGACGCGTATGAATACTCGTACGCCGTCCGAGCGGCGACGTCTTCTTATCGAGGATCCTAAAGTGTTTGCACCTATAGATGTCGTATATAGGAGAAATGTGTGTATGCGGCCATATGTACATGCTCGAGCAAAATAACTACTCGAATGTCGCTGTCACAGAGCAGAATTCCCTACTTCGTAGCGCGACCCAAAAACCCCCAAACCCAAAAATCACTTTTAAAACACATCGAGTCCGGCTGGCAAACCTTGCGATCATAATACGTTAATCGAACATTTCG
The DNA here is from genome assembly GCA_019925385.1 of Raffaelea deltoideospora. Taxonomy (NCBI): domain Eukaryota; kingdom Fungi; phylum Ascomycota; class Sordariomycetes; order Ophiostomatales; family Ophiostomataceae; genus Raffaelea; species Raffaelea deltoideospora. Next base: position 348,158 of record JADHKP010000019.1, read on the forward strand.
ATGTTGCGGGGCCAGCCCACTTGAAGCCTGACCCGCTGTCTCACTGCCAGGTCTGGACGGAGAACTACGGCGTGCTCCGTCCTACGGAGGGCATGTTGCGGTGGATCGATTGACGATTGTATACGGAGTACGTATGTCGATTTCTTTGCGACTGATTGTGCATTAAGCCACTGAAATTGAGAGCTGGCAGAGGTTATCACAGTGACTTGTGCGCTTAAATTAGGGAAGGAGGTTAGCACTTCTGAAGACGTATTATTACTCCGTACCTTCTGTGCATTGAATGTTATTACTATATCCATACAAAATATACAAAATGCCCCACTGCCACATGGCGGGCCAAGTCAGCCACAGGACGCCAGCCCACGACGCGTTTACCCATTCTCGTCCAACACTGTGGCGCGTTCCTTCCTCAAAACTGGCTAAAACGAACAGGACAAACTGATGGGGCCCGCCACGATCGTTTCCCAATGTAAATACAGCCAGCAGTCGCACAAAAACTGAGGTGCAAAAAAAAAGAAACAAAAAGTTAGATGATGAGCACGTCGACGCCAGTCCGGCCGGGCGGCGGCCTTGGCGCCTCGGCAGCCACGAGGACGCCGATAGCTGGAGCTTCAGCTTCGGCAGCAGGAATGCGGCCGGCGAGCGCAGGCGGCGGTGGCACCGGCCGAAGAGCTATGGCTATGGCGGTGACGACGCCTGGAACGGGGCCGCGGCTGCTGGTGGCGTCGGCGGTGCGCACGCCGCATGCGCGGGCGGCGCTGCAGGCGCTGGACACGCGGCGGGCGGCGGCGCGGCTGACGCCGGGCGGCGGCCGGGCGAGCCGGCGAAAGAGCGGCCGGTATTTGCGAGACTCGCCGCGCGACCTGCTGCGAAATCTCAGCCGACGACTGGCGCCGACGTCGCGGCCCGCACCCGTGTCGTCGGCTTCGTCGGCTTCGGCGTCGTCGGCCGCCTCGTCGCCGCCGCCGTCGGACGACGGCGCTGCCTTCAGCTCGGATCGAAACCGCCGCCGCCGCAGCAGCACCCGTGACCGCCAAGACGCCGACAGCAAACACAACACGCCTGCCGCGGCGGACCAGCGCCGTCGCGCATCGCGCAGCTACTTTGACGACGACGACGACGACGACTCCATCCCGCTCGACCGGCCCCCGCGGCTGTCTCTGCCGATCAACGAGGACGACGACGACAACGACGACGACCTGCGGCCGCACCATTCGACGATTCTCGACGCCGACGACGCCGACGACGCCGCCGACGCCGCCGACGACGACAACCTCACCATGCGCTCCATCGAACTGGCCCGCCGCGCCGCCGCCCTCGACCAGCTGCAGCAGCACCGCCGATTCTCGCGCGGCAGCCTCGGTAGCCTGCACATGAGCGACTACATTGAGGACTTTCTCGGCGCCGCCGCCGCCGCCGACAACGACAATGCCGACTTTTCCGCTGCCGACGAGCGTGTCCCCTCGGCCTTCTTTTCCGACGGCGTCTTTGACCACTTGGCTGACGTGCAGCCAGGCGATGCCGACGCCACCTTTGAACGGTCCGTCTTTTTTTTTTTTTTCTTTCCTTTTTCCCCCCCTTGTTTTCACTTGCCAGGTGTTTTGTAAAAAAAACCTCTTCTAACCGGCCTGGCCAGACTGGACTCCGAGGTTGGCCGCCGCGACACCTTGGCTGCGGGGCGCGAAAGCGAGTTTGGCGTTCTGGACGTCGGGCTCGACGGACAAGAGACCACGACGTTTGTTCTGGGCACCGATGTAGCGCCGCCGCCCGGCGAGGAGCCGTCTTTTGCCGACGCCAATGACAACGACCGCGACCGCCCAGGCGACCTGGGAGGCGCAGACTACGACGAAGATGACCGCGGCGGGCCGCTGTTTGATGGCGGTGGCGACGACGACGATGGCTTGTGGCCAGACGCGGCCGAGCTCGCAGCGGGAGGCGGGGGCAGCGGCGCGGAGAGCGACAGCGGCGATGCTGGAAATACCAGCGCCGTGCCTGCCGCAGACGCTGCAGCAACAACACTGCTGTCGCGGACAGCAGCCACAGCAGCCACAGCAGCAGAAGCACTGGACGCAAAGCAGCGATTGGCTGGCAAGAAACGCATCAAGATGTCTCGCCACGGCATCCTCTACCCGTCGTTGCCGGTGGGCGTGGTCAAGCGCGTGGCGCAGACGTTTCTACAGAGCGGAGGTGGCAGCGGCGCTGCAGGCAAGGCCAAGCTGTCGCCCGAGACAATTGCCGCACTCGGCACGGCGTCCGACTGGTTTTTCGAGCAGGTCGGCGTCGATCTGCAGAGATTTGCCCAGCACGCCGGCCGCAAGACCATTGACGAGAGCGACATGATTCTACTGATGAAAAGGTGTGTGTGTGTGTGTGTGTTGATTGTGTTGATTGTGTTGATTGTGTTGATCCTCCTCTCCTTGCCTGCACCACAAACATGCCCCGCTCACAACCTGTTGCCAGACAACGCCAAATCAGTGTCGCAAACACGCCCTTCTCCCTCGCTCAGCGGCTGCTGCCGCGCGAGCTGCTGCAAGACATTCGCATGGTGCCCGAGCAGCAGCCCGGCGGCCGAGGCGGCAAGCAGAGGGCGCGTACGCGCGCAAAGGCGGCATCATGAGCAGCCTGAGAAGAAGACGGGGTCTGAGATGCGTCTATTTTATTTTTATTTTTATTTTTTTACTTTTCCCTCTAGCCCGCCAGACGGGGTCCCAGGCAACACTGCCAGACTACCAGTGTTTGTTCATGCGCACGCGTCTTGCCACATCCGACGACGGCTTCTTGGCCACCATCCAGAGCATGATCGCTGTAGCGAGGGACAAGCTATACCTAGATAGGGGGGTAGGCGGGTCAGTCACTAAAGGCTCACCACGAGCGGGGACGGCGTTGGGCCAGCCAGCCCGACAGGGAGGCCGGGCGGCGGGCTTTTCATGCTTACCATGTAAATATATACTGAGCATGGTTGTTGCGTAGGTTCACTTCGGGCGGCTTGCCAATGGGAATGCCCTTGGCGGCCATGTCGTAGATCTGGAGGAGATCAGGCTCTGCAGACACGTGGGGTTAGCCAAAACTAGATAGAGGCCGTTTATGGCAGCCAAAAGCGTCTCCACGAATAAAACAAAGCAAACAAGCAAACAAGAAAAAACAAACGCAAAATCACGGACCCATGGTTGCCTCCACCCATACGGGATAGCTGCCGGTCAGGCGAGCCATCTCGGCCACATCGGGAAAGTAGAATTCGTTCTTGTCGGGCCGGTTGTGCGGCGTGAACATGTTGCGCTTCCACGGCGACCGGAGCAGGCCCTCGACGCGTACGAGGCCCGTAGGCAGAGCATCGTTGTTGCCGCCGTCGCTGCTGCTGGCAGCTCGCCGGGCCCGGTCGGCCTGCGAGCCGCGCTCCCGGGCAATCCAGCCGCGGTGCACGAGGATGGTATCGTTTGGACGGCCGTCAGCGCCGCCGCCGCCGTGGACGCCGTCGTGGACGCCGCCTTCGAGCTCCAGCGGCGTCACCACATTGAAGCCCACCTGGCCGTCGCGCATGCGCGGTCCCACCAGCATCTCCTGGTCGTGGCGGAACCGGCCGACGGCGACAACGCGGCGGTAGTCAAAGGCGCTGGGGTCTTCGCTGGCGCTGGCCGCCGCCGCATCGGCCACATTGTCCGGTCCCAGCGGCAGCGGCGGCCGCACCAGCCGGTCCTCGCACTTGGCCAGCAGGTCCGTCTTCCACCGCAGCCGGAAAACCTGCCACGTGCCCAGGGCAAAGGCAGCGATGGGGATGAGGGCTGTGGGGAGAAAGGCGGGAGAAAAAGAGACAAGGTCAGAATGTGTTGGTCTTCATTGCCGCCACACATATATATGCATAAACTTGGTATGTCTTCACTGCCGCCACACATATATGCATAAACTTGGTATGTAATACACGGCACCTCGTCCAACTCACCCAAGACAATCAGGCCTGGTCCGTGTCTGCGGCCGGACCGCACCAGCTCGGGCGGATTGTCCAGAATCGACGAAAACCCCGGATCGTCGGCCGGCTGGTGCGCCTCCGGCTCGTCGGCTGCGGTCCTCCTTGGCTGCGACTGCGCTGCCGCCGTAGAGGTGAAAAATCTGCGACCGCCGCCCGCCTTCCCACTCGCAGCCCGGTCGGCGTCTGCTGCAAGGCGGCGGCCCAAGCAGCAAGACCGGCACAGTGCGCGGCCGGAAAAGCTCTGGCGGTCGCTCGGCGCGGCGGCTGCAGCCCGGATGAACGCCGACCGCGGTGCCGCTCTGGCCGCTGCGGAGAATCGAACGACCGTCGTCGTCGTCGTTGTGATTTTGACTTGCCGCGCTACGAACGACGACAAATGCGTGGGCTGGGCCATGCTGTTGCTGCTGCACGCTACAGCCACCTGTCCAATGGGCCTTGGCTTGTACATTTCTTTTGGCGGCCTCGGGGGCGTCGCTCGACGGATTCTCTCGCCTGTGAGCTGTGTTTTTTTGGTTGTCGTCGTATGCTTTGGTAGCTCGACCGCAAATTGCCACCGGATTGGAGATACAAAAGTGGGGCTTCCATTTGGTTCACGGGCGGTGTGTATTATTACGTAGCGCATCAGTAGCGGCAAGCAACAAAAGCTGGCATGAGCCGTTTGACAATGGAGCCCTCCGAATTCTTTTCCTAAAGGCCTGTTCCAAGAGATTCGCAACGAGCTTTCGTCATCTCTTTGTTCTTCGCATTCTTCAGCGAACTACCAGATTAGTTCTTGACAAGAATGCTTCAACTAACCATCCACTTCGGCTACAATTCTCGAGCCAAGACATCACAGTCACGATTCAAGCCTTGCATCGACTGTTGGCCGAAAAAAAACAAAACCAAAAAAAATCATGCAGGTTGCTTCTCTGTGTCTAGACTTCAATTGTCCCATGCATTTTTTTCTATCGTAGCACTGGCTCGTCTGGCCAACAGACCCCCCCCCAACCGGATATCCCATAAAATTACAAATAAATCAATCGCTTGCAATGTTTGCCGCCTCTGCATGAAACCAGGTGGAAAGGTAGAAAGCAAAAGGAGAAAAAAAAGAGATAGAATGAAGCTGCTCCACTCCCCTCTCTGCCAACTCAGTATAGCCTGCGCTGGTACAGCACCGGCTTGTTGTTGTGAGACAGCCGGACCAGCTCTTCCTTAATGAGCCGCCGGCGCTCCGCCCTGCTGATTTTCTTCTCCTTCTTCGCCAAAGGGCGAGGAGCGCCGAGAGGCTTTGGGCTGGCGGCGCCCTCGTTGCGGTCGACTCGCAGCTGGCCGCCTGCCGTGTCTTCTGCTGTGTTCTTTGGCGTATCTTTGACTTCGACCTGCTGCCTGTCGTCTGGCGGGCTGCTGTTTGCCCGCGCTTGATCGCCGTCGTCGTCCAAGACTACAATGGTGCCGTCGGGCAGCTCGGTGGTTGATGATTTGAAGCGGTCGGGCAAGAAGAGCTTGGGCGGTTCTGGCGGCGGTTGGCGGATGGCCTGTCGCAGATCGCGCAGCGTCCGCTGCTGAAGGACATAGCCGCTGACGAAGAGGGCAAACGTAAAGAGAACAACTGGGAGGGGGTTTGGCAGTCGCCGTCAGCCAGCGGGACTCCCTTGGCGCTCTGCATTGATTGGAATGCACACAAACTTACTAACACCCGAAGACACCGCAACGGACACTTGACTCGATGTCAAAAGCATTCCGGAATGCTGCCGCGTCTCGTGCCACGGCAATCTTGGCCAGTACAAGAACAAACTAAAAAGAACAATGCCGCCAAAATAGCCGTCAGACAAGCCGCAAAGCAAAACTCATCCGACGAAAACTCTCCGCCAAAAAAACTGTGCACGATTTCGGATTGAATGCTGCTGGACTGTTGACTCTAATTTCCAATGTTGCCGGTCAATGGCTAGGGTTTATCAATTGCGTTTAAAAGTTCATGCCGCCTATGGCAGAAGATTGCGGAGTAATATGGATACGTATTCATATGCTTAAGGATACGGAGTATGGATATGGTACTCTTCGGTGGTTGGGTGCCTACTCGTACCTCCCCGCCACTTTTGACGCAAGTCTACACTGTAATTGTGGCTGGCTTGTTTACCCCCCAACCAGGCAACTATCGATAAGCAGTTACACCCTATAGTGGCGGCCCCACCCAAAATTGGTTATATCGCAAAAAAAGCCGTCCCCAAGAATTTCTGTCGAGATCTCTTCTTTACCCGATATTCTTCCGCCACCACGGCACAACGACCGGCACGATGAGCGACGACCGGAGGCCCGCGTTCCACCAGGCGGACGAGCGGCGGTTCCTGGACGAGCGCGGCTCGTCGGCGGCGCTGGCGCCCAATGGGCTGAATCCAGCGACGATTATGGAGAAGGCGGTGCGCGAGCGGATTGTGGACAGCTATTTTTGGAAGGAGCAGTGTTTTGGCGTCAACGAGGCGGACATTGTGGACCGGGTGGTGGACCACGTGACGTGCATTGGCGGCACGGCGGGCTCGGCGCAGAAGCCGACGCCGTTTCTGTGCCTGGCCTTCAAGCTGCTGCAGCTGGCGCCGGGCGACGACGTGCTGGCCGAGTATCTGGACTACGGCGGCGACAAGTTCAAGTACCTGCGCGCGCTGGCGCTGTTCTATGTGCGGCTGACGCGCACCGCCGCCGACGTCTACCGCACGCTCGAGCCCTTTCTGGCCGACCGCCGCAAGCTGCGCCGCCGCGGCCGCTCCGGCACGACGCTGACCTACGTCGACGAGTTTGTCGACGACCTGCTGGTCAAGCCGCGCGTCTGCGCCACCAGCCTGTGGAAGCTGCCACAGCGCGACGACCTGGAGGACCTGGGCAAGCTGGGGCCGCGCGTCAGCGCGCTGGGCGACATTGATGCCATTCTCGAGGAGGAGGACGAGGACGAGAACGACGAGGACGAGGACGACGAGGCAAAGAAGGACGACGTTGGGGAGGAGGACGACGAGGACAGAGACGACGACTCTGACCAGGATCACGACAGAACAAGGCATGGCTCGGACGAAAACGGCAGCAACGGGAAGCTGGGAAGACACAACGGACACGAGCGGGAAGACGAGGAAGAGCCGACGCTCAAGCGAAGACGGCGAGACAGCAGCATTGGGCGGTCGGAGAGCGAGATTTCTGGCTCGGAGGGCGACGGCCGGCGATCGCCCAGCTCGGATGGGCCCAGCAGATCTAGAAGCTAGCTTGTACTTTGATGTTACAGTTGAGACTGTAGCTAGTATCCATACTCAATTCAAATTTGCAGCCTTGTATGGAGAGCATTGCGAGTAATACGAGTACACTCACTGTAACGACGGCGTAAAACTGAAAATGTACGAGTGCAGTGGCCCGCTATGGCGTTTACTTGCATACTGGCCTGAAATGGAGGGCATTACATTTCGTCTCCCCACTGTAGCATTATTGCCGCTAAAATAAACTCGCTAATTCATTAGAGCACACGAACAAAAGTTCTAGCGGCACTAAATCGAAATAATAATACTCGTACAGCACACAATCGAGCTCCGAAAACGAGAGACGCTTTTTGATGCTTCAGTCCCACACATAGCGAGGCAGCCCAAGAGCTCGACATGCCGGCCTCCACGCAAGCATTTGTTCCGGGAAGCAGAGCACAGGTACCGCCTAGCTGCTGTGTGCGGGCGACGCGCGCTGTGCTGTTTTTTCAGTGCCGCCACTCTCGTCTGACACCGCAGCGACGGCGGCCACAGCAGCAGCAGCCCTCGTTCTCATGGCGGGGCCTGCATACGGCGCAGCGGCGCTGCCGGGCCGTTGCGGCGGCACGGCACAGCGGGGCAGCAGCAGTTGCAAAGGCGGCAGCATGTCAGCAGCGGCAAATGTCCAGTGATGCAAAGACGCTGCAGCAAGACCGTCGTCGTCCTCCCGTCGACTGGAACCATTTTATTTCAATGGGTAGGTTGGGATGAGAGTTTTTTTAAGATTGCTGCGTCGCATGAGAATTTGAAAAACAAAAGATGTCAGCCATGCTGTATGTACAGACATAACGGCTGACCAGGTGCAGAAAAGGTCGAGCCGCAGGACCTGGCCGAAGACGAGGGCAGCGGCGGGGCCGGGGCGCCGCTGTGGCGCAAGTTCAGGCTGGCCGTCAAGGACAACATTGCCACGCGGGGGCCGACGCCGACGACGTGTGGCTCGCGCATGCTGAGCGGCTACGTGTCGCCGTTCGAGGCGACGATTGTGGAGCAGCTGCGGGCGCGTGGCGGCGTCGTGGTGGGCAAGACGAATCTGGACGAGTTTGGCATGGGCTCGCACAGCCTGTATTCTGCGTTTGGCAAGGTGGCTGCGCCATCTGAGGGTAGTAGGAGCGATGGCGGCGGCGACAGCTTGTCGGTGGGCGGGAGCTCTGGCGGCTCGGCGGTGGCCATCCGGCTGGGCGACGCCGACGTGGCGCTGGGGACGGACACGGGCGGGTCGGTGCGGCTGCCGGCGGCGTACGGCGGCATTGTGGGCTTCAAGCCCAGCTACGGCATGCTGTCGCGCTTTGGCGTGGTGGCGTATGCCAACAGCCTGGACACGGTGGGTCTGATGGCTGCCGAGGTGGCGCCCTTGCGGCGGCTTCTGCTGGACGGCGATGGGCCGCCGGGAGGGCCGGCCGACGCCGACGCCGAGCTCGGCCGCCACAGCGACGCTCCCCTCTGGAGCATCTCCGACGACGCCCGCGACCCGACCTCGCTCTCCCGCCGCTCGCGCCTGCGCATGGCCGCGTTGCGCGAGGGCTATCGCCGCGAAGACCAGCCTTCGCAGTCTGCTTCTGCGTCTTCAGCGTCTTCGGCGTCGTCAGCTTCTTCGGCTTCTGCCTCTTCTGCGTCTTCTGCGTCTGCTTCGCCCTCCTCCGTCCTCCGGGGCCTCTGCTTCGGCATCCCGCTCGAGTACAACATTGTCGAGCTGGATCCGCGCATCCGCGCTGCCTGGGCCGCCGCCGGCATGCTGCTGCAGTCGCTGGGCGCCTCCGTGGCCCCCGTGTCGCTGCCAACGACGCGCCACGGCCTCTCGACCTACTATGTCATTGCACCCGCCGAGGCCGCCTCCAACATGGCGCGCTACGACGGCGTGCGCTATGGCCGAGGCGCCGGTGCCACCGCCGCCGGTGACGGCGCAAAGCCCGCCGGCTCCGAAACGACCGGCCCCGAAACCACGGGCTCCGAAACCACCGACCCCGAAACCACCTCGGGCTCGCCGCCGCCCGACGACGACCGCGACTCGGTGCTGTACGAGGCCGCCCGCAGCGCCGGCCTGGGCGCCGAGGTCCAGGACCGCATTCTGCTGGGCAACTACGTGCTGAGCTCGGCAGCCCGCGACAACTACTTCCTGCAGGCCCAGCGCGTGCGCCGCCTCGTCGTGCGCGACTTTGACGCCGTCTTCCGCCTGCCGAACCCCCTACGCGACCCCGGCGACGACGGCGGCGTCTACTACGGCCAGCCCGACGGCCAGACGCAAGACCAGCACCAGGCCTTCCAAGCAGAGCCCTCGGAACACCACGCCATCAATCTCAGCGACCTCCCCGAAGACCTGCCCCTGGCCGACCGCCGCGGCCCTGCTCAGGTCGACTTCTTGCTGTGTCCCACGGCGCCCACGCCGCCGCCACGCATTGCCGACGTCCAGCGCTCCGACGCCTTGCCCGTCGACGCCTACATGAACGACGTCTTCACCGTCCCCGCCAGCTTGGCCGGCTTGCCCGCCATCAGCATCCCCGTCCCTCCTGCACCCCGCGAAGGCGACGGCGACGGCGCCAAAGACGCCAAAGACGACCCGGTCTGCGCCGGCCTGCAGCTGATCGGCCAGTTCTGGGACGATGCCCGCCTGCTGCGCGTCGCCGAGGCTCTCATGCAAGCGTCGTTTGAGCGCCCCGAGGACAGGGAAACGCTGCGGCGCTACCGGAAAAACGGCCTGGCAAAGCCGACAAGCTAGCAAAGGACTGCAGCACATTTGGTTTGCTGGTTTTGTTAACGGGCAGTCCGGCGTGGGACAGAGTGGCTTATAGAGTGCATGTTCTTGTATGATGTGATGATATATATGTCCCATGGCAGCAATACAGAATAAAACAATCCCAAAAGAAAAAAAGATGCCTGCACAACTCATTCCATCCGTCTCCAGTCCAGCTTCCCATGCCCTCAGAAGAGCAACGGTCCAGATGTCTACCAACACACGTTTCAGTAACCATCCACCGACAGGGCCCCTGCTAACCTGCCATCTCCCATCTTAGCGCCACAGCACCACCCTTTCCAATATCCCGCCTCCCACCGCCCACCCCCCTTTTTGTTAGCGAGATCCCTGATCTAAGACGGAGAAAGCAGACAACAACAAAAAAAACAGACGGACACACCTGGAGGGAAAAATGGGTGGAAGCATCGCCCTCGAAAGAATAAGCGGCATTGCAATATAGAGGCGTCTCCATCTCAAAACAGAAAATAAGAAACGCCTCTACGTCGCGCATCGAACTCATGTGTTGCCCCATCTGAGATAGGGCCACAAAGCTTCGTGATGGCTCTCCCATAGGAAAAGAAGATCAAAAACCCTAAGATAAAGACTAGAGGACCGAGAAAAAAAGAGAAAAAGAAGCAGAAGCAAAAAAGAGAATGGCAAAAAAAGAGAGACAGAAAGCAAAGCCCTCTTGTCCCCCTCTCCCACCATCTCTCCCCTCCTCCCACTTCCCTCCCCCCCTTTCTCTTTCCCCTCGTCCGTCTCTCTGAGCTTGTCTCCCTCCTGCTTTTCTGATACCACTCACATGCGCAAGCTCCCGCTCCCCTTCAACCCCCCAGAGAGGGAAAAAGAAGAGCAAGAACACCGTGGCGCAAGGCCCTTTCAGGCTAGCTCTTTCTCTCCTCGCCCCCGTGAGGAGACGAAGAAGAGAAGGGCAATGATGAAGCTGTTCACCGACTTTTTCTCATGCTAGAGTAGAGTGAAAAAGGGGAGAGGCCCCCAGAGAGCAGGATCGGACAGAAAGCGAGATGGTGGGTGCAAATGGGGACGAAGAAGAAAAGAGCCCACGGCACAACACAGACAAGACCCCGAATGGATCGACGACACCGTCAGAAAATGCACGCGCTTGCCATGCCCAGATCCTCTTTTCAAAAACAGACAAGCGGCTTGTTGGTCCGCTTTTCTTCTTCAATCCGTCCGGGATGACAAGGCGGCAGAGTTCCCGACAGCGAGATCGAGTTTTCTTTTCCGTTCGGTTTCTTTTTTTTATTGTGCCTCTGGCTCTTTTTCTTCGTCTCCTATTGCACACACCCTCTCCCTCTCTCTGTCATTTCCCACAAACAGGAGTTTCCCTTTTTCCGTTTGGAGCATGGAAGCGCGACGTTGACGAGGGCGATGCTTGCACAGAGAAGAAAAAAAAGAAAAAGAGATTAAACGCGAATTTTCTCATTTCACGTTAAAATATATAGGAAAAAGCTCGGTGGGGGCTCGTGTGTGAGTCATCCAATCAGACGGTGTCTTTGGCGGTGTGCGAATATGAGCCATAGTACGACGTACGGAGTAGTATGGTACGAGAACACCGTATGGATATAACACCACTCTGCTGGCATTTCAACCCATTACGAATATGAATACAGACAAGGACTTTATGCCAGCGTTGTATCGTTTCTCGACATGTCTGCTGGTCAGGGGCTCGCGCTGGCCGATGAAAGGTAAAAGACAAAAGGAACGAACAAAATAGATTGAAAAAGGGCCAACGTCATAGTTTTGGGGTTTGTAACAGGGAGTCATGGGAGTGGAGTTTAGGTTTAAAGGAAAAGTTGAAGCTGTTTTTCTTATTCAACCGGCAACAAAACTACAGCAAAACGACTTTTTGTCTCGGATGGCTGGCTTCGTTGCCTTGGAGCTTGGAGCTTATACTACATGTTTTACAAGCTTTTTTACGGAATGATTATTTACGTAATGAGGGGAAAGATGGACGGATATGGCCTTTTGCCGTACTCGGCTCCGGCTCTGCTCCGTCTTCTCACCGTCTCCGGTCTCTATGGCTCCTCGGAATGGCAAAATTGCAAAAGAGACAAGCCAGAGCAGCCCCGTCTGGGGCGCCGAGCACCAGCTGCGCATCCACCATGACCCGCCTCATCTCAATCTCTATCAAGAAAGACTGGATTTTTGAGTCTGGGTCGTATGGGTCGTCCCACGTGGTCTCCTGGTGGTGACTGAAGTTGAAGAGCTTGCCCCAACGAGACGGGACGTTGTACACGGGGTCCACGCTGACGGCCACCTGGCCGTCGTCTAGCAGTTGGGCAGAGAGCTCCATGGTGAAGGCTCTGGGCTTGTGAGGAACGTCAAAGAGCGTCGTATACGTACGATCAGGCAGGCTCGCGAGCTCGTCCGGCGTGAAGGTGAACGTCCACCAAAGAACGCAGTTGTCGCACAGAGTACTGTCGGGATCTGGGTCCTGCAGCTCTCGGTACTCTTCGTCTGGGACGAGGCTGAAGGGACACATGACATTCTGCAGACGCATTTTGGTCGCTGGTTGTCGCGTCTGCCGATGCCGCTGCTGCTGCTGCCGCCGCTGCCGCTGCCGTTTTTGTTCCCTTTGAGCTGGCGCGAAGGCCTCGTGGAGGAAATGGACGAGATCATTTTCTTTTTTCGAAAAAAAAGAGAATAATGCCACTTAAATGAAGGTTTATAGATACATACATTCTGGTGCAAGTCCTCCTTCAACCCTGGCATATGTTCACTGTGTCCAAATCCTGTACAGATCTGGGCAGTTCAGACACAAAGATCCAAGTTTAGGCGGCGCTTAGGCGGCTGAAAACACAAAGAGGTGTCCATTGTCTGGACAGACGAAAACAAGACATTGCAATGAAAGACACATGGAAATGAAACTTTTAGTTCCAGGACAAAGCATGATCTGTGCAATTCTTCGCTGAACAGTTTTGTTGTGTTTAGCACCTTTCTCAGTTTCTGTTCTGTTCAATATTCAAAATTCTAAAAAAACAAATTGTCCTGTCGTGTTCATGAGTTTGTGGCATCTGTACCAAATGTCCCTGATTTCAAAGAACTCATTGTGGAATTGAGGACCAAAGCCCGCACAAAGAACGGTTGCCTTCATGTGCAGGCGCGGGCGGACTGATTGAAGCCTGGCTTGTCCCGCGAGCATGCCATGCAATGAAGTCCGAGCTAAGCTTGGAGAGAGAAACAAAGAGCACCGTATTGGAAGTGATTTTGAATTGCTGCAATGCCGACAAAAGCAAAAAAAAAAAAAAAAAAAAAAAAAAAAAAAAAAAAAAAAAAAAAAAAAAAAAAAAAAAAAAAACCCTCAAAAAAAGCGAGAACCGCTCAAACATTCGCCATTCCCAGAATTCCAGTCTGTCTTCACAAGCACCACCACAGTAGGACTCTGCAACGACTATAAAAATCTCATTCTCAACCCTACAAAAGGCGTTCCACACTGCTTTTCTGAGAGCTATGAACCTTTGTGGATACGTAACGGATCTCATTGGTATAATGGCTGGTAAATTAACAAGCTAAAGAAGAAAGAGAAAAATGAACAATAAAAGCATAGATGCCAATATGCAAGTGGAGTCGGAAATGAAAAAGCATAGACGTCAATATACAAGTAGAGTCGGAGATGCAAAGAAAAAGAGAAACACAAGATGTTTTTGCTATGGCAGCTCTGACAGCGGTGACGGTGATTTTGATGGCGGAAGCGACGAGTACTGGTAAAGTGATTGAGGTGTCTTGCCTGGCGCAGCAGATGCCGGCACGTCGCCCATCATCTCTCGTTTGGGCTCGTGGTCACCTGGCAGTTCTGTGGGAGCGTGGGCATACTGGCTCCCGTCAGGGCCCAGCCTTGTGTGCTTCTGGTGCCGGCGGACCAGCAGGAAAACCACTGCGGCCAGCAGGGCCAGGCCGCCGACGACAGAGCCAACGGCGATGCCGGCGATGGCGCCTTTGCTTAAGCCCGAATTTGGAGAGGAGGCGGGAGACGTTGTTGTGGAGGTTGGGGTGGCCAAACTGCCGGTCTTTGTGGCGGCAGTGGCAGTGGCGGTTGCAGTGGAGGCGAGATCGGTGGCCTGCACCATGAGTTGAATCATGGGAGCTGCGATCGTGACTACCGGGATAACAACGGGCGCTGACTGCACGCCGGACGCGGCAAAGGTTAACGGGACGGTGACGTAGCCGGTGCTGGCGGTCTTGCCATCGGAGCACACGACGGTTGGGATCGAGGTTGACGAGGCCACGCTGATGCAGGTTTGGGCTAGTTTTATATTGGGGTTGTGTCGGCATGTGTAGCCACTGCAGCGGCGTGCGAATTTTCCAGTCAGTTTCACTCAAACTCCAGAGGGAGATCAAGGATGGGAAGAACAAGGAACAAAAAACAAAACAAAACAAAAAAAAAAGTATGAAGACAACAATGGGTGAAGGAGAAAGAAACGAAGCGCTTGCAAAAACAATGGGCAAAGGAGAAAGAAACGAAGCGCTTGCGTGTTTGGGTTTGCCGTTGCATTTAAGCGGCAACTTACCTCGGACAGCAGCCATAGGCGGTTTCTGATGGTGCCGGCGGGTACATGAAGTTGAAGCCGGTCCCGGTGGCCGTAGCGGCAGCCGAACCGAGGGCTGCGGAGCCGGTGGCGCTGCAGGCGGTGTAGTGTCCGATCGGACAGGCGAGACCGGGCGAGTAGAAGCCCCAGCCCTGAAAGGCCGGGGGCGTGGCCACGGACAGGTTGGCCCGGGGTGGCCAGCAGTTGGCATTGTCCTGGATGCCGATCGGCATATTATTGGGGTTGGCACTGCACGTCTGGGCTTGCCAGCCGTAGGTGCAACTCTCGCAGAAACGGCCCACAAGCGAACATGATGCCGGAGCGGTGAATGTTGTTGTCAAAGGACCGAGATTGGTCCGCGCTGAGGTCATGGCGGCTCCGGGCTGTGAAAGATACCCGTACTGGACCCCGACAGTGGACGGTGTCGGCTCTATACTGGGAAAGGCGGCCGGTCATATAATAATACTTTTGTTATTTCTTGTAAACAAAGGAACACACCTTGGATGAAAGTCTCCGCCAAAACAAAAAAAAAAAAAACAAAAAAAAAAAAAAAGAAAAGAGAACAGGAAGAAGGAAATCACTGATTAAAAGAGCTGGCTGCTAAAGGGGTCATATGCAACAGAATGGCCAAGCGGAGAGGTCAGACCATAAGCAAGGATTGGCCTGGCCAGGGCCTGCCGAGACGTTTGTCTCGTGGCTGTGCTCCGGGCTCTGGTAATACCCCGTATTATCGTATGAAACAGTGCTCTCGAAAAAAACAAAAAAAAACAAAAAAAAACAGGAAATTTTGTTCTTTCGGTAGGTGCAAGCCCTATCAGCCCCCCTGCCCAGGATTCAGCAGTTTGCTCGTAGTGGTCGATTCGTGCTCAGTAGGGCGTACTCGTACTGGGGACCGGATGGCCAAGCCCCCTTTCTTCTATTTTTAAAAGGGAGTTCCTATAAAGGCAACGAGAATCCTTTAAGAGGCAACAAGTAGTGGAGTAAAATTGTGGGTTGTCCAAAGATACTTCTAATAACTATCCATAGCATTATGTACTGAAATAACTGTATATAAGCGACAAGCCACAATTGTCAACAAAACCTACTCGTACGCACCATTTAACGCTTATAACACGTATCGCTTAAGTTAATTGACTACGTAGGATCCTCCGTAAAGGCCTTACAGAGGCGAAGATTGATAAGACGAGCTGGAGATGTAAAAATGAATTTGCAATTGTGGCTTGTCGCATGTACACAACCATTTCAACACATCCATATTGCTGGCTATTGGAAGTATCTTTTTTGGACATCCCACAATTTTACTCCACTATTTATTGCCTTTATAGGGACCTCCTAAAAAACCCAGCGCTTAGACCGTAATACGACCGACGTACTCCGTATTACAAGTGGAAAAAGCTCGAAATGAAATTAGTTACCCGTGTCCAAGAGAACTTGCGACTTGACTTCTTCACAAGGGAATAGATATCTTCAGCAGATGAGGCCCAGACTGAGAAAATTGAGCCTGTGAACTAGAAATGCATCAGGCATCGTAAGTGGGCCAATGAGAAACCCGATAGAGAGCAAAGAGGAAGACAAGAATAAAAAAACAAAAAAACAGGCTTTATACTCCCACGACGAGTACAATAAATCAGATCCTACGAACGCCCTACGAGTAGATCCTTGGACGTCAAATGGTCTTGCCCAGAAAGCGCTTTACTCGTGAAGCCATAGAGCTGGATCGCCAAAGCTGAGTGATTTGGAATTTGGACCCGCTTAGATGGTTTAAAGTTTCGGAAGCGCTTAAAAGTCGCCGGTGGCGCGATAGGGCTGCGCCTGCGTGGGGCTCAGCCACTCTTTGTTGAACATCGGATGCGCAGAAAAACGAGGAATGCTGTACCGAGCATTGGAAACAGCACATG
The DNA here is from genome assembly GCA_019925385.1 of Raffaelea deltoideospora. NCBI lineage: Eukaryota > Fungi > Ascomycota > Sordariomycetes > Ophiostomatales > Ophiostomataceae > Raffaelea > Raffaelea deltoideospora. The sequence goes on from JADHKP010000019.1 coordinate 364,549, forward strand.
TGGCTGACACAGAGACAAGTGGAAGCAAGATGGGCCTTTGAGTTTGGTTGGAAACAATTGGCAATTCCCGTAATCCTCTGAAAATCTGCAGGTCCCCTCCTCTGCTGAATTCGGCAGCTGTGGGAGGAAAAGCTTGGATATGTGGAAAGGAAGGCACGCAGCAGGCAGGCAAGTTTGGCAATCATCTTCAGAGAGAGGAAGGAACATGAGGGGTAGAATGCCTCGTCTTTTGGCCCAGATTGCCGGCCAAGCTCCCACCCCGTCACATCCCAGTAACCAGGGTTCCTAGACTCTCACCGTTACCTTAAGAGCAAGGGCTTCGATGCTTCCGACACTCTCCTCTTTTCAGGCATTTCCTCCGTTCGTCAGGGATTCGGTTCCGCTAGACGACGTGTCATAAAGTGGGCAGTGCCGATATACAACAAAACGAGGTCCCGATTCAATTATCCCAGGTCAATGCTTTATGTTTTGAAAAACGTGCGGTGTGTATAAATAAAGAACGCAACCAAAAAGCCTGACCAACATGCTACCATCGTCTGCAGTTGGCCTTGCCAAGGCCGTGCCAGATCAACCAATCTTCAACACGAGCTTCGTGGTGCCTTGCCACACTAGGACTTTGTGTCTGCTTCTGTACTCGAGTTCCTCAGGTCTGTCGTCTTTGCTGCTTTGAGGAAGTGGTGGGAAAAATCTTACCAAACAAAGCCGGAACAAGAAGCAAAGTGAAGTGTCTGTTTTTTATTTTATGACATAACTCTGGCACGGCGCACTCTCTACGTGCCAGGGCCTTCCTGCACAGCCTACGAGTAAATGTTCCTACCCCTCTGTGAAGAGGCTGAGCTGCCTTTTGACAGACGCACAGAAATCTGGCCTTGCTCCTCGAACATTCCATATATCCCCCCCTTGTTGAAATGCCTGCCGCACGTTTCCGCGTGGGCGCTTCGCGGCTGCGGGGGAAGGCATATCAGCCGAAAGCAAAAAGCAGGAGTGGAGAGCTTACAAAAGATACCACAAGGCTTTGTGTCTGGTCTCTGGTCTGCTGCTCGACGTCTTCCATCCCTTCATCCCTCAACTGATCTCCCATCTGCCTTTACGTTTGCCTTGTCCGTTCCCGTTTACACTACCTACTGCAAAATGGCATCAAATCCGGCACCGGCCACCGGAGACGCCGCACCCGATGTCCTGGTGGAGTTGAGCAACGGAGAGTCGCAGGTGTTGCTCGACACCATTGGCAGTCTGCGAGAGCTGCAGCTGGGCGACATTCGTGTGCACTTTCCCATAAGCTTTCCTCCGTGCACGCGCTGTGTCAAGGAGCTGGTGCTGCGGCGTGTAGAGGCGTCGAGTGCCACCGTCAGCATATGGTACGAAGACAACAGGGGAGGCATCCGGGAACCGGTTTGGCGAACGCTGGCCGACTTGGACAGGCTGCCACAAACCTCATACCCCGTTCACTGCGCAGACAGACGTGGGACGCGACCTCTCGATCAAAGCTGGAGGGGTCGAAAATAGTGGAGCAGAGTTGGCGACAAGAGCGCCACAGTTGACGGCGTGGCTGCGTGGCTCTGTCCATTAGTCAGCCAGAAGGCCACTGAAGTGCCTCGGCTTAGGTGCCAGTAGGTCGTAGTTACCCCGTAATGCCATCAGTTTGCCGACAAGCACCTTTACAGCGGAAATCACGAGCTTCTAGGAGCTTCGACAGAGAGAGCTATTTGCACGCCATTTCACCAGTTCCGACCTCGACTTTATCGACGTCCCGTCCTCGGCATCCACCTTTTATCATTGCCACTTTATCCATACCAACGGCCGTGTCTTCATTTTGGCTTTTATTTTTCAAATCTTCGTTGCCTCGAATCAGCAAAGATTGGTCGATTTCTTTTTTGTCCCCTTTCGTCGGATCTCTGCGGTTCCGAATCGACTTCCAGACCTTTTTTTTTGCGATCGATGGCGAGGACTCAAACGTCTGCGCTGCCGATTCTGCCGCTGCCGAAAGGGGCTGTTCTGTTTCCCGGGACCGTCCAGCGCGTCCCGGTGACGGCCAGCCGCCACGACATTCCGGCCCTGCTTGCGTCCATCTATGCACGGGCATCGGCCCAGTCGCGCGACAATGACAGCCCCATCAGCAGCATTCCCGTGGCCTGTGTGCCCATGGCGTCGCCCTATGTTGGCCCGCACGGCCAGCTGCTGCTGAGCCGTGACGACGAAGGCGGCGGCAGCGGCAGCGGCACCGGCTTTGCGCCGGCGCCCGGCGACGCTCCCGAGTTTGAGGCCGGCAAGTCCACCAAGGCGGACCTGTTCAGCTGCGGCGTCATCGGCCGGATCTCGCAGATTGAGGGCCGCGGCGGGGGCGAGTTCACGCTCTATGTGGAGGGCCGGACGCGGGTCTGGGTCGACAAGGTCTACCAAGAGAGGCCTTCTTTTGCGGGAAAAGTGACGGTGCATCCGGAAGAAGGTATTTTTGCTCTTGTAGTTTGCTCTTTGCTTTTTTTTCTATGCTCTTTTTGTTTTCTCCTTGCTCTGCCTTTGCATTTTGCTTTTCTCTATGCTCTTTTTCTTCTTTTCTTTTCTTCTCGTTCTGTCCTGAAACGTAAACTGACTGCGTTCAGTAAACACCTCGGACAACGCAACGATGCAGCTCTTTCAGAAGCTCAAGACGTCTGCGCGCGAGCTGACGCAGCTGCTGCGCGTGGCCACTGTCATGGCGTCGGACCGGCCGCGGGCGCGCTTTACGCCGCTTCTGGCGCGGCGGCTGGAGGCGTTTATCGTCAACAAGACCGTGGCCGAGGCGGGCTTGCTGGCCGACTTCATGGCCAACATTGCGGCGGCGTCGTACGAAGAAAAGTTGCAGGTGCTGGCGCTGTTCGACGTCAAGAAGCGCCTGGCCATGGTGCTGGAGCTGGTGGATCGCCAGGCCGGCACCATCCGCAGCAGCGTCAAGGTCGCCACTTTTGGTCTCGGCGCGCCTGCGGCCGACGACAGCGGCAGCGGCGGCAGCGAGGGCGGCGGCCCAGACGGCGCACAGCCGTGGAATCCGCTGCGGCCGCAGGGCCCCGGTGCGCTGATTGTTCCTCCCCAGAAGACCGGCTTGCCGTTTAGCGTGATCATCCTGCCAAGCGGGTTTGTTGTCCCTGGCAGCGGCACGGGCGGCATTTTTAACGGCGGCAGCGGCGGCAGCAGCGGCGGCGGCGTCGGCGGCGGCTTCGGCGGCGGCTTTGGCAATTTTGGGGGGTTCCGCCAGCCGCCGTCGCCGTCGGACGGGCAGCAGCAGGAGCCGGACGAGGTGGACGAGCTGGAGCGGCGGCTCAACGCGGCGCAGCTCAGTCCGGAGGCGGCCAAGGTGGCGCGGCGCGAGATGAAGCGGCTGCGCAAAATGCCGCCGACGCAGGCAGAGTACGGGGTGATCCGCAGCTACGTGGAGACGCTGGTGGAGATTCCGTGGACGGTGGCGACGGACGACCGGCTGGGCCCGGGCACGCTGGCCAAGGCGCGGGCGCAGCTCGACAGCGACCACCACGGGCTGGAAAAGGTCAAGAAGCGGCTGCTCGAATACCTGGCCGTGCTGCGGCTCAAGCAGGTGGCCAACGAGGAGACGGATGCAGAGATCAAGCAGGCCGAGCAGGCGCTGGAGCAGCTGGAGCAGGAGCAGGAGGAGGCGCAGGCGCAGGCGCAAACGCAGACTGCCGAGGAAGCTGGGGCTGCGGACAACGAAGCAGGGCCTGCGGATGCGAATGGGAATGCGAATGCGGAGGAGGCCGGGCCGGCCGGGCACACCGTGGCAGCAGCGCTGCAGACCCGGGTGGAGGCGGCGCGGGCGCGGCTGGAGACGCTGCGCAGCCGGCGCATGGTGGACAAGTCGCCGATCCTGCTGCTGGTGGGCCCGCCGGGCGTGGGCAAGACGAGCCTGGCACGGTCGGTGGCGACGGCGCTGGGCCGCAAGTTCCACCGGATCTCGCTGGGCGGCGTGCGTGACGAGGCGGAGATCCGGGGACACCGGCGGACGTACGTGGCGGCGATGCCGGGGCTGGTGATGCAGGGGCTGCGCAAGGTGGGCGTGGCCAACCCGGTGGTGCTGCTGGACGAGATCGACAAGGTGGGCTCGGCCAACTTCCACGGCGACCCGGCGGCGGCGATGCTGGAGGTGCTGGACCCGGAGCAGAACCAGGCGTTTGTGGACCACTACGTGGCGCTGCCGTACGACCTGAGCCGGGTGCTGTTCATTGCCACGGCCAACAGCCTCGACACGATTGCGGCGCCGCTGCTGGACCGCATGGAGACCATCGCGCTGCCGGGCTACACGACGGTGGAGAAGCGCCACATTGCGGAGCAGTACCTGGTGCCCAAGCAGATCCGCGCCAACGGGCTGGCGCCGGGCCAGGTCGCCCTCGACAGCGCCGTCGTCGACCGCATCATCGACGCCTACACGCGCGAGGCCGGCGTGCGCAGCCTCGAGCGCGAGATCGGCGCCGTGTGCCGGGCCAAGGCCGTCGAGTTCGCCGAGGCCAAGGACGGCGGCCGCCTGGCCGCCTACCGCCCGCAGCTGGCCGTCGCCGACCTCGAGCCCATCCTCGGCCCCGCCAAGTTCGAGGCCGAGCTCGCCGAAACGTCCAGCCGCCCCGGCGTCGTCACCGGCCTCGTCGCCTACAGCTCCGGCGGCAACGGCAGCATCCTCTTCATCGAGGTCGCCGCCATGCCCGGCGCCGGCCGCGTCCAGCTCACCGGAAAGCTCGGCGACGTGCTCAAGGAGAGCGTCGAGGTCGCCCTCTCCTGGGTCAAGGCCCACGCCTTCCAGCTCGGCCTCACCCAGGACCCCCTCCAGGATATCTTGCACCAGCGCAACATCCACGTCCACTGCCCCTCCGGCGCCATCCCCAAGGACGGGCCCAGCAGCGGCATGGCCCAGGCCATTGCCCTCATCTCGCTCTTTTCCGGAAAGGCCGTCCGGCCCAATCTGGCCATGACGGTACGTCTCTGCACCTCCCTCCCTCCTCCCTTGCTACCGTTTTCCGTTTTCCTTTTTTTGCGCTTTGTCTCTAACTTTTTCCCAGGGCGAAATCACACTACGGGGCCGCGTCACGGCCGTCGGCGGCATCAAAGAAAAGCTCATTGGCGCTCTGCGTGCCGGCGTCGACACCGTGCTGCTGCCGGCACAGAACCGCAAAGACGTCAAGGACCTGCCACAAGAGGTCAAGGATGGCCTCCAGATCATCCATGTCAGGTAAGGTTGAGGCCCTGCGAGCCCCAAGCACACTGCCATCCCACGTCTCTTGCTTGGCCCATGCTGACCCCATCCTCTCGTGCTCGTAGCCACATCTGGGAAGCCATCGAGTATGTCTGGCCAGACAACCAGTTCCCAGGCGTGCAGCGCGCGCTCGCCCTGGAGAGTCGGCTCTAAATCGCCATGGCACAGTCTCTCGCCGTTTCTCGACCAGTCTCTCGACCGCTGCTCGGCCATCTGCTGTCTCGGAACCAGTCTGGGACCGCCCTTGTGCCATCGAAGGCGGAGAGGAAGAGGGAAAGTTGAAAGCGGCCACTGGGGAGGCGTCCGTGGAAGCGCGGAGAAGGAAACATGAGATGCGTGGAACTGCTGCAGCGTCGGATCACAACAAGTCTTGTGCAGTGTCGGGTGGGGGCGCTTCAGCGCATGCTCGCGTGGATTTGAGTCTTGTTTGTGATCTGTGCCTGAGTTTGAGGTCAGGTTGTGCAAGGAGCTGTGCTAGCTGGGCAAGAGGTTGTCCAAGAGGTTGCAAGCTGGGCAAGAGGTTGTCCAAGAAGCTGTGCAAGAAGCTGTGCAAGATCTTTGCTGTATTGCAGCTGGGACGGCAAAAGGCGTAAATGAGATTTTTTTTTTTTTTTGGCAGTGTCTTGTGCTATCGTGTGCGGCTTTTATTTTTCTTTTATTTTTCTTTCTTTTCTTTCTTTCTTTTTTCTCTCTTTGTTCTTCGTCTTCTTCCTTCTCCCGCAAACAAGCCCAGCTCGCTAGCTGGTGGCAACACTTGCTTTGCACAACACACCAACAGCCAGCAAAATCAGAGACATTGTCTGCTCTCTCGCCTTCGCTCACCACCACCAAAAAAAAACGGAGCTATATCTGCCTGAGATTGTCGCAGCTTATTTTCCTCTCCCTCTCCACCACGTGTCTTTGCCGAGCAGGGTCGCTACCACGGACGAATCAGAAAGGAACATTTCGATAAAACATCGCCTAGGCCGTGTCACAACTACAAAAAACGGCTGCTGCGAGGAAGACCAACTGACGAAGAGAGCGTGAGCAGGGGCAGGAAAAAAAAAAAAAAAAAAAAAAAAAAAAAGGCTAAACCGCCTCGGTATGACAAAACACACAATGGAACTGACATGGCCGGCCATTCCCTTGTCGCTTTTTTTTTTATCCTGCTTCTATCTGCTGTGTTTGCTGCGTTTTCTGGGTTGTCTGCCAATCTGTCTCTCCTTTTTAGTTGGTCCAGCTTTTTCCTGTCACGCCACGCTCTGTTTTGCCGGCAGGAGCCATTTCTCTGGATTCTAGTTGGTGGGAAAATCCCAAAATGCATGCGGCATGTTTGAAAAGAACGGAGATAGCAAGACAGATACTGCAGTCAAAGGTGTGTGAGAGAGAGAGAGAGAGAAAGGGATGAAGAGAACAAGCACCAGGACCAGTCACTTTATGGCCACTGAGGCGACAGCGGTTGGCGGCGGCGTTCCAAGATGTGCAATCTATGGTGTTGAAATCAATCTCGAGAAGATGAGTGGGAGGTAGAACAAAGAAGAAGCCTGGCAAGTCGTTACGAGAAGAGGGGAACTCATCATGTACTGAAACTCGACTTATTTTGGGCTTTGTGGCAAATGGGGGGGCTATGATAGTGATAGCAGCTCGATATAAAGACCAACTACACACAACCTCACTGGTGAGCCTTTTCTGCGGACGGACAGCGGGCAGGGGGAGTCCGCCGGTTCTTTTCTTTTGTTCTTTCTCTTTTTTTTTTATCTTCGATTTGTCTTCCTGCTACAACGGTGTTTTAATAACGCTCCTTTATCCTCTCTGTATTGACTGTCTTTTTCTAACATACAGTAATATCCTTCGTAGTATCAATACTACCCGGATCGTTTGCCGAAGTCCAAAAATGAAATCGATCGATGAGCAAGGTCGTTGCAGCATGAGCCTGAGAGCCTTGTCCCGGATCGCTTCCCTGTCTTCCTCGTCCCTTTACAAAGATGAAGACGAGCGCAAATGTATCAAGGTCTATCGAGTCTGCTCGCAGCAAATAGTCAGATCATGGTTTCTGTCTGACTCACTCTGCATGTAAAATCATCAATATATTAGCAAAGAAATACCCTCCTGGACTTTATCGACCACTCTCAGAGCTCTTGGGGGCTGTGCTTTTTCCGTCTCTCTTCTCTCTCCCCCTCTCTCTCTCTGTTCTCTCCTTATCTATTCCACATTGTGTCCCTCGACACGGCCGGTCTGGACTGGAAATCAACGCCTTTCGGCTGTGTGTGTTTGTATTCCACGGCACAAGGCAACAGGGGACAACCTGGTCGGTGAAATCAAGGTGTGGCTTGCATGCTGGCGCTCCCTTCTCGCTGTTTGAGACGTTGAACATTGTGGTTTCGTCTCCTGGCTCCTCTCTCTCCGTCTCTCTTTCTGAAGGTGCCGTAATTACATGCAGTGTTGCCGATGCCCAAATCTGGCCTGGCCATCTTCTCTGCAACTTTCGCCCCCTCTCTCTCCGTCTCTCTCTCTCTCTCTGTGTTTGTGTGTGTGTGTCTGAGTGTATCCACTTGTGTGCCTTGGCGACGTGTTCTGCCGTGCGTCTGCTTTGTGACACGTTGAACATATGCAAAGATTGCGCGGCTTACGCGGTTTCGACGGCTTGCCTCTTCACCGAATATTACGCTCTCTTCGCCTGTATGACTGGCGGGCATCACCATGTCTGCCACCGTCTTTTTCTTTGCTCTCGCTTTCAGTCTGTCTTTGCTGTCCCCTGTCTTGGCCAAAAGGAACAAAAGGCCCGCTGCTAAGACGGCAAATGGCTAGAATGCGCTTGGCTGTGGCAGATTGTTTGGGACAAAGAAATCCGTTGTACGCGCCCGATACGGCTACGGGTGCTGGTGCAGGTGGCTGCGGGAACGGCAACCAACTCGGGATCGGATTCGGACATTGTGCCAAGGCGTCCTGGTTTCTTTTTTTTTTTCTTCTCTTTTCTTTTTATTTTTTTAGGGGGGGGGCTTTCTCTTGTCTTGTGAGACCGCATCGTAGGCCTTTCGTGCCATCGGATGTAACACCAACGGCAAGGCGGGACTCACGGGGAGTTGCGTACGGAGAAAGAGACTCAAGTTTTGTCCGAAGAACTGCCCCGGCAACACAGACGTCCTCCCATGGCGTTCTCCCACTGCTTTCTGCATCTTTTTTCTGCATCTTCTTTCTTTTTGGCGTCTTCTTTTCGTTCGTCCTCCCTCCTGCCTTGTTTTTTTTTTTTTTTTTTTTTTTTTCTCTGTTTTTCTACATCCTAGCCTCTGTCGCTATTTTTACTCTCACATCTTCCCTGTCTACCTTTTCTCCTGTGTGCTTATTTTAGAATTCTCAAAGCTGGCTGCGGGACGCCAATATGCCTTTGCTGTCTCGACGACTGTCTCGACCGCTGTCTCATTAAAGAGAGAAAAAGAGGAGGGGGGGGTGGCGGGTATGCCATAGAGGTTCAGGTGTATCAATTCGCATATATACAAGGAAGCTACGTCAACGTCTGGGATGTAAGTTCCATGCATGCACACATGTTATTACTGGGTGCTGTTATGGGTCCTCTTTGGCCATTGCTCTTGGATCAACCCTCTCTTTTTGCAGTTCGTCGCGGATATCCTTTCTTGTGGGGGAGGGAGCAAAAGCCCAGCAAAGAGCATAAAGGATCTGCAAACATCTCTTGCTTCAAAGGCTAAAATGAGCGCTGAGAGACAGACGAAGAGACGTGGATAAGAGGGATCTTGCCTGCTCACTTCGTTGTACACACCGGAGTGGAGGGAGATGAAGGGGTCACACAGGGGGAAGTGAAGCTTTTTTTTTTTTTTTTGTTTGCTCTCTGGCTTTGGACTGTGGGCTTTGGAGTTTTACTGAATTCGCTCCTTCTGTGCCTTCTGCCTCTCTCTCCTCAACTTTGAATCTCTTCGCCATGTTCTGGCCACTTTGGTTGAGCTAGTTACACTTTTGCAAGCAGGTGACTGACAAAAAAAAAAAGTAAAAATAAAAAATAAAAAATAAACGAGCTTCCCTCTCGTCAATCCCCTCTCGTCAATCCCCTCTCGTCAATCCCCTCTCGTCAATCCCCCTCGTCAATGCAAATCTCTCCAAGAGCATCTTCCGCGATCGCTCTTGCTCTCTGCTTTCCACCAAAGACATCCCAGGCAGAGCTGAGTCTTTGTCACACAGAAAATCAAAACTCGCCAAACAAGGCCATGCAAGTCTGGTTCTCCCGCCCCCAGCAGTTTTTTTTTTTTGGGGGGGGGGGGGCCTTCCCCTTCATCCCTCGTCACTTTCACAGCCTTCTCACCACCTCGCCACTCGCTGTCTTTTCCTTTGCTTTATTACATTTTGTTTGCTTGGCTGCCGCATACCCGTCTCTTTTCTTGGCGCCCGGCCCCGTTCGTGCGTGTATGTTACCACGGCGTCCGAGCGCAGACAGACCACGTATTATTACATCGTATCACACCGTATTACGACGTACGTGCGAGGTCAAAATACGCAGCTCAATAGCAGTACGAGTAGGTACGAGTACGCCACAAATAAGACAAAGTATCCCTCACAAGGTGAACAGAGAGGGCGACTCATGCTCCAGCAATGACAGGGAGTAAGTAAAACGGGAGTACGACGTACAGGGGCAGGATTCTTGCATGAGATTGGGGCAGCATTCCTTCCCAAACTCCCGGTAGCCAGCTAGCCGTACAAGCACGAGTACGGAGGTAGGAGTAGTATTAATGTTGCGAGGAAACATCGGGGTTTTTTTTTTTTTTTTTTTTTTTTGCTTTCAGTCGTAGTCACCTACTCTGATTTTTCGCATATCTTTTGCCGGGTCTACCGCACTACAGCATTGATGCCAGACTACATCCGCATTGCATCAACGGTCTGTCAACCGTTTTCCTGTAAGGGAGCAACTTCTTTTGGAAAAGTAAAGCCCAGTTTCTCTCTCTCCGAATCCCTTCTGCCAACCGTCGGCGTCCGTCTTGTCACTCTCGCTCTCCTACTCCTATTTTGCCTCCTAAAGTTTTGACTCTCCTATCCTCCCTTACGGAGTATTGCCCGTACGCGTCTGGAGGAATGCTTTGCAGCCTAATGTGCCACTAATCGACGTTGGCTGCGGCGTCGCGCTGCGGCGTATTCCCCGTTTTAGCTGTCTTTGCCCATTCTCCGACATTTTTCGGTCATCTGAATATCAAGCTCGCTAGCTTTCAGACCAGGCGTGGCAGATTGGGGCGTATTGCTCCCATAAGAAGCGGTCTACTCGTACACCGGTTTCACTCGTATTACAAGACTCCAAATAGTGTGCTCTTTGTTTGTGTCCCTCTCCCTTTTGCCCAAACCCAGAGCCAAGCGCGAGGCTAGTCAACGTACGGGATATAATACGACGGGCCTGGATCGTCGAGGCTCCACCGCGCCGGCGTTCCTCCAACGCTTTGATGGAGAGTTCTCCCGACAGCTCCAAGTGGCTGTTACGCTCTACTGCAACAAAAATGCCTCTCTTTCTTTAGCAAGGGATGAGCTGTTCATGACTGAGAAGAAGAGAGAAAAGAGCGTCCGTGCAAAGAGAAGGGCGGACAGAAAGGGGGGGAAAGGTTTTGCGGATCAAGACTCTTAAAGAAAACGCCTTTATACCTTTTTTGATTTTTGCTTTTAGCTTTACTCGTATAAAGCAGCTTCTGAGCAGGAGCTCGTAAACACCCCCCAAAAAGAACAGTGAAGCTCCTGCACAAAGACAAGGAGCATCGCTCTGTGGAGCACAACAAAGTCCAACAAATGGTCTGGGAAGGACGGCTGCAGGTACGAGGATGCAATACAAAATACTGGCGCTTTCGCACAGACGCTGAAAGTATCTGTACGAGTACGACATTGTCCGTGATGATACCAAACCCGACAAACCGACTAGCCCGCCGTAGTCGTAATCCTCATCTCAGAAGTAATACTCCGTGCTCCATACGCCGCACTAAACTAATTACGAAAGGAAGCGATCGGTCGGTTGGGTTCGCGGCCGTCCCTCCCAAACTCTAGTCGAGCTTGGTACTCCGTACAAAGGCTGCTGATGGAGGGAGGGGCGATGGGGAACAAAAAAAAAAGGGGGGACTAAGCCAAGGGCCTCCATACGGTTCTTCGATGTACTCCGTACATTGACTGGCCTTCATTTCCCAGCACTGCAAGTCTGTACTTTGTAATACTGGGCAGCTCGCCGTGCAACAGCAGAACCGGGTATGACAGAGTGCTCTGTACATGTATGCGAGCAAGACTCGTCCATGACAACTTCTCTTCCCTTTCTGCCTTTTTTTTTTTTTTTTTGCTCTCTCTTTTCCTGTTGGCCTTTCTCTCTTTCTATTCTTCCACCGTAACGTTGGTTTGGACCCGAAAAAGAGGTTGCGGCGGGGTTGTCATTTTTTTGGCGGCTTCCCTAGCTGCAAGAGAGAAAGGAGAAAAGGAGGAAAGGAGGATAGGAGAAAAAAAAAGACACCGGTCTGGGAACCGGCATACTACGGTAGTTAGCGTGGATGGGGCGTGTTGCCGGCTGGCTGGCTAACAAGAGATGTTATCTTTCATCTTGCATCGTAGATTACGACGTACTCAGTACGACATGCGTTACAAAAAAAAAGACGTTTTTTTTATGCCAATTCGCCTGTCATCTGGCCTGCCCGTCGCCCAATCACGGCGGCCCTGGTTTGCACTTGTATTTAGCATACAGACACCGGCCGACAAGAAACGATCCGTCGTATTTCAACTAAAATATCGCCTGCCATACGGAAAGCAAGACTGCCGAAGAGAGAGTGAGGAGAGGAGGGAAGCCGGGGGGTTAGAAGGGGGGGGGAGGCAGGGGGCAAGCCTGGCAAAGACTAGGAACTCCATGCCCCTGGACAGATTTGATGGGCAAGTGTGGGTGCTTCTTGCTGGCCTTGTCGTTGAGGACTGGGACTGAAATTGGCAAGACGTACGTTCGACGTACGACGTACAACGTACAACATACTCGTACAAGCTTACAACAGATACACATGTCCTCTTTGCATGGCCCACAGAGCACAGCGGTTGGGTATTTGGCTGGGAATCAGAAGGCAAAAGAACAGTAGCTCGCCGAAAGCCAGAAACACACTTAAAAAGTGCATTTCAAGAAGACCCTGGCCCTTTCCCACATGCTCCCCCCTCTGCTATGCCTTTTTTTACTTTTTACTTTTTACTTTTTTATTTTTAAATCAATGTCCCATTTACTCGTATGTGTTTGGGTTTCATTTCTCCGGCCTTTAAAGCGTCTGGCCTGTGTATCATAGCATCGACGGCCGCACTCGTACATTTTCTTACCGTTTCGGGAGTGCCAAGGAACAGCTCTGCCCCCCCTGCACCTATCCTGGTTCTCTTCTTTTAGGTCACATCCTGGGTCGCATCCCCGGCATGCCCACCACGTCGTAAGGAGTACTTTTGTACTTGTACATTGCTGCGCACGAGCAAGGCGAAAGTACCCCCCCGTAATACATGCAATTTGTACTACTCCGTATGCCGTATTCAACGTCAACTGCACATTGGAAGGGCAACACGGAGGATTACGACGACGGAGTGTGACTTGCTGGGATAATGATAAAATGATATTGATTTTTTACTGGTCCTCCCGACGACCACCCACCCCCTGCAAACACCAAATATTTGCCTACGACATTCCAGGTCAGAAAAATGTCCAAAAAGAGACGGCTGCATCTCGTTCGAATTTTTCAACATTGCTATTATCGATTTTCATTTTCTTTTTTTTTGCATCCCTTTCCTAGAACGTCGGGGCTTTATCTTACCTGGACGGCATACTAGCCAGTTTATCCAATTTTTTTGCGCCTCGCTACGACGTCCGACGTATATACCCCGGCCCGCGGTCGAGTAGGCCAAAAAAAAAAAAAAAAAAAAAAAAAAAAAAAAAAAAAAAAAAAAAAAGATGGCGAAAATGTGGCGAAAATAAGAGAGCCATGCCGTACGGGGAAGGCTCTCCGGGAAAATATTAACGACAGATACACGTATTACTCCGTACGAGTACGTCGTAGGCAACTAAAGAGATGAATTTTTCGCCGTCACCGAGATTGACTTGAAAGTGGCAAGCCAAAAGCGCAAATCCTCGACAAAATATCCGGCAGGCGAGGTGCCGATAACAAAAGCGAGCGAATTGGGGTAGACGAAAGAAGATAGGCCAATCCACAGCTCCCAACAAAAAGAACAATGCCAAGCGAATCATGAGCACAGGAGAGGATATGGTGATGGCCGTGTTGATGACCATGATGGCCGTGATGACCGTGATGACCGTGATGACCGTGATGACCGTGATGACCGTGATGACCGTGATGACCGTGATAACCATGATGACCGGATGACCGGATGACCGTGACGACGGCGATGATCTGTTGTCCTCATCGAACCGAACTGTGAGACCCGGGCATGGAGTAATACGGAGTATCGCTTGAAGGGAGCAATTACGCCTAACACGCCATACGGAGAATGAGCATACTTTGTACTTCGGCCCTTTATGATGTGCTCATGGTGACACCCGCTGATCGGGCTTGAAGGAAACTGACGCGCCCCTCCATTCCCCCCCCCTCCCCTTTTTTTGGGGAGCGAACTGTGATCTGCCGTTTCTCTCCTCTCACCGACCCCTCCTCTACCGGCCTTCTTCTCTCAAGGCCTAAGTGACACCCACCTTTCCCGATTATGATACGTGAACCACCAGAATAGGTACTCGTACAGGATTTGCCTTGCTATTTCTTTCAAGAAAGGGGAGGGGAGTAATGTCTCGCACTGGTGTAGGCGTCGCTGTTTTTCCTGTCTTGTGTCTTGTGTCTCGTGTCTTGTGTCCCATATGCCTTGCCCTTGCAATAGCGGCCAGCTGGCCGCTCGGACGGCATACTAAGCTCGACGTGAACACAGTCGGAGTGAAGCGCATATTGGTTTTTGTGGAAATTTGAGTCTTTTTTTTGTTTGTTTGTTTTTGTTGATCACACAAAAGAACGAGCTGGTTTCGGCTCTTCGGCTCACTCCCTCTCCCTCTCTCTCTCCCTTTCTCTTCTCCCTCTCCTTTTTCTTGCCTTTCCCATAGCCAGTTCTCTGTGCGATGCCCCAAAGAAGGCAAGAGAGCTGCCGCTCTCGTCCACTTCCACCCCCTGTCCGCAATGAAAATCATACTCATACTTTTTGCAGTGGGGGAGATGCATTTCCAAAACGGGGAACATGCCTTTAGCAGCACCGAAAAAAAATAAAACAAAATAAAAAATAGAAAAGGCCATTGATTGGTCATTCCATCACGCCCCCCTCCATCGGGCGGAGTTTGCTCTGACACGTCGTACATTCTCTACATTGGCAGATCCTCGTCCCTTTTTTTTTTTTTTTTTTTTTTTTTTTTTTTTTTTTTTTTTTTTGGTTGATGGGGGGAAGAGGTGTGGGCCCGGAGTGGTGTGTTAGGGGGAGTGGAG
>JADHKP010000019.1:382326-403895 GCA_019925385.1 Raffaelea deltoideospora
ATACCGCACTTGAGCTATCCAAATAATATATAAAATATACCCTTGGACGGCATGCTACCGCGTCTGGCCCCCCCCCTTTTCCCCCTGGTTTTTTTTTTTTTTATTTTGGTTTTTTTTTTTTTTTTTTTTTTTTTTTTTTTTTTTTTTTTTTTGCCAGTGTCTTGTGCTGATTCGCGTGTTAAGTTCACGACGCTCTAAGAAGTGTTCGAGTAGTGTTGCTCTTTTACTCTTTCGTAAACGAAAAAAGAAAAAAAAAAAAAAAAACCACCACCTCACTACTAACGACCAAGCAAAATGCTGGAGCTCTTTCTTCTAAAATTCATTCCCATGCTGCCCCCACTTAGTCGACTTTCATTCTCTGCTCACACTTTTTATGCCTCCATCGAGTAATAGGGAGTATGGAGTAATACTATTACGCAGCTATCTCTACGACAAGCTCAGAGTATTAATACCCCTTACGGAGTAATCGCCGTAGCTTCACCACGCGGCAGGCAGTGTTCAGGCATGCAATACATCGTAGAAAGAGAGCTGCCACTAGTAGTAGTTTCTTTGCATGGCGGCAACAACAAAGGCAGAGAGCAGTAACTACTCAGAACAACTGTGGCAGAAGAAGAAAAAAAGAAACGTGCTGCCTCACGAATCTCACAGGCATCCAATACAGTACATGAAGGACGCAATAAATTCAAACAGCCATTAGCAGAGGCATATACGAGTCTGTCATAAACGTGGCGTTTGGCGAAGACCATTCCCTGTATGGTATCGCTACAGCCCCAAGCGCACCTAACAAATAACACTCCGTACAGGGTAATACTCCGTCATACTTTTCATTCAGGTACTTCATACTTTGTACATGAATACTTTCCGTTCGATCTACTCTGTGTGTCTGATACTGGCAAGCGATGGCCAGAACAAGGAAAACACAAATACCCTCGTTACATCAAACGACGAGAAGCAGCCAGGAGACGTGCCGTTAGCAGCAGTGGCAACAGCATCCAAACCAAAGACAAAAGCCTCCTGCGGCTGGCTGGTGCGAGCTGAAAAACGCCGGCCGGCAGCTGTCTGTGTGTCACAAATTTATTTTGTTGTACGACGTATTAATACTCCCTACAAAGAGAGAGTACACAGATGTGGAGGAGGGTTGCATCGGAGAATGGCCGAAAAGCCTCATTTTTGCTCATACGCCGTCTACTGGTGTTACCACGATTGTGAACAACGGGTGCTTGAAGCGCTACAATTGGAATTGGGGGGAAATGTTGGGTATCACAGAGAGAGGTTCACTCTTGTAAGCTGGCGGATTGCCACCAGCTTTGAGGGGGGGGGGGGGGGGGGGGACAGAGAAAGAGAGCGCTCTGAAGGAAGCCCACAGTGAGAAATGTTTGTACGAGTAGTCAGCCGCACTGAACGATGTGGAGAAAAGAAAGCACAGCATGCAAAAAGTACAAAGGTGAGAAAGCTCTCATAAAAGAAAAAGAAATAAAAAATGTAGAGGAGTAACTTAAAGTTGCAAAGGGAGGAAGAGCCGAGTTGTTGCCGTGGGCCCAGCTGTACTCCGTACTCGTTCGAGAAAGGATTCTCTGCCTCGCCCTCAGAAGAAGGAGAGAAGAAGGGGGGTGGGGGGGGTGGATAATACCAGGCAAGGCACAGGGGAAAAGGGGGAAGATGTCGACAAAAAAAAGTAAGACTAAAAACAAGGGGAATGTACGCCGCCATCCTGAGAGACAACAGGGAGGCGGCGAGGCCAAACAGAAATTCAGAAAAAGAAAAGGAAAAAGAGGAGCCAAAGAAAAAGAAAAGCGTGGTCCAACGCACTGGGATATGACAAGCTCAACAAAAACATGGCTAATGTTTTTTTTTTTTTTTTTTTAGAGCTTAGTTTCGGCAACAAGGCTTGCGCCCCACTCTCATTCAAAAAGAACTTTTGTCTCTCACCCCCAGCCAACATTCCCCATCTGCTTTGCATATCGAATTTTGTTTTGCCATCACACCGTATTACACGCAATGGGTTCGCTCCTTTTCGGAGAGTACGAATGCTCGTATTACTCTGTGTCTGCAGTCGCGCAATTTCGTTCGCACTGCCCTTCTTTTTTTTTTTTTGCCCCTTGGGATGAGAGTCACCGCAGATCAGTTTTTAGCTGATCGCTTGAATAGGGCCGCAGCGCAGTAAGGGCCCTTACATACGAACTCGCCGAGACGAGATGAGAAAAGAGCCTGGCTGGGAGGCGCAGAATGGAGATGCTCGTTCGGACACTTCCGTCCCGTCGTTATTATTACCCCGAAGCACTCCCAGGACTACGTGGCAGAGCTATTGTGGAAACTGCCAGTGGCGATCAGATCCTAGACATTAAATTGCACGATGAAAAGAAGTCGAAAAAATCAGCCAGTTTCCGAGGACGAGGCTGGAGCTTATTATTTGTTTTTATGGTCCTGTACATGTTGATCTGTTCGCATATTTCGCATCTCGCAATATCATAGCTCAAGTTGCGGCCCGATGAGGTAATGCATTTGCGTCTAATCCGACGTTCTGTTGTGCGGCGCGACTGTGGCGGAATGCTCAAGCAAGGAGAGCCCGGGCCTACTCGTATAATTACTCGTACACTGGCTATTTCGTATTCGTCCCGAAGACAGCACTCGTATGCAAGCACTGGTTTTTTGTCTTGGGGTTTTATTTTTATTTTGAATTTATGCGCTTTCGTCTCTACGAAGTAAAACCCCAAGAGCTTTTGTTACTGGAAAGAATACGTAAAGCAGGGTAGCCAAGTCAGGTAGCAAAGTTAGGTAGCAAAGTTAGGTAGCATCCGCCAGGCAAGACTTGGAGCTATAATACGGAGTAGAAGCGACCCCGACAGGGGACGAACAAAACCCCGTCAAGGGCTGCCTGTTTTCACAATGTGGCTTAGTGCTTCTTTTTTATTGATCATTCGTCCCATCTGCTCCCAGCGTCCTCAAGTCAACGACATTCTGGCATGGGCTCATGATGATCGCCGGCCTTGTAATTTCGGACGAAAAGCAAGAGTGTTGCGAGTGCAGGCTAGCGGAGAGACGAAGGAGGATCGTCCATATTTTGTGTAGGACACAGAAAGGGAGGGATATATGAAGTGGCGGTGCGCCTTCGCGGCGCGCCCGTGCGCCAAGGTGGCTGTTGTAATACCAACTGGATGAAAGAAAGGAACAAGTGAGAGAGAGGAGGCAAGGAAAGAAGACGGGAAAAAAGACGGGATGTTGGATGCCTTTTTTTTTTTTTTTTTTTTTTTTTTGGCACAAACAGGTACTCCGCAAACAAGAGGCTCTTTTAAGATAGCGGGCAGGCAAGAACAGCCCACCGTCTAAAAGAGAGATGTGTTGGTGGGGACAAGGAATGGTGAGGGTAAGCTGCCACAGACAGACGGGACGGCAGAGCCCAGGGTTGCAGCGAGGGAGGGGGGAAGGAAAGCAACGACATAGCATGCATACTCCATACAAAGTACGACTTTCTTGAGTATCATCAGCACTTTGTACAGAATATCCCATACTGTGGGGATTTAGGAGAAAATGATTTCTGCTGGTCGAAAGACTTGTCATTTTTTAAATCTGCCATCGGAAGTAACGAAACAGAGTATGGATACAACAACAACGCCCTATTACTAATAAAACCCAGTAACACGTTTTGGATAAGCAAATACTCGTACGAGTAAGAATTATATGAGTAATAATTAAAGTAAAAATAAAAGAAAAAAAAAATGAGAAGGAGTAATAATACGTCGTAAAAGTCTACAAAAACCCGGGATCCGAGGGTGCTTTCCTTTTTCGCGTGTACAAATGAAAACACCACCTTTTCTGCTCGATATTACCGTGTGTGCCGCTGTATTACGAGGCACATTTGCTGCCTGTACTCCGTAAGCTTTATGACGCAACAAGACGGCAGGCGGTGCAAAAAGGGAGCTAGGAAGGAGCTATGGGCGCGCATTCGTGACGATCGGGACCGATGCTAATAGACGACGTATTACGAGAGTGCGAAGCTACGGCGACATTGCGGCGTGCGACGTCGGAGTATGGATATGCGTCTCCTGGCCCACGCCAAAAGAAAGGACGAGGAGCAGTGTGGCACTATCAACTTCAGGCAGATGCAAGTGGACCACAAACTACGGCTTTTTATGGAGTAATACGGAGTACGTCTAATACGGAGTATTGCAAAGTGCGAAAGCCAGTTTCCTCCCCAACATTTTGCCATGTTCGGAGTTCGTGTACGGAGCCCATAACGACCGAATTAAGAGCACTGGTATTTTTAAAAGCCTGTGAGATTTGGAGACTGGTGATGAGCAAAAAAATAAATAAAATAACAGACCAGAGTCGTTTTCATCCAGAACATACAGATAAGCACGGCGGGTCTCTCCGTCTTTGTTGACTTTTTTTACTAATTCAGTATTTTAGCTTTTTGTTTCTGTATTCCTCTCTGTTTATTGTCGTCATTTTTTTTTTTTTTTTTTTTGCCTTCACATCTCATGTTCCCACGTATGATCTCTTGGTTCCCCCTGCCCGTCAAAATACGACATAAAAATCCAGATCACAAGTTCGAGGGCCAGCACAAAGCAAGCAGCTGTCTGATCTGCAGTCTAACGACGGCGCATTCGGTTGGCTTTGTTAAGTGAGCCGCAATCACACTCTGACAGTTGTGTGGAGCAATGGAGCAATGGGAAAATGGGAGCGAAGATCTGTCTCGGGACTCCCCCAAAATAACGAGTGAGATAGCACTGGCGGCATAAGACGGCCACATATAGCGCCACGCTGCACCCTTGAGCCCAATACGCCCCTGCTGAAGCAACCACCCCTATTGGAGGCCAGACAGGCCAGACAGACACAAGAACGACTGTGTCGCTGCCCTGGCTCCAGTGGCTGCGATTTCTGGCGCAAGACTGTGGTGCTCAATCGAGGTCAAGCTACAGAATATGCACATGTGCAGGCGAGCCTCTTCGTCTTAAATGGTTTTGTTGGCATGGAAAGGCCCTGCTATGCAAATGACTCTCCGTCTGTGGTGAGTGCATTTCTATGTCTAGGCCCCCCCCCCCCCCCTTCCGTAGCTGGGACTCCTCAAGAAAGAAACCAAAACAGAGCGATTGTCATAGGAAGAAGATCTACGAAAACGAATCCAAGCATCGAGTCATGTAGAGCAGATATGGGACTGCAAACACAGAGCGCACCAGTCTTTTTACTCGTTATGTGATGTGGAACAAACAAAAATTCTAGGCCAACTAACCGTTCTGGGACACGGCGTCAGCCGTCCTACGCCGCACTAGACTTTGGCTAGCCATGTTTGTTGTGTGCCACCCTCAATTCAACGCTCTTAAAGAGCTTACTTGTACCATATTTGAATGGCTTCCCCCCCCTTTTTTTTTGAAAAAAGACGATTGCATCACGCCCCAGCATTGCAGAGGCAGTGTCTTGAGGAACTATCACACCCAGCGGACAGATTAAGCCATGTGATCGGCTGGCAACCTCTGTACGTCGTATTACTACTCGTACAGAGTATTACGGAGCACTCAATGCTCATTTATTTCGGTGAAGCCCGGTGGCGTTCCGTATCCAAGCGTCAGCCTTTTATTACGGAATAGGAACGAAAAGTATTACAACGTACTCCGTATTTGTGAGCATCATGACCGCCTGTCCTCAGCTTCTCTTTCTCTGTCATACGGTTTCGGCGCATCTACGACGTGACACAAGTTTAGAAGCAAAACCCGTCGAAAACATGTACTCGTAATACTCTGTACAGCAAAAACTGAGCTATTATGGATACAACTCACCCCTCCTTTCTTCCACCCCCCTCCCCCCCCCCTTCCCCATTTTACCAGAGATTGCGCTCTCGCACTCTTTTTCTTTTTCTCTTTCTCAAAACTGTGTGAAGGCGTGTCGGGACCGTGCCGCTTTTGTTCGAAGAGGCGGTATCAGCCGTTTAGCGTGAGATAAATTAACGTCTGACGACGTATTCGTTGGATTCTTCTTCTTCTTTTTTTTTTTGCCTGGACGGGTTGCCGGAACCTGAATGGTGCAAAAACCTTTAAAAATTAATTAAGAGGTGGACCACGAGAATTTGAGTTTTACGTTCACATACAGCCGCCTAAAAAGACGTGCCTACGAAGCTAGAATCTATAAATTGCTCTTTCTTTCCAAAATCGGGACAGCACGTATTAAAACCAAGACATTCGTGCTCTTACAGAGTGCGGAATCCCGCTCAATGCAGAATGGTATTATGCGAAATATGTCGTATTAATATCAGAAGCTTGGGTTTTGGGACTAATGGATGGGGGCGCCGGACCCGCAAATTTGCTCCTAATCAATTCGAACAGGTACGAGTACTCGTATCCATATGTATTTGTCAGTTCTGTTTGCAGGTGCGATCAGCAAGCAACACGAAGAATCCGTAATACGCAAAAAAAAAAGTGCTGTGAACTC
This sequence comes from Raffaelea deltoideospora, assembly GCA_019925385.1. Lineage (NCBI taxonomy): Eukaryota > Fungi > Ascomycota > Sordariomycetes > Ophiostomatales > Ophiostomataceae > Raffaelea > Raffaelea deltoideospora. Next base: position 388,750 of record JADHKP010000019.1, read on the forward strand.
CGTATTACAGACATGCTGCAGTGTCTCATAGAAGCCTAGTTTAATAAGGACAAGGTGGAACTGGAGACACAGAAAAAAAGACATTTTGATATCGCAGAGCCATCGCTCTGTGCATTTCTTGCTCGTCCTTTCCAACCAGTGCCTCTCTTAACTGCTAGTCGTAGCATTCAACGGCGGAACCTGCCGGCAAAGCAAAATCTATTACTCCGTACTTGTAACCTGTTGCAAAAACCTCATACGACGCACGAGTATGCGGGCGAAGATGTCTGACCGAATTCAAGCACTCGTATTCGCACAACGCAAGGCAACCCGAGAGACGAACCACAGGCTCGTTTGTAGCAATCTCAGAGCGTCAGCGCTCGCGAAAAAAAAAGCACAAGTGTCTAAACCTGCAACGTGCCACATCACTCATGATCGGTAGTATTACTTACGAGTACTCAATGGGACTTTTATTTTTTGCACTGTTTCGTCTGATGTTAGAAAAGGGTGGAGATATACGACGTAGGTGCGGATCTTCCACGCCCTGTCTCAGCAAAGACTGTTTAAACTTTTAAGCAGTTCCCGTTGAAGAGCTCTTTGCCAGCTCCTCTTCTTGGCGCAGCAAAGACGCTGCTGGGCATACCATACGAGTACTCGTACGAGTAGCTTTTGTCGACACATTACTCAGACGGCGCGTACGCCAGTAGCAGATTGCTCGTACATGCTCGCAGCTCTCATACGTAGTCATACGTCCCGTCGTTTGACGTTGGAGGGCGGGTTTTATGCAATTACGGAGAAGCTCGGGCAAGGGTTTCGTAAGCCACACACAACCCGAGGCCCGGTGCGTTTGAGAGCCGGACCGCTCCAAATTGGCGGGCTCAGGGCAATTCTGCCTTTCTTTTTGGATTGGCGAGGAGATACTCCGTAGAATGAAGTAAAATGAAACCGGAGTGCACACCACAATGAGTGAGGACATGTATCACACTGTGCGTTGTACCGCGCTGCTATGTATGGAGCAATAATACTCAGTAATATTCCATACGACTACGAGCTACGAGTACGGAGTAATAATACGTCGTAACCTATTTTTTTCGCAGAGGAATGAAAAACGTTGTATGGAGCAAGAGGTGGAGCAGAGTGACAAAGGCCGTGCGCTAATAGGGCTTTGGCGTGAACAGCCAGGGGGGACGCCACCGGGTACAAGTGCTTCGCAAGCCGCAGGAGCAGGTGGCCGGGGGTTTGGGGCTAAACTGGGATAGCTGGTGCCCTTAGCTTCTCCGTCTGTGTACTCGTACGTCGCACTCCGTATGGAGCAGAGCAAGTATGAGGACGGAATACTACGAGGGTGTGAGGTACTCCGTACTACATATCCATACTCGTATGTGGTCGTCGTTGCGTACGACACGCAACATATGGATACATATCGCCTGCGAAGTACTCGTATTAATACTTTGTGCGTCGTGTCTATCCTGTAATACTCCGTCCTCGTAAACATGATACTCCGTTATTCATGCTTGATTCTTTTGTCCACTTTGTTAGTATTTTAGGTTTTGTTGCGGTCACAGACGTTTGCTTGTGATTGCGCCTTCCATACTCGTATCTCGCGAGTAATACCGCGCATACCACAAGCATACGAGTACTAAGCTACTCCGTACATTTACATTGGGACTACGAGCTCTCTCATCGTCGTACCTTCCCAACCACATTGTGCAAATTTGCACAACAAAGGAAGGCACAAGATGTTGATGGGGAAGGAAAGACCTTTGGTTTTACGAGTAGAGATGGAGGAAAAGCAAGTACGATAATCATACGGCGTTGCCGTACAAGAAATAAATAGTATCCATACGCGTAATACTCCACGGCTACGTCGTATTTTGTCCACTCCGCCCACTACGTTGTAATATTACTTGTCACTTGCGACGTAAGACGCCCGTCTAAATAATCGACTAGGGGCTTTTCTGCGACCCGTGGCAAAGAACCCTTCGGCAACCGCCCCGAACGGCCACGCGCAACCGGACTTTGTGTGTTCTTGGGTCTGGGCCCCTCAGAGTGTGGGCTCAGGCAAGACCAAAGACCAAGAGACAATGCGCCGCTGCAGAACGAGAACGTCAGGAACATCCAACCCCCCCCCCTTCTTCCTTCCCAACCAGAAAAAAAAATAAAATAAAAAAATAAAAAAGCGAGCGTGAGGGCCTCAGAACAAGCTACTCGTACTCGTAAATTGTGCAAGAGTAATACTCCGTACTACTACAAGCATGCTTCACCTCGTTTACGGAGCAATCCGTACGTTGTACGTCGTCACGTCGTAATAATCCCATCGCCCATGCCACAACCCTGGTCAGAGAAGAGCCGTGTGTGCCAGGTCGACGCCTTCGTGTGATACGGAGTAATAACACGTCGCATAATCTCGTACGGAGCAATATGGCGTCGTACGGAGAGCACTTTTGTGTGAAAGCAACATGCCACGCGTTACTATGACTAGCCGTCTGTTAAATCGATGCCATTTCCATTTCCAATCTCTCTCCAGAAAGACGCTTCTGTCCAATTCTGGAGCTTTTTTCTTGCCTGGCGTCGTCGTAAACTTCGCCGACGAAGCCGGCTGGCTCGTAGATCTCAACGGCTCTCTTTTCGTCAAACGATATTCCGAGCTTTTGGAGCTAAGACATTCAAACTTTGCTATCGTATGCACCCAGCAGATGGTATGGTTTCAACCTGGACCTTTTAAGTCCCTCCCTGCCTGTCTAAGGCTCGTGGCGATTGTACCCCCGTACCTGCCTGTGAACTAATTCAGAGTATGGATATGTACGAGTACGGAGTACATTGACATTCAGGAGCCCAAAAATAAAATAAAGAGACCCACCACCAACATTTTTCTTTCTCGTTAATACTCGTACTCGTACGTCCTTGCATTTACTCGTAGCTTGATGGAGCATTCATGGTTTTGGCTAACAAGCTCGTTCAGGTACGGAGCAATACTCTGTACATCCATTCCTCCTGCTGCGGCATTGTCCAACGTCGTATGAATGGCGTTTGCTGTATCCATCATACTCGTATTACGCGTGCCCCTTCTCTTTGAACCAAGAAGATCTGGTACGGAGTCGACGCCGCCCCAAGACTTGTACTCGTACACAGAAAATCATGTGGCAAATGTCTCCGAAGCCAACTCATCTTTGGGCGAACCGAGATCTCCTCGTACTTGCATTGTATGGTTGCCATCATTTAAAGCTTTGCCTCAACCACAGGACGACTATCAATCCCACGAAGCAATGCACATCAATGGGAATCTATCCATTCACCAACCAATGCACATCAATGGGAACCTATCTGACCCAACCTCGTTGTCCCCCCCTCTGCCCCCCCCCACAAGCTATGGATACTCGCCTAACGAATCGTCTTTCTGCCATTTTCCGCCACGGCTATTTCTTTCCTCCTAGTCCTTGGCTGCTATGCAGATCGTCGTCCTCTTCATCTCCGCCGCCAGCCAAAGAAGAGGCAAAATGACATACGCTGTTTGTAAGAGGCTGGAGCGGGGACAGAGCCACAAGGGGGTGGCGCACTTGCAATGATCTTGTTGCCGGATTGTCCTCTCACAATCCCATAATCCCATCTTGCCAAACGGATTTCCGTTTCTAATGGCTGACTGTTTTTTTTCCCGTCGCTGGCTGTACGAGTAGACGGTCCCAAACCCGATCTTGGTTGCCCAATGCGAAAAAGTTCGTCTTGCAGGGTGCCGAATGCGTTTGCTCTTTGGCTGTTGAAAAGCGCTGCCCTTTTTTTTTGAAAACGACTATTCTTACTTTGCACCTCCCATCCCTAGCCACAATTAGGCAAGGCCACTAAAGAAAAAAGCCAAAAAAAAAGAAATAACAAGACCGAAACAAGGCTAGCAGTCGAGCACTTCACCAGCACGGCGGTACAATGATGTGGCGGAGTCGGGGAGGACCGCGACGATAGCCAGCCAGCTCCGCTTATTGGCTCCTCCTTCTCACCGGTTTTCTCTGCTGAGCACGAGTGACAACAGTTTTTTTGGTGATTATTGTTCTTCATTAATCTCGCATACATATTGGGACTTCTCCACACCCTCTGCAAGGATGTGAATCATCTGCACCAGTTAAGCTGCATCAACGCTCGCCTACCAGCTTCAACCTAAAACCAGACACGCTCTGCAGAAGCACAACCATTGCAAATCATGCACTTCAGCATGCGTGCATTGCAAGGTCTGGACACACATGCAGAGGTCAAGCTCTGCATGCTCGGTGGGCTCGAGGTCCCGGCTACTTCTTCTTTATCTTTTTTTTGTTCGGTATCAAGTGGCCCCTCGCTCGCTTGTGTTTGCCGTATGTGCCTTGCAGCTCACCTGCTCCCTATTCAAAATAGATTGCCCTCCAACATCTCCACTCACACTCCCGACAACTTCACAAACGGAAGAAAAGATATCATACGCACACCCCAGCAAGTATTGCTCTGCAATCCTGACGCACTATGGGTATGGATCCAATTTGCACACGCTCTCCCATACCGTAGGACTTGTCAACTTGGCTGCTTGAACCATTTAAAGTCGGCAGAATTGACGATGGCCAAACGGTGAAAGGCATGAAGGGGGGAGGGGAGAGGGGGGGAGAGAGGAGAATGGCAAGAAACTGTGGTGCAGCACGATGTACGATGTGACTGTCCCGCCTTCTCTGTGTCTTCTCTCCTGTTCTACTCGTAAATCTCACTCTCTAATAAAGTCGCCGTGCTCCGCTGCCGACCTACGGCATGCGAGACATCAACACCTTTTTTTTTTTACCTTTTTACCTTTTTACCTATGGAACGCTGTTGGCTACCCCTCGCAGTCAATTCCCGAGCACCACCTGCTGTGGCAGCAGCAGCCCAAACAACAATGTCTGAAGCTGTCGCATGCTCTAAGCTTGCACCTTAAAACCGCCGCGGAGAATTTGGTGATCGAGAATAGACGAACGTGAGACCGTCGTATGCCATACAACGTGTCACTCCTGCAAGCCGGTCATTGAATATAACAGGGTCCCCGGATCGTAAAGAAGATCTTTTACAGGTGCTGACGCTCCTCGCCACTTGACTTTGTCCTGTGGCCGTGTGATGTTTGTATGAAGGGAGAGGAGGGGGGGGGGGGTAAGAGGAAAAGGTGTGGGGGAGGGGGGGGGTGGAGAGAGAAATGGAGGGTGGACATAGGAGCAGATCAAGGGTTGGAAAGAAGTACGAGTAAGGAGAGTAGAGGCATAAAATAAAAAGTCAAGAGTAGAAAAGAGCAAAGTTGCGTACACAGAAAAAAAAGACAGCACAGAGGGAGATAAGAGTATGGTGCCCAACTACAAGACTGCAATTGAATACGCGAGGCCTTCCAACTTCTTGAATGCAACAGGCTACAAAAAGTGTAAAACTCCAACTTGGAGTCTAAAAATACAGGGAGAACAGAGAGGGTGGGCGAGGTATGCATACACACTAAGCCGAAGGGAGGAAGAGCCGTTGTCAATTTTTTAGCAGTTCTTTTCCTTTGTGTGCTGGTGTCACGGAGCTCTCTTAAGCGCATTAGATTAATGCCTTCGCTGGTCCTGTAGGTGGAGAGGGGGGGGGGGGGGGGGGTTGGAAAAAAAAGGAAATGCCATCCTTGAGGTACACCCCCCCCTCTCTCACTCCTTCCCTCTCTCTCTCTCTTTTTTTTCAACATCAACAACCCTGCAGCAGCTGTAAAGCAGAGCAAGTAAAATCAAGCCAAATCAAAACACAACCACCGCCGCAACGACCAACTACCCAAACCACAATAATCTCATTCTCTACTCGTATTACGGAGGCATATGAGTACTTGTACGTCCACCCCTTGCCCTTGTCGTCCATGACCCCCATGTCCAACACCCCCCCTCCTCAATCGAAGTGCACAACGTCCCCGTTACCTACTACCTTCAACCGACCGCCACCAAACCCAACTTTTGTTCTTTCTGGGCCCTTTGGGCCACTACCGATCCCAGTCTGCAGCAAATCCACGTTTTCAGTCTCGCGCTTTTGCACCACATTATTTTCCAAGACGTCGCCCTGCAGAACCAAAGACGCTCGAGCTGACGATCATTGTCCCGTCTTCACTAAACTACTCGTAAGCTACTCGTGCCCACCCGCCTCTCGTCTCTCTTCCCCTTTCCCATTACAGAACATTGTCTTCTCCAGCACTTGAGGAAAGTCCTAACTAACAACCCTTGCGGCAGACAGCAACAAGGAAAGAGCGTCCCACCCCACATCCACTATTTGCTCACGTAGTAGGAAGTGACGAGCCGCCAGCCGCCCCCCCGTCCCCCTTCTCTCCTTCCTCCCCTTTCTCACCCGTTTAAACGCTTGTCTAAGATCGCCACCAGATACGTTTTTTTCCTGTCTTTTTTTATTCTTTTTTTGCTTAGTTATTTATTCCGAACAATAACCCCCCCCCCCCCCCCCCTCCCCATGCCCTTGAGTTCAAATGGTCTTTGCTCTTAGTGCCAGGTCCTGTCCTCTTCCCTTCTCCCATGGCCTTTGTAGTTGACGCTATTGTATAACTATATCTCGCCGTCGTCTAGTTCCAGGATTGCTCCTTACTGTCTTGCTGGCTGCTTTTCTTCCAGACTTGCCTTCCATTTTTTTTCTTAGTTTGCCTGCAGGTCACTCATTCTTTTTTTTTTTTTTTTTTGTAAAATATGCCACGAGTATATCTTCTTTCTTCTTGCCTCCCTGTTCCCTGTCTCTCTTTCGTCTTTCTTTCGTTCATTCTCCCAGCCACCCTCCCTGTTCGTCGTTTTTAACCTGTCTCTCTTCCCCCCCTCCCTTAAGACAGTTTGCCAGCTTGCCCTCTTGCCCTCTCTTGCCTCTTGTGCCTCTTGTTCATTGACATCCCCCCCAAATTTTGGTCTGACCCGAGCCGTTTGGCTTCGTACCCAAATGTTTGGACTATAAGTGCTGCCGCCTTCGCCAACCGCCGTCCGCCATCCGCCATCCGCCATTCAGCCTCTTGCCAACGAACGCAGACACAGGTGGCATACCGTACGACTTGATCACAAAACTACAACGCATTCTACCTCATCGATCAATATACTTCGTCTCTTATATTTGTTTTCACGCCAACAAGACTTCATTTGCTACAGAACGACATTCATCTCTTTGCTGGATTACCTAGCTGGGCTGAGGATCAAATTTCGTTCAGCGAACTCTGGCCTTTTGTTTTCTTCTCTCGCCATTGCAATTTTGCCTTTCTTTCGACACCGTCTTCCCACCTCACTTTCCGCACATTCTATTGTCCTTCTTTTTTCTTTCGTACACACACACATACATGATATATTTGCATGCATAGATTTGTATCCACACAGACAACCTTCATATGTATATGCATTTCCTCATATGTATGAATACCTGTCTGCCCACCTTCATTTGCCGTTCAGCTCAGCTCACACACACATCCACACACCTTGCGCGCTCGCTTGCACATCGACACGTCCTTCCTCGCCTAGAAACCCGAACCTTTCATAGCTTCGCCACCCACCATTCGCCACTTTCTTTTTGTTTTTGTTCCTCTCTTTTCCTTGCTTCACTGGGAGGCGCTGCTGTCGAAAATCTGACACCTTTTGATCTTGAATCTCGTTCCGACCAAGAACAGGTATGCAGACGGACTGATTTGAGCAACGTTTTTGGAACAGCCAAACCACTGACACAGAAAGATATCCGTCGGAACGTTCACCAGGCACGTCTGGTTAACGGCGTTAATCAACACCAATCTCGAATCGGACTCTCAGCTAATAGGCCGCTCTTTCCCCTTTCAACGCTTTCTGTTTTGCCCTTGATTTCACATTCTTTTCAAATTCATTTCTTTTCTACCCCACCCTTCAATCCTGAGCTCTGGTCTCGGTGCGGTCTTTATATCCTCTCTTATCTTCCATCTTGGCTGGTGCATTCCATATTATTTCACTCGTGCTCCAACTTCCCGGGTTCCGGCGTGGTCATATAAGAGAAAAGAAAGAAAAGAAACTGTTCCGCATAACGTTCGACAGGGGTTCTATTGCTCTTGACCGCCCTGCATTATATTATCTGCTTAATTTCTCCCGGAGCCCTACATCCAACTCCAGTCACATCTCCCCCTTGCTTCTATAATTCGCTCCGCTCGGGACTTGTCTTCTCGTCTCCCGCCTTTTCTTTTCTTTTTTTTTTTCCACTTCTTCAACCCCTTCGAACAAGACACACATCAGACGAAAGCCGTGCATTGATCCTTTTCTTTTCAAAAAGCACCCATTGTGGTCCTCTTTATTACTCTTGTCTCCCCGCTTTGTGCTGCCATCCAACTTTCATTCGAATTCTTTGCCACAACTTATAACAAATCCAAAGCGAACCCGCTCCCATATAAGAAGACGAAAAGGGCATGTGTGCACCAGCCCTAGTGCAAACCGCCAGTGATACCAGGCTTCCACGCTGCCCTTCAAGTCTTTTGGAGTGTTCAGATCTGTTGCGACTACCATCTGCGTTCGTTTTGTCCTCGTCACCGCGCAATCATTACCTGAACAATCAATATCACTACGCCGGCATAATCAAGTCGCACTTCACATAAAAGCGTCGACTTTGTGACTGTCTTTGCTCTCCAGGACAGCAAGGCAACGTCCTCTCCATGCAAACTCTAACCCTGCGCCACCATTACGTCGATAGACCAAAAACACCCCTCGGCCACCGCCGAGGTTCATTGGACCTGGCGCGCATCTCCCTCGACCTGACTTGGGCAAGAGCAGAGTTCGAGCGTGTTGCTCGAGCAAAAGCCTATCCTTCTCCGCCCATGTCAGCGTCTCCCCCACGTCCGCCGAAACCAAGTCACAAGGCTGGTGATCAAGGCCAGGAAAGCAGCTTCCAACCCTCGAGTCATGATGTTTATCATGGTTCCTCCACATCCATCACAACGGACTTTAGCACCGACTTCAGACGACAATCTCCGGTTGCAGGAGGAGGACCGGAAGGACCTGGGGCGAGAGCTTTTGTCCAACCGCAACCGCAACACAATCCATACCAGCCATCGCTCCAACATCAGCAGCATGCATCATCAGTATCGCCTCAGCTGCTTTCGCATCCGCCAATCTCCCGCTCTACCCACCAGCTTCCATCAAGACCGTATGCATCTGAAACTACCGACCGTTTGCCGTATCCGCCTCAGCCCTACGCGCGCCCCGATGAAACTTCTGGAAGTGGGCGCCCACCACTCTCGTCCATGTCATCCTATCCGCCACCGCTATCACAGCACTCTGGATCGAGTATGTCCTCATACCCGCCTTATTTACCGCCACTACCTGGTCCAGGATCCATGCAGCAAGGTTACCCAGCATCACCCAGACCTCCCGTGCCTGCTCAGGCTCCGTCTCCGACTCCCACGACCGACCCTCTCTCAGGACCTCCTCAGGACGCAAACCAGCCGTATGCTGCTTCTTCTCCCAAATCGCAAAGGAAAACCAAAGGTCATGTCGCTTCGGCCTGCGTTCCTTGCAAAAAAGCACATTTACGGTAAGCAGAGCCTTTCTTTAGAATGTTTTGCCCATTTTCCGCTTGCAAATCCCTTTGCTTTTCAAACACGCAATCTTTTTCGATCTGATTTCCTTTCTTCTCTCTGTCTGCGATTTTTCCCCCACTTCCTCCTTCTCCCTCAAGCCCTTACGTTCTACGCCCTGGAATTTATGTTTTTGTGTGAAAATGCTGTTGAGGAGACATGATCTGACGTAGTACTTTTGATTTTGCAGATGTGACGGTATGTAGGATTTTTTTTTTTTTTTTTGGCTTGCCATTTCGTCTTTAAGCGAATTATAAATATAAAGGATACCCGGCTACGAGAGACCACTATACGAGCCAGCCAGTCGAACTGCACGGAGCGAGCAGCCTCCAGATAGGTAGTCTGCCTGTTTCTGTTTAAACCACCTTGCCTTTGATCCTTTTGTTTTCCCCCTTGGCCTCTCTCCCGAAAAAAAACCCCAAGAACACTGGCCTCTCTTCATGCGACTTGCACCTGATTTGGCGCATATCTGTTTTGTTATCATTCACCTCAACCCAATTCTTTTTTCAGTTTACGCCTTTTCAGCTTTATCACTCTCTGTCCCACAAAAAAAAAACTGCTACGGAATCCCTAGAGTTTCTCAGGCACGGCATGAAGCACGGAAAATATGCAATGTACGGCGCGTTTGGAAGTTCCATACGTGATCCTGAGACGGCAATGCATACCCAGAAAAGCAACCCAATCGTTTTAGAAAGACACCTAAACCTGGCACCAGTCGTCTCTTCTTTTTTGGTCACTCGCCCCCAATTTGAGTTTTACTTCTCTGTCTGTCGTCATGGCCCCCGTATCTCCACAGTTTCCCACCTTTCTTTTATATTTGATACATGCCTGCTTGTCCCTTTATTAAGGGGGGAAGGATTCACGGTTGGAATGTGCAACTGTCGCCTTCCAGTGTCCTGGGTGCTCGTTTTGCGGGTTCTTTTTTTTGTGGTCAAGGAGCTAGGCTTGGCAAACAGCATCATCAATGAGCTACCAGTGAGCATTGAATTTAACCGATGCTGGGCCTCTCCTAGCGGTGATATCCCGCACATTGCTTAAAATCACCCGGTGCCCGGCCAAAATATTTTGGGGCATGGCGCACAGTGCACAGCGCATAGCCATATATTTCAGAACACAAGGGTGTAATACTGCAACGTGGTGATGACATTCGGTCGGACTCAGCGGGAGCTCGGACCGCTTAACGATATCCGGATATATGCTATTACTGAACACGAGAACGGTGGCTTTCCTTTTTTGTCAAGCCTCTAGCAAGTGAAAAAGAAGAATCAAGTGTCACCCTTTTTCCAGAGGTGATGCAATGTGGCGAAGTCAACAAGTTGGTCTGGCGTTGAGAAAGATCAAAACGCTGTTAGCAAGTGCTTACAATTTCATACGGATTTTGTCTGTTGCGCTTTGATTTTGCTTTTTTTGATTTTTTTTTTTTTTTTAAATAAAAATTTTCAACACTCCCCCCCAGTTTTGCTAAAATGGCATTGAGTAACTGCAACGACTGTCTAACTTAACGAAACAGCTCAACGACCTTGCTCTCGGTGTCTGAGCAACGGCAAGGAAGATGCGTGCGTTGACGTCCAACACAAAAAAAGGGGCCGTCCACGGCTTCGTGAGGAGAGGGATTTGAGATACGAGTTGTCGGGACGAGGTTCCTCCGCGGGCCATCTTCCAGATGCGCCGATGCGCAGGCCAGTACCTCTTCTGTATGGACAGCCATTATCGTCTATGAGCTCAGGGTATGGCGTCTCGGCCCGCCGACATCAGTCTTCCTCGCACAAGGTCTTGAAGTTGCAACCTGCTGATCCCATCGTTCCAAGGTTTATCGATCGAGCTTTGATGGCCGACGCCAATATCTATCCAGCACCCCTGTCTATGTCAGCGTATGCACCCGAACCAGCCGCTTATTTGACTTTAGACCTGGAAATTGCTAGTGCTTCACCGACGTTTACCGATGCCATCGGTCGCCACGCGGCGAATGGGCTGAAGCTTTTGGATGTAGTCTCACCAATGGAACACGAAAAGGTGAACTCTCTACAACGTCAAGTGCAAGAAGAACGACAAAGGAAAGATCCGCAGTATCTGCCGCCGATTTTTGTCAAACGAGACGAAGAGAGAGTCATACATTCTTTGGGCTTTGGGCCTGACGACTTGGCCAGGTTTTCGCTGGACTGGCAGGAATTTTTGTCGTTTGCCACTGCCGACAACCAGCAGCGAACATTCCCTGTGCGACTTGGCCTAGCCAAGCAAGACTCTATATATTTCATAGTTCTCTTGTTGCAAGTAGTCAGCCGGCCACCTGGCCGTCCGACACCCTCTCCACAGCCACGCGACATGCCTTACTCGTACCAGCCCTTGCAGATGCAGCAGCAGCAGCAGCAGCAACAGCAACAACAACAACAGCAGCAGCAGCAGCAGCAGCAGCAGCAGCACATGTATTCTCACCCGGCGCCTGTGTCTATGCCGTTTGATATGGACCGACCACGGTTGACTGGCGACAGTGGATTCGGGCTGCCGCGTCACGGTGCTCCTCCCCAGGGTATTCAGACCTCTATGGTATCCGGCTTGAGCCCTGGCTTGCCATCTGCATATGCTGCATCTCCAAGCCGTCCAGACTATGCTTCTGGTCCAGCTTCATATCAGACGCCCCGCAGCGAGTTTGCCGCAGGTGGTGGGCGCTCTTTTGTGCCTCAACAACAGCAGTCGGGCGGGGGATATCAGCTGCCACCAATACTGGGCCGTCAAGACACAACCAGATCTTCTTACCCCGAGTTGCCGGCTACTTCGCGAAACGACAAGTCCCGAGTTGATATAGGCGGGCTTATTGACCCCGAGCCATCTACGAGAGCGCCTTGATTGTTTACTTTTATTTGACGCCCCAAAATCGACTCAAGGAAGGGCAAACCAGAACAACCTACCCATGAGAATACCTTCTTAAACTGTCGTTTTTTCTTTTTTTTTATTCCCTAGCGACTTTGTACACCTGAGCATAAGGTAGATGAAAATCTGCGGTCGGCGAAGCATCAAAGGCGTGGGAAGCAGAAAACCAGGCGTGACATTCTACGGAAGGGGAAACAACAGACGTGGCGGCACTGTGGTTATTGATCTAACTGACTGCATTTTGTCATGATCATATTTTTGCAAGGCCAGAACGAGCAAACTGGGATTATGTATGAGGAGGACTGCATTTGTGGACATTGTTTACCTTAAACTCTAGGGCTTTTATGTTTTTTTTTTTTCCCCTTTTTTTTCTTTTATGTTATTTTCGTCGCGCACAGACCTCACAGCGTCCATTCCGTATCCTCTATTTTTTCATTGTTTTTTCTGAGCGGCTTTGTACTTGTACGGGATTGTACACTTCATCTATGAGTTACAAGGAATTCTCCACGGAGAATAAGCGACAGGAGGGTGTCGAAATCTTGAAGTATGAGTTGAAAGCTTTATGTATAATTTTGTATAGTGCCATTTCAGTCAATTTTACTCGTTGGGGGTTTTAAAATGTTCGAGTAGTTATGGTGATCGTGGAATGCCGAATACCTCATATCTGGAAAACTTGCTCGGCGTTGATTGTTGCCTTTTTTTTACTTAACTAACCACACATCAAATCTGACTTGAAAAAAGGCATCCCTCTTCAAGCTCTAGAATTTTCTACTCGGGGCACAAAAAAATCAGAAAAGAACAACAAAACTCAAAAACAACAGCAATCCGACACGTGAGATCTCCCGACAAGCGTCCACCAAGATGTGAATTGCGTCACATTGTCCGGTAGATAATAACGCAAAATAGACGAGAAAGGAAATGACAGCCACATACGTCCGTTTCTTCTCTTTTCCGGTTTTCTTTTGGTAAATAAATAAAAACCTGGGACAGGGAGGCAAGGCAAACAAGTAAAGGGGCAAGTCAAGACAAATACAAAACTGTAAGCAGCAACGAGGGTCAAAAGTCAAAGCAAAAGTCAAGCAGTCGCAAACAATCAAAAGCCAAAAACAAAAATCAAACAAGCAAACAAGCAAAACAAGCGTGACATCAAATCAAACAAGTAAAGCATACATAACATCTCCCACATACACGTGTATTTTGAATAAAAAAAATAGACAGAAAGACGTCAGAAATCCTCTTATTTTTTGCCCCTTTTATATCAAATCTCCATTTTCGTTTATCTCGTTTTCCTTTTTCGCTTTTGCAATTTTTTCTCTATTGCTTCTCCTTTTTGTCTACCGCGATGTTTGAATCTAAGCTCGCTTCCGTTTTTGTGCATTGCTCGGCTGTGGTGTATACGACGGCGCTTCGGAAACCGGGTAGCTAGCAGACGGCGATGCCGGCACAGAGTCGAATGGTTTTGTGTATGGAGACACCGAAGAATAAGTTGACTGCGCCGGCTGTGATTCGGGACAGAACGACGAGCGAGATTGCACCGTCGACGTGACTCGCCGCTTGGTCGACCGTCCGTATTCCGCATCGCTGTACTCTCTGTCTTGAGCTGAGGGATCCAGCTGAAAAACAGCCTGGACATTCGGGTCAGTCAAGGCAGCCGGGGTAGCTAAGCCAGTCGGGACAGCCGGGACAGCCGGGGCGGTCGAAGCGGTCGGGGCGGCTGGGACTGGCAATATCGCGGGAGCAGCAGTGACGGCGGAAGTGGTCAGACCGGTCGTGACATCCGAGACAGTTTGATCCGTTGAGATGGCCGGAAGAGCTGGGGCAAGTGGGTCAGTCGGGGCAGGTGGGCTAGTAGCCGGGGCAGCCGGGGCAGCCGGGGCAGCCGGGGCAGTCGGAGCATCGGGGGCCGTAGGAGTCGGAGAAATCGGAGCAGTTGGAGAAATTGGAGCAGTCGGAGCAATCGGAGCAGTCGGAGCAGTCGGAGCCGTCGGGGCAATCGGAATCGAGGCCGTTGTGACAGCTTGGGTCGTCTGCGGGTTTGAGGCAGACAAAGGGTGCAAGCCGCCGGACATACTTGCGGCTCCAGGGGGAGTGGTGCCTGGGATGGTTTGGGCGGGTGCTGCCGGTGTGGCGGCTGCAGCAATACCAACAGGACTGTTGTCTCCAGGGCTGCCACTGCCCTCGGCGACTTGGTCCTGCATTGCTTCTGTACAGCGGTTCACCGATCTTTGGACCCAGGAGAAAACCCGGTTGGCCATGTGGCGATCCGAGTCACGTCTTTCTGTGGACCCTGTTGTCTTTGCCCCGTTCTGTGCCGTTGAGCCTTGGCTCGACGCCGAATCGTCTCCAGACGGCTGAAGTCCGTCACCGGCTTGGATCTCCAATTCTCGGTGCATGCCGTCGACAATGTCAATGAGATGGCTGGCGGTCGCCGGTTCCGCAGCCGCTGTTTCTGGGTCTTGAGAGAACATGGCGGCTATGCCGCGCAAATCAACTTGCTCAGGGTCCCCCGGCCCTGCTCGTGGCTGCTGGGGCATTTGGAGCAAGTCTCCATTAGAATGACGGGCAGCCTCGTCCTCTGGGGAAGGAGTATGGTCGCGCAAGTCCCTGTGTGGGGTCAGCATTCAAGCGCAACCCCCATAAGCAAAAAACAAACCAAAAAAAAAAAAAAAAAAAAAAAAAAAAAAAAAAAAATTAAAAAAAAAGTGATTATAGTTGCCCGGGGAAAAAAAAATACAAACCACGGGGGGTT
>JADHKP010000019.1:403905-455528 GCA_019925385.1 Raffaelea deltoideospora
GGGTGTTTATAAAAAAAAGAAAAAAAAAAAAAAAAAAAAAACACACAAAAAAAAAAAAAAACAAAACCCCCACAAACAAAAAAAAAAAAAAAAAAAAAAATATCAAAAAAAAAAAAAAAAAAAAAAAAAAAAAAAAAAAAAAAAAAAAAAAAGATAGAAAGATCTGCATGATCTTTCCAGCTGGAAAATCAAGTCAAGACAGCGAGTCTTTTCCAGTGATTATGAAAAAGAGACACCAAGGTGCCCCCCACCCCTTATTTTTTTTTGGTTTCCATTGTCTTACCATACATGGAGATCAGAAAACGTGTCCTCATCATCAGAGCTCATGTTTGCAAAATGTAGTAAATGTAATTTGAAAAGGGCTATTTTTGAGTTCTGCTGCTAATTTTGACAATTTTGGGAGCGAAATCAGTACTACTGGTCAGTGGTACGTCGTTTCTGGGGAAGACAAAGGGGGCCGGTAAAGCGGACTGGGAAGCAAATTAAAAGTTGGTGACATTTAAAAAGCAGAAATAGAGGGTGGTCCTCGAGAAAAACTTTGGAAAATGAAAACATGTGTGTGCGAACGAGCTACAAATATGAATACACTGATTTTAGGTTTGATTTTCACTTTGAACTTTGAGTGTTGGACAAGGGGAGAAAAAGGAGAAGGATGAGGTCCCGGCAGGAGAACTTATAGACCACGTTCTATTGCGGCTCGGAACGCTTTTGCGGGTGCTGTATGACATTTCGAACTGGGCATGACAGTTCGAACTGGACTGGGCATGACAGTTCGAACTGCACAACAGAAGATCACGCAAGGCTGGCAGACCGATAGAGTGAGGTTGTGTAGGCGATGAGAATGGGTGTTGCGACCCTTTCGTCATGAGGGTGACCAGCAGAGAGGAAGATGGTTTGCGAGGCCAGAAACCAGACCTAGTTTAGGCGCGAGCCACGATGGCTAATGCCTGATTACAACCTCTTCACCGCCTTCTATTTTCCAATAGATGGAATATATATTTTCTTTGCTTGCACTTGGCAGGCTGTGTTTTTCTACTAGTTGTCTGGCATGGTGTTGTGTCTTGTGGTTGTTGGAGCCTCCAAGTCCCAAACGGGACGAAATTGTTCTTTTGGTTTTTTTTTTCCGGTGATCTCATAGGCCGACGATACGATACTGATAGGGGACATTTTGAGCCGCCCACCATTTTGGGGCAGTAAGTAGTATTTGAAATCATGAAATATGAATATGAGCGCTTTGGGGTGATGGTGTGTCCCCTTCGATCCCTACAGGCAGACCACCAGGGCTCGGCTCACTAAATAGGGACCCAAACGCTGCTGCCATCGGGTCCCCGTTGGCTTTTCCATTTGTCTGTCTCGAGTGAGAGACGAAAGCGCAGTCGGAATTGCTGACGTCTTGTGCCCAATGCAAACCACTCGTCACACAACGCTGCACACCACCCGGGACGGGATTGGGCATCCACACCCCCATGGGAAAGGAAGTGGGCTGCTGCAAGTAATAGTTTTCTTCTCATTTTCCAAAAAAGAAAATAAAAAGAAAAAGAAAGCACAAAAACAAAAAACGAGCACTTTCAACGGGCATGTGACGATCTGTGTGATGGATGCTAGGGCTATGAAGTGGCGGTGGGGATTTATGTCGATAACCTGTGACAGCCAGACACGTTGCTAAAAAAACACCAGGTGGAAACAAGCATGCAAAAAGAAAGGGCAAGTATGGACAAAGCAAAGGACAGCTCGGAGGGATAAAACCATTCTCTTCTGTTCTCCAAAGTTGTCGCGCAGTTTTACTATATTTGTTGCGAGGCATGGGAGAGCGAGACGGCCACAGGAAGCAGAATCAGACACAGCAATGGTCTTTTGTCAGAGAGGCACAAAACCGGCACGGCCGGAACCCGAGAAAGGCCCTCAGCGAGTCCACGACCGACCGCGATTAGTGGGTGGTCGTGTATTGGCCATTTTCCACTCAGAGCAAATGTATATAAGCGCAATACGCAACATTTATTTCATGGTGCGAAACGGGCACTTTGGGGGCCAATTGCAGCCCAAAAACAAGAAAAAAAAAAGCCGCATCGATTCCAGACGACACGTCGCTGGCACGGGCTGAAATTTTTTTTTGCTCAGAGGGGAAGCTCGGGAACTGGTCAACAGCCAAGTCGCTGTGGAAGAATTGGAGGGTGGTGGTTGAGAACGACTACGTTGTGACTTTGGCTATTTGTCACGTGATGCGCTGCCTTCTTGTGCCGCGTTCCCGTCTGCGGGGGCTGCGCAGTGGTATTAAATAAAAAAAAAAAATAAAAAGGAAAAAAAAGGCTTAGGGGGAAGGCGCGACCCTGTTGCTGCACTAACGGGGGTCCACTTGCCACTTTGATTTCTTGGGATCGGGAAGGAAGGAGCTGTACGATACAGTACGTCGTAGTCGTGCACCAAACCAGCTTTCCTGGACAGTTACATACATCGCTCCCCAGTTTCTTCTGATACCCGCAATCCTGCATCGTTTGCTTTTGGTCTTCGTGCGTCGCCTTCTGCATAATATCCTCTTCTCCGCCCTTCTCGGCCAATGAGTCCCTAGCCCTGCATGAGCCACTGTCTGTTGTGCATTTTTCGCGCCCTGCAGCCACCCGCCGATGGCGGCATGTAAACAATATCAGCTAGGCTGTGCTCTACAAACTCGCAGCAACGATTGGATGCAAAAACAGGCGGTGTACGATATCTGTCGTCTTTCTTTTTTTTGCACAATTTTCTGCCGTCGTGCGAGCAGCCGCAGCCGTGAAGGAGGCGACGAGCGATAAGATGGCAGACGATAAGATGGCAGACGATAAGATGGATGTTGATGTTGCGTCGTCGCCCAGAGGGACCAAACGAAAAGCCGGACAGGGCCCGGATTCGGTCTCTGAACCCGAAAAAGGGCCTCGTCGAATCAAGGTAAGAAGACTTTGCAGCATTCTTCATTCTTTTTTAATGCCTCTTGGTCCTTTTTTTACCTTTTTAATGTCTGGTGTCTTTATTGTGTCTGTGTCTATTGTGTCTGCGTTTATTGTGACTGTGTCTATTGTGTCGGGTGGTTTACCCTACGATCCTTTTGCTAATGCTCAAAAAAATAGGCACTCGATCCGAGCGTGGTCAACAAGATTGCAGCCGGAGAGATTATCATTGCACCAGTGCATGCACTGAAAGAGCTGGTCGAAAATGCCGTCGACGCCGGCTCTACCATGCTGGAGGTTGTCGTGAAAGACGGGGGCCTGAAACTGCTGCAGATCACAGACAATGGCTGCGGCATTGATGTAAGTACCGAAAGGAAAGGAAAAAAAGAACAAGAAATAAGAGAGTCAGAAAAAAAGAGAATCAGAAAAAAGAGAGAAAAATGTCGAGTTCAAACATGAGCGACGACCACAAAAAAAAACCAATACCAACCAGTGTGCCTCTACACCCACAGAAAAATGACCTGCCGATCTTGTGTGAGCGGTTCACGACGTCCAAGCTGCAGGCGTTTGAAGATCTGGACTCCATCGCCACATATGGCTTCCGGGGCGAAGCGCTGGCCAGCATCAGCCACATTGCCCACCTCACCGTCACGACGCGGACGAAGGAATCCGAGTCTGCCTGGCGCGCCTACTACGAAGGCGGCAAATTGACGCCGGCCAAGCCGGGCCAAAGCAGCGAGCCGCACCGCGTGGCCGGCCGGCCGGGCACGCAGATCACGGTGGAGGACCTGTTTTACAACGTGCCGACGCGGCGCCGGGCATTCCGCTCGGCGTCCGACGAATACAACAAGATCGTCGACATGCTGGGCCGCTATGCTGTGCACTGCAGCCACGTTGCATTTTCCTGCAAGAAGCACGGCGAGTCGTCGGCCAGCATCTCCGTGCCGGCCGCCGCCAGCACGGTGGACCGCATCCGCCACGTCTATGGCGGCGCCGTGGCCGGCGAGCTGCTTTCCTTTGAGACGGAAGACGGCCGCTGGGGCTTCAAGGCCCGCGGCATGGCCACGAGCGCCAACTACAGCATGAAGCGAACGACGCTGCTGCTCTTCATCAACAACCGCTCGGTCGAGTCGACCAGCATCCGCAGGGCGCTCGACGAGACCTATGCCACCTTTCTGCCCAAAAACGGCCATCCCTTTGTCTACCTGAGCCTGGAGATCGATCCGCAGCGCGTCGATGTCAATGTGCATCCAACCAAGCGCGAGGTGAACTTTCTCAACGAGGAGGAGATTACGCGGGCGGTGTGCGAGCACATCGGCTCCAAGCTCGCCGTCGTCGATACCAGCCGCAACTTTGCCACGCAGTCTCTTCTTCCGGGAGCACGGGGCTCGCTCGCTTCTTCTTCTTCGTCGGCATCTGCATCCCACCGCCAGCAGCCAACGCGCGACCGCAGCAGTCCGGCGCCAGGCGCGGCAAGCAGCTCGTCGGCCCTGTCACACAGCGGTGGTGGTGGCTCTTCGGCGAGAAAGACCCCGGCCCGGCCGTACGAGAACAGCCTCGTCCGTACAGATACAAACATGCGCAAAATCACCAGCATGTTTGCGCCGTCGGCCCAGGTGACACTGCTGTCCCCGCCGGAGGCGCCAACGCCATCTGCTGCTTTGTTGTCGTCGTCGTCGTCGTCGTCGGCGGCGGCGGCGGCGGCTACGAGTCCTCTTGTTGTGCGCTCTTCTTCCACCACCACGACAAGAGCAGCTTCTGGGGCTGCTGGCCACGGCGCCGAGTATGAAGTTGTCGAACGCGAGGCAACCGTCAACTGGCTGAAGAGCGTGCGCGAACTCAAAGAGGCTGTCGTGGACCAGACGGACCGGGCGCTGACCGAAGTGTTCCAGACTTACAGCTTTGTCGGCGTCGTGGACGAGCGGCGGCGCCTGGCGGCCATCCAGAGCGGCGTCAAGCTGTACCTGGTCGACTATGGCCGTGCCTGCTTTGAGCTCTTTTACCAGCTGGGCCTGAGCGATTTTGGCAATTTCGGCTCCGTCCGGTTTAGCCCTCCATTGGATCTCCGGGAGCTGCTGCGCATAGCCTACCATTACGAATCTGGCAAAGGCGAGGGTGGCCGTGATGGCGGCGGCAGCAGCGGCAGCAGCGGCAGCAGTGGCAGCAGCGGCACTGATGCCGAGGCAGACAAAGTGGTCGAGGCCGTGGCCGCGCAGCTGATTGAGCGCCGTCAGATGCTGCAGGAGTACTTTTTATTGGAGGTCACGCCGACGGGCGAGCTGCTTGGCATTCCACTGCTGATCCGTGGCTACACGCCGCCGCTGGCCAAGCTGCCGCAGTTTCTGCTGCATCTGGGCCCGCGCGTGCGCTGGAACGAGGAGAAGGCCTGTTTCGAGTCCATTCTGCGCGAGCTGGCCACATTTTGCGTGCCGGAGCAGCTGCCCACCAGCGACGACGCGGCGGACGACGACGGAGGAACAGACCAAGCAGGCCAAGCAGACCAAGCAGACAAAACAGACAAAACAGACAAAACAGACAAAACAGACAAAACAGACCAAAACACTGCGGGCCGCGGCCAGGACGAGGCCGACCGAGAAGACGTCAAGGCACGCCGCGCACACGTGCGCCACGCCGTCGAGCACGTCTTTTTTCCGGCCTTCAAATCACGGCTGATTTGCACAACAAGCCTTGCCCAAGCCGGCTTGGTGGAGGTGGCGAACCTGAAGGGTCTCTACCGCGTTTTTGAGCGGTGTTAGTGCTGGGTGCTGGGCTACAGGGAAGCCAGAGCTGGGCTACAGGGAGCTATAATGCGGGCCTTTTATCAGGCAGTATTTTACTGTTGGAGTTTTATTGCGCGTTGTTCATTGAGGCTCAGGGGAACAAAACAACAAGGTAGACAAAACCAGTAACTAATACACGTGACTGTGCCATACGGGCAAGTTCTTTCTGGGTGAGCCCGGAATGCCATTCAGTAAACTGAGGCTCTGGGGTTTCGGGTTTCATTTTAATTTTTATTGCGCTGTCAAGTTCTCTGCTGCCAAGGTTTTGTCGTCTAATGACCCTCTCTCTACCTCTCCCCAAAACACGTGATGTATTACAGTACATAAAAAACGAAGCAGCGGCAGATCGCAAAGGGAAAAACGACGATTCCAGGAAAATAAAAAAAGAACAGCCCTGGATGCTGGCAGCCATCGTGACTCAATTTTCAGTGTCCATCGTTTTATTTTCCGCTTTCCCATTCCGGATTCTAGTGAACAAGTTAGTTGACAGAGACCAAGAGGCAAAACACAGTCACACAGTCACACATTCACACACACACACACACAAACCCACCTTTCGTAGAATGACCAGACCCTCGAGCGTGTTGCTGAGACTGATGTACTCCTCGTCCTCGAGCTCGGCGCGC
This sequence comes from Raffaelea deltoideospora, assembly GCA_019925385.1. Taxonomy (NCBI): domain Eukaryota; kingdom Fungi; phylum Ascomycota; class Sordariomycetes; order Ophiostomatales; family Ophiostomataceae; genus Raffaelea; species Raffaelea deltoideospora. The sequence goes on from JADHKP010000019.1 coordinate 410,230, forward strand.
TCGCCATAGGCCAGCAGCACGGGCGTGCTCTGGGTCTGCCAGCCGGTGATGGTCTTGGGGCGGCCGGCCTGGCCGACCACGTCGACGGCCTGGCCGACCCGCACGTTGACGGTCAGCGGCTTGAGGTTCTCGTCGAGGGTGACGAGGAAGCGCGGGTGCATGGCGGTGACGAGGAAGTAGAGCAGGTAGTGGGACTGCGAGGTGATGAACTGCTTGGCGTCGAGCATGGCGACGAGGACGGCGAGCAGGCCGGCGGCGGAGACGCGCGAGAGGATCTGGCGGTCGGTGTGGAAGGGGCTGAGCGAGAGGGTGCCCTTGCCCATGTGCAGCAGGCCCTGGGCAATGCGGACCATGAAGAGGGCCTCCTGGTTGCGGTGGTAGTAGCTGGCGAGCTGGCGCAGCAGCTGGGCCAGGCGGGCGTTGTTGGTGCCGGCGCCGAGCAGGCCCATGGCGAAGATGGCGTTGAGGGCGACGTCGCTGTCGTTGTCGTGCGAGTAGCGCGACAGGGTGTCGTAGACCTTCATCTGCGGGTTGCTGGGGCTGATGAGGCCCATGGCCAGGGGCACGGCGCGGCGGATGTTGGGCTCGCCGTAGTGCATCAGGTGGCCAAAGTGGCGCAGCACCATCTCCTGGCCGACGTCCTCGCCCATGGCGATGAGGCCGATGCCGAGCACGGCGTACGACTGCAGCAGCTCGTCGCCGCGCTTCTCGCCGTCGGCCTCGTCCTCGACGTGGTGCTCGTTGCACATGTGCAGCAGCTCCTGGATCTTGAGCACGGCGCCGGTGCCGGCCCAGGCACACATGGCGGCCAGCACGGCCGTCGGCTTGGCCACCGGGTGGTCGACCGCCTTGAGCGTCTCCAGGATCACGTCGACCTCCTCCTGGCGGCCGAAAAAGAGCAGGCCGAGGCCGAGGGCGAGGAAGCGGGTCCACTTGTCCGTCAGCTGGCGCTTGCGGTCGTCGTCCAGCAGCGTCGTCACGATGGCCTCGCTGACCTCGGGGTGCGACGACCCGACAAAGATGAGGCCGCAGGCGAGCGCCGCCATGGCCGACGTCTGCATGTCCTGGGCCTCGTCGCTGATGAGCGGCAGCAGCCGGTCCAGCAGCTCGTCCTTGTTGGAGCCGGCGTACGCCAGCCCCAGCCCCATGATGGAGGCCGTGCGCACCAGCACGTTCTTGTGCTCCAGCTTGTCCGCGTCGGCCAGCAGCGCGATCGCCGGCTCCGAGTCCAGCCGCACGCCCGAGCTCATGATGCCAATGGCCAGCATGGCGCCCGCCTGGATCTGCTCCTCGGACGCGTACGTGTACTTGTCCACCTTGTCGAGCCCGTTCTCAATGTCCCACAGCATCAGCGTGCCCAGCGACGCCGCCGTCGACAGCATGCCCTCGTCCTTGGTCTTCCACACCCAGCTGCCCTTGTCCTCGTCCGTCAGCATCATCGTGTCCCGGCCAAAGCCGGCATTGACAAAGGCGTTGACAAAGGCCGCCGCCAGGTTCTGCCGCTTCGACTCGACGTTCGTCATGCTCGCCACCCGGCTGCTCTCCAGGTGGCTCTTGTAAATGTCCTCCGTCGTCTTCGGGTCCAGGATGTTGAGCTCCTTGCCCAGCAGCTTGAAGTACTCGGGCAGCCGCAGGTTGTACAGGCAGTCGTACAGCTCCTGGTCGTCGTCGTCGCTCTCCGCCAGGTCCAGCCGGATGCGCTGCCGCGCAATCAGAAACGCCAGCTGCTTCTTCAGCGCCGGGTCCTCCGTCTGCTCAAAGTCCGCCTTGATCAGATCCATGTCGCTGAGCCGGATCGCCAGCACCATCGCCTGCGTCGGCTGCTTGTACGCCTTGTAGATGTCGTGCGCCACCCGCAGAAACTGCTCGTTGTCCGGGTACGTCAGCAGGTTGACCATCGACACCATGTACAGACACACCCGCCCGTACGTGTCCTCGTCCACAAACTCGGGCAGCCGCTCGATGATCTCGAGCTCGCTCATCAGATCCACCGCGTCCGCCTCCGCGTTGCTCTTGAGGAAGAGCGGCACCAGCACCAGCGCCAGGTCCACCAGGTCCTGCGTCGGCTCCTCCGCCGTCACCCGCTTGCCGTACATCTCGCCAATCTCCAGCGCCAGGTGCCGCACGTACTCGTGGCCCCACGACCCAATGTCCTCCGTCGGCGCCAGCAACCGGTACTTGAGCGTGTCTTGCCGGTCCTCGTCCGAGTACGTCATCCCGATCACCGACAGCACGTCCGCCAGCGACTTCTTGTCTTCGCCGCCCGGCCACTCGTCGTACAGCTTCGTCAGCGTCTCGTAGTGCGGCCGCAGAAACTTGAGCGGCTTCGGCACCGCCGTCATCGACGATGTCGACGTCTTGATAAAGTCCTTCACCGCCTCCAAGGCCGGCTTGTACAGCGTCGCGTCCGACTCCTGCAACTTTTGTCAGTGCAAGTTCTGCCGATCCCTTTTTATCCGTTGTCGCCCGTCTCCATTCTTACCGATAATCTCTCGACAAGCATGTCAAGCTCATTTTTCAGCTGCTGGTCTTCTTCGCTAAGTTCTTCGGCTGTAGAAGAAAAGAAAACCCAAGTTAGTTTTGTGCAAACGCGTGCCACACGGAAGGCAAACATGAAAGGCCGTAAATTTCCAACAACCAAACCAAAAAAAGAAAGAAAACAAAAAACAGAACAAACCTTCAGGCTCCCCGTTCTTCTTGCCATTGGCCAACGGTTTACCGTCCTTGTCCTTGGGTGCGTCTTGGTGTTTCCCGTCAACTGCTTCCGCCTTGCCCTTGTTGTCACCGGCAGCCTTGGACTTTTCCTTTTCTTGCGCCATGATGACCGCTGGTATCGAATGAGATAAGACAGAATGTATACAAAAAAACAGGACTACCCCCGGAAAGTTGCTGCGATCGTAAGCAGCTGGCGCGCTGTTCACCGTTGACTGGTTGATGAGGGAGCTTTCGTTTCCAGAACAAGTTCTCCGAACGAGCACCCTTTTTTTTTTTGAAAGAAGCAACAGAAAACAGCTGCAATATAAATTCCTGCGCCTTCTTTTGTCCCTTGTCGTAACGTGGAAAAAGGTTGGGTTGGGGCTGACAATTTGTTTTGGTTAGGCAAAGGGCAAAGGGGGGAAACAAACGTAGCTTTGGTAAAACAAGATCGAATTCGCTAGCTTTTGCAGGTTGCTATGCATTACGCGAGGCTTTGCCGCCTGGCTGGCCGCCACAGCTTATGGATACTCGTACGAGTAAAGTGCGGCAGCGGAATCACAAAAGTCCGAAGTGGGCCTGCTACTTCCCATATCCACTACAGATAAGAAATTTTGTTGCGCGATAAGAAATTGCTGTGGGGAAAATTCGTAGTTGCAGCCTGACGACCAAAAATCCAACCTCTCATTGTTTTTTTTGTAAAGGTTGACCATTGATTGTTCTTTGCCCAAACTTCACACCTTTCGCACAAGAAAAGAAGTCACCATGAAGTTAGACACCAAAAGCCTACGTTATCTGTCCCCCGAGGATTGGCGGGTATTGACGGCGGTATGTGCAGCTTTTTTTGGCGTTTATTGTTTGTCGTTTGTCGTCTGTCATTTGTCGTTTGCCTTTTGGTCACCTTTGTCTTCTGGACACCTCTTTCCTTTCTTTGTTTAAACTGTGTGTGTGTGTTTGTGTTTGTGTCTGTCTGTGTGTGTGTGTGTGTGTGTGTGTGTGTGTGTGTGTGTGTGTGTGTGTGTGTGCGTGCGTGCGCGGTTCATTGACGTATTTCGCCACAGGTGGAAATGGGCAGCAAAAACCACGAAATCGTGCCGACGGCCCTGATCGACCGGATTGCTCGGCTGCGCGGCGGCAGCAGCGGCGTCCACCGCAGCATCGCGACGCTGGCCAAGGCGGGCCTGATTGGCCGCGTCAAGGAGGCGCGCTACGACGGCTACCGGCTGACCTACGGCGGGCTGGACTACCTGGCGCTGCACGCCCACTCGCAGCGCGACGTCGTCTACAGCGTCGGCCACCGCATCGGCGTCGGCAAGGAAAGCGACATTGTCATGGTGGCCGACAACTCGGGCAAGCAGTGCGTGCTCAAGATCCACCGCCTCGGCCGCATCTCCTTCCGCACCGTCAAGACAAATCGCGACTACGCCAGGGGCAAGCAGTCGCGCGGCTCCTGGATGTATCTCTCGCGCCTCTCCGCCATGAAGGAATACGCCTTTCTGCAGGCCCTGCACGAAGACGGCTTCCCCGTGCCGCTGCCCATCTCCCAGTCGCGCCACACCATCGTCATGGAGTTTGTCGACGCCCTGCCCCTGCGCCAGCTCTCCAGCGTCCCCGACCCGGCCGCGCTCTACGCCGAGCTCATCGGCCTCATCCTGCGCCTCGCCCGCCACGGCCTCATCCACGGCGACTTCAACGAGTTCAACATCCTCGTCAAAGAAGAAAAGAGACGGCGGCCGCCGCCGCCAGCAGCACCAGCAGCGCCAGCAGCACCAGAAGCCGTGCCACCACCACAACAGGGAACCGGCAATCCCGCCAAGGCTGCTACCTCCTCCTCCTCCGAGGAGGAGAAAGACGCCCAGGAGAGGCCACAAAATGTCGCCGAGCCAGATCCAAATGCACAAGACCCGGATGACGGAGACGTTGAGATTGTCCCGGTACCCGTCCTTATCGACTTTCCGCAGATGGTCTCCATGGACCATAAAAATGCCGAGATGTATTTTGACCGAGACGTCGCTTGCATAAAGCGCTTCTTCGAGAGACGTTTCCACTTTATCAGCACCCAACCAGGCCCCTTCTTTAGAGAGGCCAAAGCCTTGGTTGGCCGCCACGGCGCACGCCGCATTGACGCTGCTGTCGAGGCCTCAGGCTTCACAAAGAAAATGTCCAAAGACTTGGAGGCGGCCATCATTGAACAGTCTTCTGTGCCATACGACGGCAGCGAAGATGACGATGAAGGAAGCGAAGGGAGCGAGTTCGGTAGTGAAGAGGGGAGGGATGAAGACCATGATCCAGATACCGGTGCAGACAATTCTGGAGTGTTTGATTTGAAGTACACATCCACGGCACAGCCGGAGTCGGGCTTGGGTCCATCCAGAATTTCAAAGACCACCACTAATGAAACCGATGGCACTCAAAAACCAATCTCCAATTTGGCCGGCCAGCTTTCACATCTCGAGTTAGACACGTCAGCATAGAAAAGAAAGTAAAAATAAAAGCAGAAAGATTTCAATTGAACTAATTAATGGGAAGCAGCTAATCTGCTTCCATTCTCTAAGATGCATCTCCCTATTTTTGTGTCCTAGACAGTCCTGATGTCGATTTGCTCTTCTGATCCTAGTCTTTTCCCAGAACTGGGTCGACAAAATGTCCATAGAAGACTCTGCCTATTAGGGGCCAGTTATATGAAAAATTGTGGGAAGAAGCTAGACAAGATGACTTCTGTTCCACCTGAACTTGCCGCAAATTTGAAATAGGCATCAAACTGGAGAAGCAAATAGCAAAACAATGTAGAGAAAGAAGAAAAGAAAAGGCAGAAACAACATAACACGCCCGTGATCTTGTTGCTCTCTGTTAAAGAGAGACTATCACGGCGTAAAAATGCAAACACTCGCCATCCACAAAACACTGCTAAACTTGAAGCTATGATCGAACAGGTGTTTTACAGCCATCCGTTAATATAGTCAGGCTAAGCAGATATGTTGGATGGAAGAAAAAATGGCCACTTTGGGCAAACAACAACAATCAAATAAAAGTCAAAGTGAAATGATGAAAAAAAAAGCAAGGGAGTAAAAATGCTGCCGATCTGCAATAGGCCACTGTTGGCAGGGCAGAATCAGCAACAAGTAACCTGCTTAGGCATCCGCATTCTCAGTGCCGTCAGTGCTGTCCAGGTGCTTAGTGTCCTTGGTATTGCTCGAACCCGACTTTGACGATTTTTCGCTTCCGTCTTCAGACTCGTCGACGACAGTTGCGCCTTCGCCATTAGAATGACCAGACTTGGAAGTCATGGTGGAAGCCGTTTCCACTTCGTCATCGTGTTCACTGGGTATAAACTCAGCAAACTTGTACATCACAAAGTCTTATAGATAAGAAATGAGTAGGAAGCATTCATAATTGAGTGACTTACGTCGCCGCTTTAGCGCCAGCTTCACGACCCTGATGATGTTCCAATACAAGTCGTCCCATAAGAGAGATGGCCGGGGGGCGGTACGAATACCGACTGGAAGAAAGCTTCAGTTAGATGCTGCATTGACATAAACATAGAAGCTAAGCCACAAAATGGTAAAACAATTGCAGCCCCAGTCACAACGGAATCAAACTTACTTCTGGCCACCATGGCCGCCGGACATGGAGCGACGGCCCCATAGAGGCGTGTTGTAAATGGATGGGTTCAACCCAACAGCATGTGTCCCGTATGCTCCAATGTTATATTCGTTCGTGCGATATTGACGGCGCTCCGTTGTGATACGCTTGAGTTCCTTCTGCGAGGGAGTATCCGCGTAGCGAACTTGCATAACATAGTTGTCGACACCAATGGTCATGCCATGAAAATGATTGATCACCTTCTCGCAAATCTCGCGAGTTTCGAATCTGGTTTCAAACACACGTCAGACATCACACATACAGGAAATGTACTACATACAAGTGGCATGCAAGTGCAAACTTACCTGGCAAAGCCCACGCCCCGACTATTGCCCATGGAGTCTCGAAGGATCTTGCTCGAAACAATCCGGAAAGGCTCAAAAATTTGGCTCAACATCTACATAATGTAAGCTGATGTTCATTTAGATAACGGCAAGTGGTAGCTAAATCACTCACACTTTCATTCACATCCTTGGGAAGGTTGGAAATGTAGAGGTTAGTGGACGTTTCGTCGCCCTCCGCCTTAAGCCGTGCATTGAAAGATTCCTACACGCGGTGCATTCAGAGTCAGTAAAAAAAAAAAAAAAAGAAAAGAAAAAAGAAAAGAAAAAAGAAAAGAAAAGAAAAAAGAAAAGAAAAAAGAAAAAAGAAAAAAGAAAAAAGAAAAAAAGAAGCCGAAATGGCAATAGATATTGACTCACTCTAGCGAAGCCAACTTCGTATCCGAGCATATAGAAACCACGAATACACTTCTCCGAATTTTTCGGGTCAATAAACTTGGCAAAGCCGAATCTGAAAAAAAAAAAACGTCAGAAAGAAGACAAACTTGAAAACGATAAAGGTTGCCTACCCTTTGCATGCCCCAGTGAGAGTGTCTATGATAGCCTTTGACTGTTCGACTTCTCCGAAACGCTCGGCGTATTGCATCAGGAGGTTGTCATCGGTGGTCGGATGAAGACCGCGAATGTAGACATTGCGATTGCCCTGGATGCGATTCTTCAAGCATTGTTCAAGTGGCTTAATGTGTTGTGTCCAAACAGCTGGAACGGCTTTTGGAATAGGCGGGTCCAATGCCAGAAGACGTTCGATTTCAGCATCCGAAGGCACCTTTTCCAGAGAGCCCTCTCCAGAGAAGCTTGCCGTTTGTCTGGGAGACGGAGTCGTGTAAGAAGAACGTTCGAAAGATGCCACTCGTGTGCCACCAACACGATCAGCTCCGTTTCCAAAGAATGGAGTGGCCGGAGCTGACTCCGTGGCAGATGTTGAGTACGAGCTGCGGCGTTGTTCGAGGCCAGGAAGGTCTCGCGGAACACGATCGCCGTAGCCAGCTGGGTGGCCAGCAAACGGGATCATAGATCCCTGAGTGTATGCAAATGTTCCACCGGGATACTGAACCGGAAACGACGATCCATATGGGTGATCAGCTATAACGGGATGAACCGTTCCCGGGTAAGGTGCAAACATAACCGTCCCATCAGGTCCATTGAAAAAAGCCCCTGCTGGATGCATATTGTGCATTGGAGGCATAGTCGTGGCAACAGTACCAGGAGCGACTGTCAGTCCAGCATATTGATTGACGATGCCCCCGAGATTGTCATCCTGAGCCTGGGTGACTGGGTGCAGACCGAGTTCTGATGGCCCACTCAAAAAACCCGGAGGCATGGCGCCACGTCTGCCATCCACTGCCTGGTGGTATGTAGACATATTTTCTTCGAAATCGTCGAATAATTCGAAGTCACCGAACCCTAAGAGAACAATGTGAGTTAGTCACATATTTTGACAGTACAGCTTAACCCAACATCAAATAAGCAGATCAGGGCCCAGCGCAGTGTTCGGCGTTTCGGCAGCAAGACGAATATCACTTAAGTAGAGTGAATACACCAGGCAAACAGTTCCGTGACACAAACTAGATAACAAGTGGAAGAGCTAGGAGGAAAAACATACCACGAACAGCGACCATTTTTACCAAGTACTTTTTGGCAGAAAGGTTAACAATGAGACTTCATGTTAGCTGTTTGTTTCAGTCCAGACGCAGTGTCCAGATGTCATGTAGACGTATGTAGAATCAAAGTTATGTTGTTGAATGTTTTCATAAGGGTGGGGGGAAAAGAAAGCCAATTGCCATAAACTGATGATCTGGAAGAACAAAAGCACTGAATAGAACCAATTTAAAAAGACCACATACAAAAATAAAAAGAAAAAAAATAAAAAATGGTGGAGCGCAACTAAGAAAGGATTGCCATTGGGTTTGTGGAATTGTTGGCGGGCGTGGGAGAAGTATAATCATAATCATAACAAAAATCTCATCCCACTGTAGAAGTTGTGAAATGTGATCAAATATCCATAGACTTATGGACGTCATTTTGAAAAAAGAGAAGACAGCAAACGAGGAAGCCCACACAAAGGCTAACCCCTGATGCTTATGTTGAACTACCTTTGATGTTGGTTTAAGAAAACACAGTTCAACTGTTGCTATAGTATTGAACTCGATTTGTTAGCTGATCTGTGTAGCTCTTGCTCGGAATTATGTGCCAGAATCGCAGGGTGTACTAAATTTGACTGCAAAAAGGGACAGAGTGTATGAAAAGAAAGAGATTAAAGAGTCGAGCAACTAAGATAGATCGAGCTGCTGGAGCAGGAAGAATCTGGGGCAAAAAACTGATTGTGAAGAAGTGTGAATCAGATGGGAAAATGAAAAACTCAAACAAAACTAGAAAGTCTATGTGTAGAAAACGAAAGCAAAACAGAGTCGTGTGTGTTGATGTTTAGAAAAAAGAAGTGATGGAATATGGGAAAGAAAAATAGAAAGAAGGCAGAAAGGCAGAGAGACAAAAACAAAGGCAGAAAAAGCCAAAAAAAAGAATTTCATGGGAACTCAGCAAAAGTGGAATGCTCTTACTTTAGATCTTGAACAGCGTGAAATAGGAAATCGCTATGCAGATATGCAAAGACAAATGCAAGAATCAACGAGATGGCTGACTTCCGTTAAGACAAATGCAGGGTTGAAGAAAAAAGATGCTGGGAAGGTACCCAGGAGTAAAGAAAATTGGTGGACTTTGATCTAAGCAAGATAATGAGATGAATGCATATGGATGAGGAAAAAGAAAGAAGAAGAGATTAGGGGAAAAAACGAAAGAGAAAGGGAAACGACTTCCTTTTTATACACACACAAAGATAGAGAGGGAAAGAATGAAGAAGAAGAGAGAATCATAAGGAAACAATAGGCCCGCTGTGTGTCACCAGGATTGTCCAGTGAACTGCCGGCCGCATCTTTCTTCGCTCTGCATTAGATGTCACGATACATTGAAATTTCGAATTTAGAAACTAGCGTCAGATAGTATGACCGAGTTCTCAAACAATACTCTGAAGTACGGCAATAGGAAGGTGCAGACAATCTGTAGCGTATGACAGGGAAAGAGCCACTTTTGTTTCAAAGAAAGAGCAACTTTCCTTGTTTTCAAATAGAGCAGTTGCTTCACACAATGACGGCATGGCTTATCTTGGCTCGTCAGAATCTTGTTGCGTCTTGCCATGCACATACCTAGGCACTGTGCCAGCACGTTGGCATTTTGATGGATGAGGTTTTCATACAAGCATACAAAGTATCATCAGTGAATGGGCAAGAGGTACAGAGATAGTGCAGACAAGAGGCATAGAGCTAGTGTAGATAAGAGGCAATGCAGGACACAAAACAAAACGCGAGCAATAATCAAACAAAGAGAAACTTCATTCGCTTTGTTGGGCGGAGATTGCACCTCGCACTGCGGTGAGCATGAGGCTTCATCTAAAACATTGTCAGACATTGGAAAATACAAGCTCGAGTACACACTACACAGGTCGTGGAGGATTTGATATCCTTTTGTTTACTGGTACACGTATGTACATCCGATCAGAGAAAATACAATAGAAGAAAGCTACCCGCGTGCTTCTTCTGTAGTTTCGAGCTCTCTTATGAGTTAAAGGATCTTTACTGACCATGTTTAGGGAAAAGCTTCACTGAGTTACTGTTCCTGCTTGCTTCAAGACCGACATGAAGTATTTGTTTTTTCATATGAGAAGGAGCATTCATGTTTATGTCGGTACTGGAAAGTACATTGGTCTTGAAAAAAGAACAAAAAAAATCAAAGAGCAGAAAAAGGAAGGAGTGGACCGGCACTGCTTTCCTACTTTGAAAAAAGAGACGAGTCATTCAATCGTCAGAAATGTTCTCGTCCATTGTCGTCTCCAGGACGAAAAAAACACGGTAATTAACCTGAAGCAGAGTGGTAACACTTGGGAAATAATAATCCGGCAGTAAAAGTTGGGGTGGCTGGTTTTACGGCATGCAGATGCACCAAATATTTGATTTATTAGGATAGGATCGAGTGTACACTGGCTGATTTTGTGTTAAGACTCTGAACACATATATGGAAGTCTACACAGTTTTTTTTTCTTTTGGTCGTGAAAATATTAGCACTGAGAATCTCTTCCAGGACTTCGTGAAGTAAAATACATAGGACGAAGATTCAACAAAAGACAAATACGACATGAAGCAGATAGATACGGTGTGCTGCTTCCATGAAGATTGTTAGAAGTTGGGAAGGAGCGACCGCAACATGACGAGTTCCCTGTTCGGCACGATGGTTACTACTCTGACAACAAAAGAAGTCATTCGCTCTTCCCAACCTCCTGAAATGTCCCATGCGAGGTCAGGTGGCAAAGTCGTAAAGACAAATGAGAAAAGGAGCGAAGAGTGAAAGGAAGTAACACAAACGGACAGCAGTACTGGCGCTAATCTTTTTTTTCTCAAAAATAAAATGAGTAGGTAGACTTGGACAGGTAGATATGAGGGTGTTTTCGGAAGGAGCTTCCCAAAACGACGAGTTGCTCTCTGAGAGGTTGTCCGTCGTGTTTCAGTTTATGTCTCCTTGATCATAACTTGTGTAGAGGGAAGAAGACGGGCGGTGCAAAGATCTGGAAGTTGGAGAAAGTGAGAAATCAAGAGGTTGGGCAGAAAATAGACAAGGTGAAAAACAAAGAAATCAGAAGAGGGGCCTAGCTGGCGAATCAAAAAATAGGGCACAAACAAAGACCACAATCAGCAATATGAAAAACAAAGGTATTGATCATGAACAGTTATGACTCTTTGAATTACAGACAGACTATTCTGTACCTAATATTGCGAAAAGCAAGTATCTAATGATGGAAAAGACCTCGTATGAATTAAAATAAACAAACAGATAGAGTGAAGCGCGTTTACTTGTTTATAGGTCTTTTTTTTCTTTGTGTGACTATAGCTTTTTTCTCTGTTGCGTGGGCTACGACAAATATGGGCCACTGATGATCGTGTGCCATTAATCGGGCTACGTAGAAAGGGCATCCATGTGTGCGAGAGTTAGCAAACTGCCTCATGAAGAGAATAGACTTCGTGATTATAGTTGATGGTTGTCCATCGTTTGATATTGTTCGCGTTATAGTCCTTGTTGCACCAAAACCCTGTAGTTCTCAGCTTCAGATGTGGCCAGGGCAAAGGGGAGGGGGATTCTGGCGTCGGATATGAGCATCCTGCCTCGTAAGTATTATACACAAGGAATAAAGTGTACCAGGAGTCGATGCTCAAAAAGCCTGAAAACAAAGACCCCTGTGCATGAAGACGGCAATTGTTTTCAGATACAAGAAAATGAAGGGGTGCCCATGACAATGTGAACAAGGCGTGAAAAAGTTGAAGTCATTGCTTCTCGCGTTGCAAAAGAACCAAAGGCAACTGCAGGCACCCAAGAAACTAAAGTTAGGCATGAGCGAGTAACTGAAGCAAGAGCAACGTTCTTCGACTTCCCCTTTAGCACTCAACCTTGGCAATATTTTGTAGCTAGCAAGCTAACAAGACGAAGCAGGTATGCAACAACAGGCAGAACCACATAATGTCTTTCTCCATAAAGCAGAGCCAAGCTGATAATCGTCGACGCAGCAAAAAGCGAGAACAAAATGCGAAGCCAAAACGCGGTCGACTCATCAAAACACGTATCGGACAACGTACAAAAGAACACGAACAGTCATGGCACAGTTGGGAAGCGGCCCGCTACAGAGCATTGCAAAATGAGGCGATGATTGAAATTATCGTAAATAAACAAAGGAGAATGATAATGTTGGCTGAAAAAAAGATACCCAGTGTGACAGAAAGAAAAGAAACGAAAGAAAAAGGTCGTGAACGAAAACAAAACGGTCTGGCAGACTCCTCTATTACCATCCACACCAAAAGGGACAACCCAATATATGTACGTCGTACGTCTTCCAAAGTGATTTGTCTTCTTCCCCTGTTGTGTTATTTTTTCAGCCTCTTTGATATTCGAAATTCCATCGCTAAGCCACCCACCCGCACCTCGAAGCTCTAGGGAATCACGACCACACATCCTCCTTTAAATTGTGTTAGCGACATATTCATTTCAGCACGCAACGCGAAGCCTTCCTCCCTCCCGGGAACGACGCCGCCAAAACCGAAAGAAACAAACGTTGGAGATGGAGAAAGAAGCGTTGGAAAATTTCATCGGATGAAGGAATGAAATAAGAAAGAGAGAGCAAAAAAATAAAAAGGAGCCTTACCTGGTACTGGTTGGATGCTCGCATGCTCTTGACAATGTCCTCTGCCTTAGCCTCGGATATGCCGCGTTGGCTGGCAATGATCTGGGCCACCACGGTGTTGACTTCGCGCGCCATGTTGGCAGCATCGCCACACACGTAGATGTAGGCTTTCTGCTGCAGCAGGGCGTTGACGCGCTCGGCGTTTTCCTTCATGCGGTGCTGCACGTATACTTTCTTGGGTCCCTCGCGCGAGAAGGCGGTGATGAGCTCGAACTTGTCACCCAGCGCTTCCTTGTACTTGGGCCATTCGTCGTCGTACAAAAAGTCCTCTGTGCGTTTCCGGCAGCCAAAGAACAGGACGATGGGCCCTACTTCTTCGCCGCTGGCCGCCTGCGCCGCCCGTTCCTGCACAAACGCGCGGAAGGGGGCAACACCCGTGCCGGGACCAACGAGGATGATGGGCTTGGTCGGGTCGGACGGCAGTTTGAAGTTGGAGTGGCGCACGTGCACGGGCACGCGGACGCCGTCATACTTGTTGCGCGGGCCCTGAAGGGCATAGGTCAGGCCAAAGGCGGAGGGCTTCGGGTCGGCGTGTTGTTTCTGCTTCAAGGCCAGCAGGTAGTTTGTGGTGACGCCGTGGAAAGCGTCTTCGCGGCCGGGAATCACCTGCTTCTCGACGACGGCCGTGATGGCGATCTTCTTGGGCTGCACGGCGGAGGACGACGAGATGGAGTAGTAGCGCGGCTGCAGCTTGTTGAGGCCCTCGATGAAGGCCGAGAAGGGAATGCGGTCCCAGGTCTTGCCGCGGCCCACGGTCTTGAGCACGAGCGCAATGTTGAGATGCTGGGTGTTGAGCTTTTCGTGGAAGTAGTCGCGGTCGCCGCCGAGGCGTGTCATCTCGGCCTTGGCCGCGTCGTCAGGGGCAAACGCGGCCAGCGTGGCCAGGAACTGGCGCGACACGGGGGCGCAGATCTCCATGTAGTAGCGCGCAATGGCATCGTACGTGGTCGGGGTGGGGAACGGCACCTTGGCGGTGGGCTCCAGCGGCTTGACGGCGACCACTTCGTGGCGGCGGTCCAGCAGGCCGAGGACGTCCAGGAAGCGGTCGACCTCGACGCCCGGATTGGTGGGCCAGACGGCCACGTGATCGCCAGTCTGGTAGGACAGGTTCTGGCCGCCGCTGATGTCGATTTCCATGTGCAGGCAGTTGCGGTCTGGCACGTGAAACAGCTCGTGCGACTCCGCAATCGGCGCAACGTAGGGATTGTGCGCGTTGAAGGGGCCCTTGGCAACGCTCTCGAGGTGCATCTTGTTGGGCTCGCCCAGGTAGACAGAGGGCGACTCAGCCGTCAGCTGGTCCAGCGGATTGATGCTGAATACGGGCTCGTAGACCGCCTCGCGTTCCTCCAACCCCATCTTCTCGGCCAGAGCCGTCCACATCGGCTCCTTCCAAGCCAAAAAGTCCTCTTCCATGGTGCCGGCGCCGTCGTCGCCCTCGCCCGCCGTTCCAATGCGGTGCGCGCCGAGCTTCTGCAGGGCCTTGTCGACGTTGCGCACCATCGAGTTGAAGTGCTCGTACGTGTTGTTGCCGAGACCAAAGGCGACGTAGTTGAGATTGCCCAGCGGCGGGTCGTTGCTCTCGGAGAAGGCCACGTCCTCGCCGGTCAGAAACTCGTAGAAGTCGACCGCATTGTCCGTCGGCTCGCCCTCGCCGTAGGTGGCAAGCACAAACATGACGACCTTGTCGGAGGGCACGGTGTCGAGGTTGTCAAAGTCATAGTCCTCCAGATCCGCCACCATCGTGTCCAGGCCGAAGCGGCTCTTGCCCTCCTTGGCCAGACGCGAAGCGTAGTCCTCGGCTGTGCCGGTCTGCGAGCCGTAGAAAATGATGCAGTTCTTGCCAGACTCGTCCATGATCTCCACCAAGTTCCGCGTCTTGCCAGCCTTGTGGCCGCTGGCGTTGGCGAAGGAGCTGCCATATGGGTCTTTAACCACCCCCCAGAGTTTGCCCTTGGTGAAGTACGCAACGGTGCCCAGGAGAATCACCGTGAGGACAACAATGTCCAGCGTGTCCAATTCAGCCATGGTCGAGGTCGATTCGGTACTCGTATGCTGCACGTATGCGAAATCGGAGCGGAAATCTGCAGGGCGAACGGGCACGAAGGCAAGCAGGAGACGGAGAGTGGAATTGGAAGGGAAGAGTGGGAGGGGAGGAATGGAGAGGGCGCGGATGTCGACGGCAGGTCGGACACAAGAAAGACTTGGATGAGGGGGGGATATGAGGAGAGCGAAAAGCGTGAGATTTTTGGGCCGTCGCAAATATGCTCGAGTTGTCCTTAATTGTGGCTTTCTTTCTCAGCCGAGCGAAGCCGTGGCGTATTTCCCGTTTTTTTTAGGGGGGAACGGTGCCTGTTCTGGCGCCTAGTTCATCTCACCGCCTGCCTAAAGTAGGTAATACACCTGCCGTGGACCGGGGAAATGGGGCAAACCAAACCCGCAAACAGGCCACTGGGAGCCAGAAATCTTGCTGAGCAAAGCTGAGAGCAACAACGTCGAAGATGCGCCGGGTAAGAAACGTCGATTTACTCGTATATTGAGAGACGCGTGTGTCTGACAGAGCAGGCGTGGGACAATGTGCAGAGGTGACTCTATCTGACAACGTAAGACGAAGAGTGAGATAAGATGAGAAAAGAGAGGACCACCCCGAGATGACCACGTAATAGGCCACAGTTCTTGCCAGATCCACGAAGGGGCCAAGAGAAGCGCTGGGAGGAGAATTAGAAAATAAAATGACTAAAGAAAAAAAGAAGAAAGTGAAGCTCAAAGATGAAATCCCAACAGCGAAACAGGCCAAAGTACCTGGCCAAAAAAAAAAAAAAAAACGGAGCAAAGAAACTAAATGGGAAGCTCAAATCCACGGAGCAAGTGGTTCGATCAGAAGAGATTTAATGCAGCCACATACGAGTAGATACAACAGCAGCGGGCCTTGCAACGGGTGCCGATAAATCAGCAAAGACGCGAGAAGACTACAGAGGAATACCACCCATACTCCGGAAAAACCAATGCTCGGCTGCTCCCAGTTTTTTGTGTACAATATATGTGTCCCACTGTCACGCTGGTCTCCGGCGGCGGGCAAATGTCGAAGCCCGAGAAAAGAGGAATAGTATCCTCGAGCAATGCAGGCAGGGGGGATCTGTCGTTGCGGCAGTTGATTGTTGCTGCTTTGAGCACTAAACAGTGAGAGCCCGACTTGGGTTAGTTGTCGGACGATTGGCTGGGCAGCTTGGGGCACGGGGTGGGGAAAGTCGCTGTAATACAACGGAATTAAGCTGAGGGTTAATATGTCGTTAGCAAAGGTGATGTACGGAGTAGAGGTTCACAAATGTTTGAAGATTAATAAAATAATATCAATTCCACAGAGGAGTTTTACTAGATCTCATGTACGGAACACAGCCAATGCTCGAGCAAGACACACCTCAGAGTATAACGATGTAGGTTGAGTCTTGAAAGCGTACTGGCCATTTTGCTCTTTTTTTTGGAGGCCCACTGAGATGTAATAATACGGTGTACGGAGTACGAGTAGGGGTAAGAAGATTAAAGATTTCAGCGCTACCGATGATCCATATCGGCAGGAGTCGTCCGACAGCCATTTTTTGAAAACGAACCGCCAAGTAATAGACTAATGTACGAGTACTCGTACTTCTTCAACACCCCGGATACTGAATAGCGCATATGCCCTGCTTGACCCAGACCACGCAGGTAATAATACTTGATAATCCTAATCAGCTGCCACGTGTCAGTATCGTGCATGTGCGGTGCAAAGGCTCTTTGCCCAGAAGTCGGCCTGCCCTACACCGTGGTAAGCTGATTCAAGGGAGGGAGTTACCAACCTGCCGTGGCAGTAATACGAGTTACGGAGTATTATATTGTAGATCTTGGTCATTCACCAGGCACTTGATCAGGCTCTTCGACACGCCAGAGAGGCTGCATTAGAGGAAGATGTCCAAGAACGAACGAACAAATACAGGCAATGGGGAAGGAACTGTTGTTGTTGTGTTGGCATGGACCACCCTCCACCAATCAATGGAAAGCCCAACTCATGGTTCTGCTTGATCTGAGAGACACTTCTCCGTGCCCGAGGTTTTCTTATCGTTTTTCCCAGTACGAGAACACATCCCAGTACAAATAGCTTTTCTACGTTTCTTTCTTCAACAGGATCCGCGGCCTTATTCTGCAGCAGATTAGATACAAACATGAATATGTCGGAGCAACGCATCTCGGATATAAGCGGCTAGGCAGCAGAAAAGCATCCTGTGATTCCTAACCCCAAGCGTTCAGGTTTGGTTATCACATCAAACTAAAAGTCGACTCCTGGGTTTGTATCTGGGAACTAGTTTGTACACCTCATTCTACCAAAAAGAAAAGATTTGCGTTGCAGCACACTCTACGGAGTACGAGCACAACACGGGCAATGGTCAGGATATGGTCAAACTGGATTTTCTTTGAATGCATGCATAACCATAATTAATGCTTAAATTGAGCACGCGTTTTCATTGGTCGAATGGTCTAGTTGGTTATGACGGCGCCTTAACACGGCGCAGGTCCGCGGTTCGATCCCGTGTTCGATCATTTTTTTGTTTTGCTTCCGTCCTAGGCCGGTGTTTGAGTGACTCTCTCTCTTTTTTTTTTGGCCTCTCTAAACTTAAGGCAAGCGTGGGATGAGAAAGAGTAAGAAACTGGCCAAAGCATCGCTTTTTGTGTTATTCAAACCTCAGAGTAATCTTGGTCCTCGTACGCTTTCTCGGAGTGTTGGAAGCCATTTGAAGTTTGGAGGAGTAACAACACACCTCCTGGTATTACCCTTTCCCCGACGTTCACGGAGTAATACAGTTTCCAAACGTCACGAGTGCAAGTTGGTTCAGCACGCCGTGGTTGTAAGAATGGTATATGACACCTATACACCGTAATGCGAAGAGAAACAAAGAATGAGCGTCTGTTATTAAGAGCACGGCTGCTTTTAATATATTTAGATACATTATATATATTTGTCGACTGACTTGTCCAGCAAACCCCGTCTTTTGAGATTTCAGTTTATTCTCCAGCTTGTCATTTGTTTGAAAGAACCCAATGCTAATCACAGACGTACAAGTTCAGCTAAGCTGATAAACCTGCTCTTGGCATGAAAAGGCAGTAATCTGTGCACTGCTAAGGCTGTGCACTGCTAAGGTGCCCTCAAAATGTTTGCTGAACCACAGGGCTGCCTAAACGTCGCAGTGAGCGATATCTAGGTTCCTGGTTCATCTTCACCTGCTTCTCTTCGCATACAAGTCACAAGAAACAAAGCTGACCGGTTTTTTGAAACCAAACGCCTCGATGGCATTTCTTCTAATCCCTGGTAAAGAACGGTATGTTGTGAATATTGCCATATAAATATACGTAATATACATTAAGAAAATAAAATAGAACAAGAGGTAAAGTAAAAAAAAAAGGAACAGTATCATAGACAGGCAGGACGAAGCGTCTGTATGACTGAGGAAAAACAAACAAAAAAAAAGAACATGATCGAACACGGGATCGAACCGCGGACCTGCGCCGTGTTAAGGCGCCGTCATAACCAACTAGACCATTCGACCAACAATTGTTGACAGAACTTGTCTTAGTAATATTTATATTTCTTTGTTCAATTGAGACTCCATTTGCACATGCCGAAATGTGGAAATACTCGTAAATATCACTGCTGAAAAGGGAGCAGACCAGCATGCGCGTCAAAAGGGTTTAAACAGTACGAGAGGCGCCTGCGTGGGCCTCGTGTCTTCGGCAGCTTTGTGAAAGGATCATACCAAGCTGTGGCTGCCACGTGCCATTAAGAAAATTACACCTGCTTGCGCCGTTGGCCACTTGTGTCTTTTGTGTTTTTTTTTTCTAGCCGTCGTTCAAGAGGCAGGGACTGGCGGAGCTTGAAAGAAAACAAGTGAGCGAACATACGGTGAAGAGCAAAGGTTTCTGGCGGAGTATTGCTCCGTAATGCATTTGGTTTGTTTGACTGTCTCTAAAATTGCCTTTGCAAAGAGAGAAATTTTGGGGGCAGAAGCAAATGGAAAGGCTGGGAAGACGAGCAGGAAGAAGAACGGAAGAGGTCAGGGAAGGGAACATACGATTAACAGCCACGGCATTATTACGGAGTGTATTGTAAATTCAATGTACGGAGTACGAGTACAGAGGAGGTCGTCGTGGCATCAGACAGCAAAGCCCATTCCAGCGAGCTCACTCCGTTGGCTATATTGAGATGGAAGACCTCCGCAAATTCTTTAAATTCTGGCGCTATTGTCGCTCCGCTATGAGTCCCCCCCCCCTTTGGATGGGTTTTTGCCCCTTTTCGTTCCCGCGAATAACGCTTAGAATTAGCGGGGGGGTTGGCAGTTTGCCCCGCCCCGTTGGCTCTGATTGGTGGTTGGCTGACTTGTGCCTGCATAAGGAGTGGTCTCTTTTTTCCCAGTTCAGGCTTTGCTGGGTGCCAAACGCGTGCGAAGCATTTAAAAAACAGGGAAAGAGTACCCAACTTACCGGCGGTGAGAGCCTCGAGGACCAGTGACGCAAACGACGACCACGAAAACCAGCCAAAAAAAGAAGTGGTTGCGATTTTTTATTTTTATTTTTTTTTATACCAGAGGCCAAGGCGGACAAAGACTGGACGAAACAGCACAAAGGCAGCAAAAGCAAACGTGCCGGCTTGGGAGCAGCTGCGCAGTTTTTGCGAGTTTGGCTACTTGCGCTTCGCTGGGTTTTTTTCGTCCTCGACACCCACCGTTCGAACTCTGCCTGCCTTCATTTGGTGTGATTACTCGACAAATCTTGCAGAGACTTTACCTTGAGTTACCTTGAAAGCGTGGCGTTGGGCTTTCAAATCGCGTTGCCGAACGCCTCCCACGGCCGCTCTATCATCTCGTTCCCCGATCTCCCCCTTTCGCCATCCAGCTTGCAACCGGCTCGCGTCTCTCGGGCTTTCTTGCACAAATAGAAGGGCAGCGGGCTCGTGGAAACGACGGAGTTGCATAGAATATGGGAATTCGGATAGACGCTGTTGAATCATGGGTGAGTAAAGAAACAGAGGACTGAAAGGGCGATTTTTGTTTTGGTTCTTTCTCGTTGGGCTTGCAAGATGCGTCTGCAATGATGAGGAACGGGCGAGAGGCAGAGGCTGGCCGAGGCAACAATGCGATACGACGGACGTTTTGTATTGTCAAAGTGGCCAGCTTTTGGGTTGGTCTGGTCGACGACAGTTGTGCGGTTTGTGGTTTTTGTTGTCTGGTTCGGGGGAAAACACGAAAAGGTGGAGCGGTCGGTGAACAAACCAGCTCAGCTGCGGTTGTTTTACCAGAGGGTTTTGTGACGCTGTGATACCGAACTTGCATGTTCCACGAGGGACGCTGTGGCTCACAGAGGAGGGGCAGAGTGCAGCAGGAGGCTGCAAATGAGGGAATAGGAGACCGCAACAACGGCTGAGGGGTGGTTGTTGCGGGTTCGATTAGAACACCACTTTGGCTTTTTTTTTTTCTTTTCTTTTTTCTTTTCTCTTCCCTTTTGGTCTCTTGACGCTGACGTTGCCTTTTTTTTGTCTTCTGCAGCTCCGTCTCAGGCGATGCCAGACCATGCGCTTGATCCGCTAAAGTTTTCTGCAACACCCGTCACCCGCCTCGTCGAAGAGGCCGAAGAAGACGACGAAGACTGGAACCACACGCTTCGGCCGCCGGCGTTGGACCTGGCATCGGCAACCATCGCTCGGCTGACTCCGGCATCGTCCAGAGTTGCTCATTCGCGCGAATCGAGCCTGGAGAAGCTTCAGCAGCAGCAGCAGCAGCAGCAGCAGCAACAGCAACAGCAACAGCAGATCGGGTCGCCGGGCTCGGCCCTCAACCACACCACTTCGCCCATCTCGCCGCCTCAGCTGCACAGGTCGTCTTCTCGCTCCGCCCTCGGCGGCGTTCTCGAGCGAGTCGTCGATCCCAAGGCCTCGGCGTATGGTCACCACCGGCAGACTTCCATTGTTCATGGCATCCAGCACTCGCGCAACGGAAGCCTCGCCAGCACATCGTCGAGCCCTCTAAGTCCTCAGATGATTGCCGCCGCCGGCGCGGCCCTTGTTGCCGAAAGACCAGATATGCAGTTCTCTCGCGGCGACGGCAGTGGTGACCAGCCGCCGGCTGGTCTTGTGATGTCTCCCATGTCCAACGCCGCCTCAGCATCGCGGCCGGCAACAGCGGTCTCGGGCGGCGCTTCTGGTGTTACCGGCCCCGGAAGCGGGCTCAGCGGCTCTGGCGCCGGTGGCGGCAGCATTGCCGGTCCGGGCCCTACTGTGCCAGAGCGGACTTCCTCAGCCGCAGATGCTGTCAATGGCGGCGGCGGCGGCGGCGGCGGCCATCCGTCTGCGCCGAGAAAAACAGAACAAAAAGCGGGCGGCAAACATCGGCAGGACCACTCGCACAATCCGTCGCACTCCCGACAGCCCAAGGAGAAAGAAGAGCAGACGACAGCGGGCGAGTACGCCCTTCATGTGCTTATTACTTCGGTGAGTTTTTTTTTCGTTGCCATTGGCTTGCTATGGAAGGAATGCTGACATGGACAATTGTATGCAGTTTTGGGCATTAGCCGAGGAGAAACTCAACGCATCCACGGCACGACCATTTGATCCCGAGCCGTCCACAGAGCAAATCTGCGGACCTGGCGTCGACCCAGCCTTTGACCACCACCTCGTGGCGCTCGGCCACATTACAAAGCACACGCCGAAAAAGCTCATTGACATTGTGATGCTGTGGCGCAAGGCCAGGAGCGACGCGGCCAACGACGCGCGCATCCAGCTGCAACAGGCCAGGGCGCAGCTGAGCCTGCACCAGCAGCACCAGCAATTGCAATATCAGCAGCAACAGCAGCAAGGCGGTCCTGCGCCTCTGCAGCGGCGCAACACGGAGCCGCCGCAGGCGGCGAACAACGGCGCCGGTTCCGGCCCCGGCCCGGCCCCGCCGCCACCGCCGCCCCCCCCTCCTCCCTCGGAGAGCGTGCCGATTGGGCCGGCCGACGTGGCGGCCAAGCAAGCGCTTGTGGCGCAGATGGAGCGGCGGTCGAGCGTGTCGATCTACATTTTATGCCGGGTGCTGCTGGAGGTGATTCGGCAGAGCAGCCTGGCGGCGATTACGCCGGACGTGGAAAACAAGCTGGAGAGCATCATTTTTGAGCAGCTGACGACGCCGTACGCGGAGCAGCTGATGGCGTCGCCGCTGCGGATGGCGAACTGGAACCTGTTTGCGCAGCTGCTGGGGGCGATGAGCGAGATCAGCTTCAAGACGGTGACGAGCCGGTTTGTGGACAAGCTGGAGGCGACGGTGCAGGAGTGGAATTTGCGCAGCCCGGTGCTGGCGAACCGGGGCGACAGCAACCGCAGCGACATTGAGGAGCGGATGGAGCTGATTCTGGGGGGCATGAAGCACCTGCGGCTGCGGGTGGCGCCGGCGGAGGCGTGGGAGCAGTCGTGCGACTTTATGATTGCGCTGGGGCGGCAGTTTGGGCGGTGCCACGGGCACAAGGTCAAGTCGGCGTTTTGCCAGATCTTCGACATGCTGCTGCTGCCGGTGGCGGCCAAGGCGAGCAGCGCGGACTTTATGCGGCCGAAATGGGGCGAGGTGCTGGGCACGATCGGTCCGCGGCTGGCGCAGATGCTGGTCAAGCCGCGGCACTGGTCGTGTGCGTTTCCGCTGACGGCGACGATGCTGTGCAGCTCGCCGGCGGACAGCTTTGGCAGCCAGTGGCTGCAGCTGGTGTATCCGCTGCAGGCGCGGCTCAAGGACCGGGCGTCGCGGCCGATCTGTCTGCAGGTGGTGTCGCGGCTGGTGTGGACGTATCTGTACCGCACGACGGAGGCGATGCCGCAGACGATCCGCAAGCTGGAGGAGGTGCTGAAGCTGATTCTGCCCAACACGAAGCGCGGCCTCGTGGCGGCGGACACGGCGGCGTCGGAGCCGCTGATCCAGATCATCCGCTTCATCGGCTTCAAGCTGCCCGAGTTCTGCTTCAAGTCCATCATCTTCCCGCTCGTCAATGCGGAGCTGTTTGCGTCGAACCGCGACCTCCGGGTCGAGAACCTCGAGCCCGACAAGATTGTCATTGGCATCCGCGCCTTTCTGGCCGTCATCGGCGACCTCGAGCGCGGCGACAAGGGGCGGCCGCCTTTCCCGCAGGGGCTGGCCGGCCTGTCGTCGTCTTCGTCGTCGTCGGTTGACCGTACGCCTGCGTCGCCGCCGATGGGATCGCCGATTAGCGGCGGCGGCGGCGGCGGCGGCGGCGGCTATGGTATCGACAGTCGCACGGCAGCGGCCTTGTCTGCGATTTCTACGAGCGGCGGCAGCGGCAGCAGCGGCAGCAGCGGCAGCAGCAGCGAGGACCGGCAGTCTCGGCCGGTGATGACGAGCGCTCTGAGCGACAGCGTGCGCGACCACTATGCGCGGTTCTGTGCGATCCTGGGCAAGATCACGATTGTGTGCGACAATACGTTTGGGGGCCAGGCGGCGCTGGACGAGAAGTTTGGCAGTCCCGGGCCGAAGACGCCGATCGCGGAGACGTTCAACTTTACGCGGCGCGAGGAGCACGCGAACCCGGCGGAGCAGAAGCAGGCGTTTTACGAGCTGCTGCACGTGGCGGTGCAGGCGCTGCCGCGGTGTCTGTCGGCGGACATTCCGTTCCACGCGCTGATCAACCTGCTGTGCACGGGGACGGCGCACGTGCAGTCGAACATTGCCGAGTCGTCGGCGCAGTCGCTCAAGGCGATTGCGCGGCAGTCGCATGCGCAGCAGGTCACCACCGGCTTTTCGCGCTTCATCTTCAACTTTGACGACCGGTATGCGACCATGTCGGACGGCGGCATGCTGGGCGTCGACCACATTGAGAACACGCTGCAGCTGTATGTGGAGCTGCTGCAGATCTGGATCGAGGAGATTCAGCGCAAGACCCGGGACATGTCGTCGGCCTCGGCCTCGGCGGCAGCCGCAGCAGCGGCGGCAGCAGCGGCAGCAGCCGGAGCAGCCGGAGCAGCTGGAGCAGCTGGAGCAGCCGGAGACGTGGCGGGCAGCGGCGGACCGGCGACGGCAGCATTGGCTTCGGCGGCGGCAGCGGCAGCGGCGGGCAAGCGGGCGATGAAGCTGGACCTGTCGAGCGTCTGGGCGGAGGTGGACCAGGTAGAGGCGCACGGGCTCTTTTTTCTGTGTTCGCAGTCGCGGCGGGTGCGGCACTATGCGATCACGGTGCTGCGGCTGATCCGGGAATTCGACCGGGCACTGGGCACGGCGTCGGCGTCGACGACGACAGCGACGACGGCGACGACGGCAGCGACGACAGCGACGGCGACGACGACAGCGGCGACGAAAACCACAGACGACACCGACGGCCTGCGGGTGATTGACGTGCTGGAGAGCGAGGCGGCGGAGATTATGAACTTCAACGACGAGTACCTGACGGTGGCGGAGCGCAGCCGGCTGCAGGGCGGTCTGAAGACGAGCAGCGGCAGCAGTCCCGGCGGGGTGGTGATTGGGCTGTGCACGAGCGATCTGTCGTACGACGCGACGCTGTGGTTCAAGGTTTTTCCGAACCTGGTGCGGGTGATCAACGACAAGTGTCCGTTTGCCGTGGCCATGGGCCGCGACCTCGTGTGGAACCGGATTCTGCAGCTGTACAAGGCCATCACGATCATCTCGGAGCCGGCGCGCGGGCCGTACTACGGCGCCGATCCGAGCAGCGCGCGCTTTCTGGCGCAGACGCCGACGGCCCAGCCCGAGCTGCTGGTCGAGCAGTGGCGGCTGTATCTCGTGTTTGCATGCACGACGCTGGAAGATCCGGGCAGCGGCGGCGGCGGAGGCGGAAGCGGAACTGGAACCGGAAGCGGCGGCAACAACGGCACAACCAACCTCATCACCGGCAGCGGCAGCGGAATCGGAAGCGGAAGCGGAACCGGAGCCGGAAGCGGCGCTGGCGGCAGTGCCAATGCCAACACCACCGGCAACAACGCCGGCAACAACGCCATTGCCAGCAGCAACAGCACCAACAATACCAGTACTGCCAGCATGAACGCCAACGCCAGCGCCAACGCCAACGCAAATGCCAGCACCAACGCCAATGCAAATACTAATGCCAATGCCAATGCCAATGCCGCCGCCGCCAGCGCCGCCGCCAGCGCCGCCGCCAACGTCGCCGGCAACAACAACCACGGGCGCAAGAACTCGAGGACGGCGGTGGCGGCAGACCGGATCGTGTCGGCGCGCACGCTGTTCAAGTACCTGAATCCGCTGCTGTCGGTGACGTCGCCGTCGGTGCGCGAGGCGGTGGTGGCGGGGATGGGGTCGATCAACGTGCACATCTACCGGACGCTGCTGGAGGAGCTGCAGGGCCACGTGTCGCGGTGCAACGACGAGGCGCGGGCGCGGATCCACCAGCACCAGCACCAGCGCACGAACAGCAATCCGCGGCGCAACAAGAAGATGGACCTGCTGCGGACGGAGATCACGCACGTGTACCGGCTGACGGCGCATTTTCTGCGCGAGCCGGACATTTACGGCGACGACTGGATCCTCGGCAACCTGGTGACGTATGCGCGCGACATCAAGCTCTTTCTGATGGACGGCGACGTGCAGCAGGACATTGAGTTCCAGCAGCTGCGCCGCCACTACTGCGGCCTGATGGAGGAGGTGTATCTGGGCATCAACCGCAGCAAGGACCCGGCGCGCTGGATGACGTTTGAGGCGCGCAAGTCGGCGTTTTCGCTGATGGAGGAGTGGTGCGGCTTCTCGCCGCCGGGTGGGGGAGCCAGTGGCGGTGGTAGCCTAGCATACCAGCGCGGGGGCCGGCTGTCTCTAGCCGAGTCGGCGGCGGCAGCGGGGGCCGGAGGGGCCGGAGGGGCGACAGCAGCCGGAATGACACCAACCGGCTCAGGAACAGGCTTTGGCTTAGGCTCGGGCTTGGGCACCGGCTCCATGGCCGGAACTCGGCCGGTGCTGCCGGAGAGCGGCGGCGAGCGCAGCATGCTGACGGCGGCGCACGAGATCGAGAAGCGGCGGCTGCGGCTGGCGGCGCTGAGCGCGATGGCGGCGCTGTGCAGCGGGCCGATCGCGGTGACGACGGAGAGCGGGTCGGCGCTGCAGTTCGACGTGCGGCGCATGTTTGTCTGGATCGAGGGCATCTTCACGTCGGGCAACGACCGGATGCGGATGATTGGGCGGCAGGCGCTGAGCAACCTGATTGTGCACAACAAGCAGCACGCCTTTCTGGTCGAGCACAGCATCCGCCGCTGCTACGTGACGGACCTGCCGCGCGTGCTGGAGAGCTACTTTGCCGTCATCAGCGACGTGCTGCTGGCGCACGCCGACGTCGCTCCGCCGCTGTGGCGCCTGCTCGGCCTCTGTCTCTTTATGCTGGGCAGCGAGCAGAGCGAGATGCGCAGCCGGGCCGTGCAGCTGCTCAGGGTGCTGGAGGAGCGGGAGGGGGGGCGAGAGGGCGGGCGAGAGGGCGGGCGAGAGGGCGAGGGACAGGCCGAGCGGCAGGCCGAGCGGCAGGCCGAGCGACAGGTCGAGCGACAGATCGAGCGACAGGTCGAGCAGGGAGCAACCCAAACCCAAACCCAAACCCACGAATTGCCGATCCCGAATCGAACCCGCTCCAAAATGCAGGACTTTGCCATCAGCGTGGCCGACAAGACCAAGGCGGTGTACAAGCTGGCGCAGTACAAGATCTCGGAGCGGCTGTCGAAGCAGCATCCGGAGCTGGCCGTGCTGATCCTGTCCGAGTACACGGCCTATTTCAAGGAGCTCGGGCAGGCGGCGCAGCGCAACGCCATCGCCGTGATGCTGCCGTGGATGCAGCAGGTGCAGCTGGAGGTGGAGGCGAGCCGTGCGAGTGGCAGTGGCGCGCCGCCGCCGCCGACGGCCGAGTCGTATGTGCTGCTGGCGAACCTGCTGGAGATGACGATCCAGTCGAGCGGGGCGCTGCACAACGAGGTGCAGGCGCTGTGGCAGGCGCTGGCGACGGGGCCTCACGTGACCAACGTGCGGCGGATTCTCGACTTCATCATCGCACTGTGTCTCGAGCGGCGCGAGCAGAACTTTGTCGAGTACGCGAAGCAGATCGTCGTGTTTCTGGCCAGCGCCAGCACGGGCGCCGCCACGGGCGCCGACGGCGTCGCCGGCAGCCGCCACCACGAGGTCGTCGACTTTCTGCTGCTGCAGATCACGCCGCGCGCCATGGTGCCGCACGAGAAGCGAGACGCCGCCAGCGGGGTGACGCCGATGCTGATGCCGGGGGGTGGGGGTGGGGCTGCTATGGCCACGACGGGCACGGGTGCCGCCGCCATCACCCCCTTTCCCTACTGTGCCGACCTGACCGAGGCGCTGCCCGTCGGCACCAAGCAGGCCGGCTTCTCGCTGGGCCAGCTGTCGCTGATTCTGCTGGTCGACCTGATGGTGTCGCCCGTGCAGCTGGCGGCCGAGCACGTGCCGCTGCTGCTGCAGGTCGTCACCGTGCTGTGGGACCACTACACGCCGCTGGTGCAGGAGCAGGCGCGCGAGATGCTGGTGCACCTGGTGCACGAGCTGGTCATTGCGCGGCTGGACGACGCGGCCATGGCGCAAGCTGGCAGCGGTGGCAGCGGTAGCGGTGGCAGCGGCGGCGTCGGCAGCGGCAGCAGCGGCGGCGTCGGAGGGGGTGCAGTGGTGACGCCCGAGGCGCTGGTCGAGCTGGTGCGGCGCCACGACAAGGCCGTCGTCTGGAGCTATGAGGACAGCAATGGCCGGCGCGAGGATTCGGGGGGCTTGCTTAGTCAGCAGCCAGACACGAGAAAGCCACAGCCACAGCCACAGCCGCAGCCACAGCCGCTGGCCCTGCAGGTCCCCGCCAGCATGGAGACGCTGTTGGCGGCCGTGGTGCAGTCGTTTGCGCTGGCCTTTCCCGGCATCCGGGAGCAGTGGGCGCGGCTGGCGCTGACGTGGGCGACGTCGTGTCCGGTGCGGCACCTGGCCTGCCGGTCGTTCCAGATCTTCCGGTGCATCCTGACGTCGCTGGACCAGTTCATGCTGGCAGACATGCTGGCGCGGCTGTCGAACACGATCGCGGACGAGGACGCGGAGATCCGGACGTTTTCGATGGAGATTCTGACGACGCTGCGCACGCTGATCGCCAAGCTGGACGCCGACAAGCTGCTGGCCTTCCCGGCGCTCTTCTGGGCCATGTGCGCCTGTCTGGAGTCGATCAACGAGCGCGAGTTTCTCGAGGCGGTCGAGATGCTCAACCTCTTTCTCGACAAGCTCGACTTTGGCGCCGCCGCCGTGCGCCGCCGCCTGCTCGACGGCCGCCCGCCCAAGTGGAACGACGCCGGCTTCCCGGGCCTGCAGCCGCTGCTGTACAAGGGCCTGCGCTCGGCCGTCTGCCTCGACGCCACCCTGCGCACCCTCGACAAGCTGGTGCGCCTGCCCAGCGACCCGCTCGTCGGCGACGACAACCGCCTGCTGATGGCCCTCGTCGCCAACCTGCCGCGCTTTCTGCACGAGATGGAGGGGGGTGCGGGTGCCGCCGAGACAGGCAGGACGGGGGGCACGGCGGGCAAAGACAGTACAGCCGATTTAGCGAGCATTTCCACCCCCACGCTCAGCGACGACATGGTGCGGACGACGCAGACGCTGGTGGGGCTGGCGGTGGCGCAGGGGCTGGGCAGCATCGCCATGGTGCTGGACGGCTATCTGGCGGCGACGTACGGGCGCGACGGCAACGACTTTGCGCAGCAGATGTTTTCGGCGATGCGCGAGCACGTGGCGGCGCGGCGGCTCGAGTTTGCGCTCGTGGCCATGCTGATGGGCTTTCTGACCAACAGCCGCGCCTGGATGCGGCGCAAGACCATGCGCGTGCTGTGTGTGTTTCTGCCGCAGATCGACATGCGCCAGCCCGACATTGCCGGCCGCGGCTCCGACCTGCTGTCGCCGCTGCTGCGCCTGCTGCCCACCGAGTTCTGCATGGAGGCCCTGCAGGTGCTCGACACCATCATGCCCGTCATGTTTGGCTCCTCGTCCGACAAGGACCACATCCGCATGAGCATGACCGGCGCCACGCCGTCCGCCCGCATCCGCAAGGAGTACGAGAACACCGAGAGCCTGTTTGGCATTCCCGAGGCCTCCGGCTGGGCCGTGCCGCGCCCGGCCCAGAAGACCGAGGCCACCCGCCAAAACATCCACGCCGTCTTCTATGCCTGCCAGGCCACGGCCGACGGCGACAGCGGCGGCGGTGGCGGCGACGGCAGCGGCTTTCCCAGCAGCAGCCACGGCAACGTCAACGGCAGCAGCAGCAGCAGCCGCGGCGCCCTGCAGAGCCAGCCGGCGCCCACGCCGGACGTCGAGTTCCACGCCGACGACTTTCTCTACTCCTCCTCCTTTGTGCCGGCGGCCATGGACCGCTCCGACACGATGCTGTCGGACGACGTGCACGGCAGCGCCGGGGGTGCCGGCACCGTCAGCGGCACCTCGACCGCCCACACCAGCATGACTGTGGTCGGGACCGTCGGGAGCGTCAACGCTGTCGGCGCAGGCGACAACGACCTGGTCACAAAGCTCGACAGTCTCGACGACTTCTTCGGCGATTTCGGCGGAGGTGGCGGCGGCGGCGGCGGCGGCGACGGCCACGACGAGCAGGCAGGAGACCACGGCGGCAACGAGCAGACAGGCGACCACAGCGGCAACGGCGGCAACGGCGACGATGACGACGACGACGATGACAACCGCACGTCGACGGCCACGATCACGGCCGCGCAGTACGCCAATGCCGGACGTGGTCATCTGAGCCAGCTGGACAGCCATCTGGGCCATCTGGGCAGCCATCTGGACAACAGCCGCAGCCTTGGCCAGCTCGGCATGGGCCACCATGGCAACGGCCGGATGGGCCACACGGGCATCGGCATGAGCACGACCACGTCCGGCGCCCAGCTGTACGACGAGATTGTGCCGCTGCTGCACCAGGCGTCCCAGACAAGCACGACGCTGCAGACGGCCTTTGCCGACCGGCCGCCGCCGGGCTCGCGCGACGGCTCCTCGCCGACTCCCGCCACGGCGGCGGCGGCTGCCAACAACACCATGAACCCGGGCGCCTTTTCGTTTGCCCCGTCGTCGTCGAGCCGCCCGGCGCTGCACGCGCGGTCGATCACGTCGCCGTCTGCGCCGGCATCGGCGTCGGCAGCGGCGGCAACGGCCAGCACGTCCACGTCGACGTCCACGTCCACGACCACGTCCACGTCCACCACCGGCGCCGCCGCCTCTTCCGCCTCTGCCTCGGCTTCTGCGCCGGCCTATCTGCGCGACTTTGCATCCGATGACGAAGACGACATGGTTCTCTCCGACGGCGACGACGACGGCCGGCCGCGGCCCCCGGGTGGCGTGTTCGGGCTGGTGAGCAGCAGCGGCGTCGGCGTCGGCGGTCTCGCTGGGCTCGGCACCGCACGATCTGCTGCTGCAGCTGCAGCCACGGGCGCCCATGCCGGCGGCGTCGCCCATGCCATTGCCGGCCACAGCGGCGGCGCCGGCAGCAGCAGCGGCAATGGCAACGGCAGCAGCGGCAACGGCAGCAATGGCAGCAATGGCAGCAATGGCGGCGGGCCCCACAGCGAAGGCTCGTTCTTTTTCGAGAGCATGATCCGGCCGCTGGCCCAGAGCACGCGGTCGCGCATGCGGCGCCTGACGAGCAGCCGATCTCGGGACGAGCAGCAGCAGCACCAGCAGCAGCACCAGCAGCATCTTCAGCATCTTCAGCACCTGCAGCACCTGCCCCAGAGCCAGCACCTTGCCCAGCAGCAGCTCCAGAACCAGCAGCTGCCGCCGCTGCAGCGCGGCCGCCTGGCCATTACCACGACGAGCAACTACTACGACTACAACGGCGGCATGGCCGGCGTGACCGGCATAGCCGGCATTGCCGGCATGACGGGCCTGACAGGCTTGACTGCGCCTCCGCTGCAGCCGCTGCAGCATCTCCAGCATTTCCAGCAGCAGCAGCAGCAGTCGCCGCCGTCGGCGTCGCAGTCGCAGCCGCAGTCGCTCTCGCAGTCGCAGCCACAGCTACAGCTACAGCCGTCGCCGCCCAGTTCGCCGCTGCCGCCGTCGTATGCAGTCAACAAGGCCTTGGCGGGAGAGCCGCCCGGGAGCGACATGCTATGAATGAGGCGTTTTGAATTGCGGCGACTTCTCTTATGCGGCGACTTTTGTTATGGGATCAAAATATGTTTTTGCAAAGAGGTGATTTTTTTGGGCGAGAGATATCATTTGTAGCATGTCTTGGTTTTTTTGTTTTTTTTTTTGTTTTTTGTTTGTTGTCTTTTTCATTTTAAATGGGCGTTGTTTGCTCGTAAAAGTGCCTTTGAGCCTTTTTTTCTTGATCTTCATGCAATTTTGCCTAGATTTGCCATGTGCTCGCTCGGTGGCGTTTTTCTTTTTGCTTTTCAGTTTGTTCTTTCTAGTCTGATGGAAAGCGGGCCAGCATTGTGAGGCGTGATGGTCTTTATATGGCGTGCGTGAGAGAGAACGGTGTTTGTTTTATAGCTGATCTTGTCTTTGTCTTATACTAGTAGAACGAGACCGATTTGCTCCTGCATACAGAACGACCAGTTTCATTGATCCGCTCATTATAACTGAGACGTCTGTTTTTGAAATCAAAACTTTGCCTCTGATGACACAGGCAATGGTCCTGTGAGAGGGCTACCATGTACGAAAGAGAGGCCTCGACAACGCCTGAGAAAGAGGTTCTGTGACGACAAGATCATGAGAAAGAGGTCCGCTGGGTTACTAACAAGCCATTTCGCTCGAGTCTTTCTCTAAACCGTCTAGTAGGGATGTTACTTGCTGAGAAGAGTCTTTGATTTCATTTTCTTGTTTTCTCACTTCCTATGACACTTTCAGCAATCTCTTCAGTGTCCTCTGGTCATTCGCAGATGCCTACAAGCCCCCCATTGAGCTCTCACCAACCCCTCAGACCTTCCCCTCACCCCCAACCCCCACTGATAGCCAATGACTGCATCACAGCCAGCCCACGGCCTTACACTGGAAGGCTCTCCACAATTCGCAGCTCGGCTTCAAAGCTCGATCCCGGCACGGCCCACAACCTCAGCTTGGCGGTCACGAGATCGCGCAGTCGGCCAATGCCCAGCGGCGTGCTGTAGCCACTGCTGGCACTGCTGGCACTGCCGGCATTGTTGGCGTCGTGGCCGTGAGATCCGACCGTAGGCTGTGATTGTTGCGTCTGGTCATGGCCGAGGTTCTGCGCCTGCTCCCGTCCTTGCCGATGTCGCCCTCCGCCGCCGTCCTCTCCTCGTCGTCGCCGCTGCTGTCGCTCCGCCACGGCCTCCAGCATGGGCGGACATGACTCGGCCACCAGCAGCATGATCAGACAGGCCATGCTGCTCTGGCAAAACGACCACAGATACGGCGACCGACGGCCCAGCAGCGGCGTCACGTGCTCGAGATACGCCATGCACGACTCGATGCAGGCGGCACACTGGTCGAGCACGGCCTGTGGAAGGGTTTCGCCAGACGTCGGTGCAAGTGCTGAAATTTGGTGGTGGTGGTGCTGCTGTTGCTGGTGCTGGTGCTGGTGCTGCTGGTGCTGCTGCTGCCGACGATACCACGAAGCCACGCTCAGCACCACCGGCCGGTGAATAATGTGCCGCGCCGCATAATAACGAACTCGCAAGATCTGGCAACGCCAGCGGACGCCACGATCGCCGTGACGGCCAGCGTCGGTGTCGGGGTTGCTCTCGTGCAAGCTGCCTTGGCCGTTGTCGTCCACGCCGTCCACGTCGTCGTTGTCGTCGTCGCCGTAGTCATCGTCCTGGCCAGCGTTGTCGCCATTGCCATGGTCTTCGTCCTCTCTGATATTGTCCGTGGCACGTGCACCGTCGTCATCGCTGCCATACTCATCACTGACACTGCCGCTGCTGTCATTGCCGCCGTTGTCGCCGCCGTCCCCCTCGCCCTCCATGGAGCCATGGCTCTGGTCGTCGCCGTGGCCGTGCAGGCCCTGCTCTCTGCCTTGACGGCCGCCGCCCTGCTGTTTCTCCCTCTCCCTCTGCTGCTGGGTTGATGTTCTTCGTCTGCTCCGCTCTGCACTCCTCTCGCGACTGCCAGCACGACTGGCAGCACCGCCGCCAGCACCGCCGCCCTCACCAGTGCCATAAAACGCCCGATCCTCAGCATCATCACGACGACGAGAACTCTGACGACGGCCGCCATGCACATGGGTCAGGGGCGGCCGCAGCTTGGCCGGGATGTTGTTGTACCACTCTTCCAGCTGGCGGTTGAGCTCGCTGGTCACCGGAAGAATCTTGTGTAGGCTGTTGCTTGGGGCGTCGCCGGAGACGCTAGAGCCGCTGGGGCCGCTTGAGCCGCTTAAGCCGCCGAAAGTGCCGCCATCCATTCTGCGGCCTGCCAGACCAGCAAGTCCCGACTGGCCGCTGTCCCCCCGCTTCCGCTTGGTTCCCGGGAATGTCGGTCCATCATCGCCACTCTCGCCACCCCCCCTGCTTCGTTGGACATCACCACCACCACCCCTCTCGACATCATTGCTGCTGCCACCTCCATTTGCCGGCGCCGCGTAAAGCGAGGAGTGGATGCGGTTGAGCAGCCGCCGCACAGCCGTCTCGGCAACAAAGCAGATCAACGTGTCGCTCTCGTCGGGGCCTGACCGGCTGGGCAGCCGCATCTCGTCGGCCAGAGGCTCCACGCCGCTACGCGGCACATCAAACTCGGCTGCACGGTCACTGCATGGTCAGCAACTACCCAGGAAACACTGTACGAGTCCGTCCACGTCCGTCCACGTCCATCCACGTCCGTTCACACGTTCCATCTTCCTCGCCCTCGCCCTTACTCACCATTCCAACATAAAGCACACCCAAAAGACACGGAGCAGGCTCTCGTCAGAGTCGGGGGCAAAGCCGTTCCTTCTGCGTCTGATTTGTCTGATGTTAGCCGCAGATGTAAGAAAGGCAGTTGCAACAAAATAGAAAAAGTCAACAGGACGACGCCCCAACGCGGATACTCACTCTTCAATGAGCTGCAACAAGTGACGCCCCGCCAAGTGCACCATGCGCGCATTGTGCAGCGGCCGGCCGACGTGCGCAAAGTACTCCGCCGCCAGCAGCAGTCCCTGGCACGCGGCAATATTCGCCGGTCCCAGCGTCCACACGGCGTGGTGCAGCAGAATCCGATAGGCTGGCTGGAACAGAAGCAGAGCAAGCCGATCGCGCTCGTCCTGCGATGTGGCTGCCGTCGCTGCTGCCATGGCTGCTTCCGATGGCGTCGATGCACTGCCTTTTGTTCGTTTTCTTCCACTTGTTGGCGCACCCAGCCTTTCTTGAACTCCTCCTCTTCCTCTTCCTCTTCCTCCTCCTGTTCCTCCTCCTCCTTCTCTTCCTCCTCTTATGGCCTCCACGCCTTCGTCTACCAGCGCGCCAAGCGCCCACACACACAGGCACAACGCCGTCTCGAGCGTGCCTGAATTTAGCCCCGTCTCGGACACTCGGTGCGCCCACTGGCCAAATGCCGCACGGCTAAACAGCGGCGCGTTCGGGTGGACCAGGGCAAAGTAGTTGTTGGCCAGACGGGCCAGAACGGCCGGCGACCACTCCGGTGGCTCCACAGCCGGTCCGCGAATCAGATCGAGTTGTGGCGGCAGAGGCTGGGCCACCTCGATGTCGTAAAAGTACGACCGCGCGTACCGCGGGAAACCGGGCAGCTGCTGCCCAGATGGTGACGCTGCCGAGGAAGAAGAGCTTTCTCCGGATGCTCCGCCTGCTCCGCCTGCTCCGGCCGCTCGGGCGGCGGCCGCGGCCGCGGACAATAAGCGGCTGGGAGGATTGCGCTGAACCTTCTGGCCATGGCTGCCGCTGCGACCGCTACTGGAGCTGTGGGCTCTATTACTGCTGCCACTGCTTTCGCCGCTGCCACTGCCTCTGCTGCTGCCTGCAAAACTATAATATCGGGTGCTGAGGACATGCTGGATCAAAGGCAAGGAAAGAAGCGTGTTGGCAGCCGTAGAGTGCTCGTAGGGAATGAGAAACTGCGCCCGGTCGGCATCAAGAGACGAAACATCATCCGAAGCAACCGCTTCCGTGGCTGCTGCGGCTGCTGTGGCTGCTGTGGCTGCTACTGTGCCGCCAACCACAAGAGGCCGGGACGGCGTACCCCGGCTTCCTGCAGTAGCGCTGCCGGTAGCGACAAACTGGCTGTCCGTGGGGAAAGGTGCAGGACCCGCGGTTGCGGAATAGCCGAACGGGACAACGGGAGACCGCACCGCCGAGGCTGCCGCGATCGCGCCGCTGTCTGACAATGGAGCCGAGACGAGGTATGGAGACGACGGCGATGGCGAGGCCATGGTGGCCACGGAAGAGTATGTGCCCATGCCAGCCTCGTGATGATAGAGTGATTGGTGCCGATGCGGCTGCCGAGGCGGGAAAGGAAACGTGTGGACCTGAGCATGCTGAAGCACGGGAGTCGCCGCTGCTGTTGCTGACGACTCAAAAGCCGGCATCGGTGGGTGCATGCCGACGGGCGAAGGCGCAAACGCGGACGGCGAGGTAGCTGTTGATGCCACAGACGCCGCCAGGGCGTATGGGTCGGCTTCCGCTGGTTCGACATAGAGCGATGGAGGAGGCAACGCCGAAGCTTGAGCCGAGAGCGGCTGCGGGAACGCCTGCGGGCGACTGTCACCAGCACTGCCGCTCAGGTGGGAAAAGTCATTTCCGCCGCTCACGACTCGGCGGATCTCATGAAGCTGCTGACTCTGCTCTTCGATCAGAGCCTCGATACGCGCCAGACGCTCAGAGACAATTTCATCTGTTGTAGATGACGGCTGTTCCACACTACATCTAAAGTTAGAAGTTGGAGCGTAGAGTGGGCTCCTAGATGAAACATGGCATATTATAGTCTGCGTTTGCAGGCCATTTGTCGATTTGTTGTGTGGTGGGGGGGGGTTCAAAGGGAAGTGGAACAGCAAAAGAAAGAGAAAGAGAAAAAAAAGGTAAAAGAACAGCCAAAAGTGTCAATGATGAAAAATTGAACAGGATAGATTGGGTGAGTAGAAAGTGTATATGGCTTTTGTTGATGTAGTCCTCGATGTATGACTCTATAAATGGACAGGAGGGCAGTAGGGAGGGGAGGTGGATGGGAAGGAAGACTGTCAACAAAAGCAACACCGTAAAGCATATTTAGTATCCCATGACATACCGCTCAGTAGGAAGGTCCTTGTATCGGCAGTCAGCATTTGATTCTCTGCATGTCGAGCACGGGCGCTCACCGTCGCATCGTCTTTTCCGGTGGCGACAGAAATCGCAGGCTAGCAAGGCACCTAAGAAAGACGATGAGTCAGGTCGTTCAGGAAAACGTAAGAATAGCAAAGGGCGGAACACAACGGGTGCAAAAAACAGAGTACACAGAGATACAGAAACAAAATCAGAGACGGTCAAATGGTGCTCTGCCACCTGTCAAAGAAGGGTAAACCCACAGGATTGGAAGGGGAGTATGTTGTGGAAAAGCCTGGGAGATTAGACGGCGGGACGACGGAAACGCGTCATGTAAACAAAAGACAAAAGAGAGAAACTTACGTTTTCTGGTGTAGCTCATAGCCACAGGCGTTCTTGGCTGCATTTTGTCTCGTCTCCCCTGTGGGTAATAACCACGAGATTATAGTCGATGAGGGCAAGTGCACGCACGTGCACAAAAATGAACAGATGAAGAGGTAGGCAAACGACAAGGGGAAAAGGCCACACGAGAAAGACACAAACACGGCGACGTAGAAATTGACACCCAAAACAAAAACAAAAACAAACAAAGAAAGAAAAAGCAAACAAAGAAAATATGCTTAGGAGGTTCAAGAGAGAGAAAAACAACGTCTCACTCAAAGATTTTCTGTCTTGCCGTTTAATGGCTGACTAGATGAAGGCTGGCTTATCTCACTCAAATATTGTCTTCCTTGCCACTTATAGGCTGACAAGTTGAACGCTGGCTTATTCCGCCTTTCTTATCCTTGTACCTGAAGCCGGCTCTGTTGTCGGTCTTCGTTTCCTGATTGGCAGTGCAATATTGTACAACCCCTTGTCAAGAGTAGCCGTGGTGGCTGTCCCATGGTCTTGGGAACGCGCCAACTCCTATTTAACCTCAAATCACCGTCAGCGAATCCGGCCCCCTTTTTTCTTTTGGGGCTTGGTAGCGTCGGTTCTATAGTAGCAGATGGATAGAAAAACGCCGAGAAAACGAAATGAAACAAGCCACAGCCAAAGCCGCTTAACACCAAGGGGCCACCGTACACAGTAGCCTCGGTGGCGTTGATAGTAATGGTGGAGCAGCACATTCAGGACAAGAAAAAAAAATGACAAGTCGATCGAGCTTTTGGCCCACCATCCGTATCCTCTACCACTGATATTTTGCGGCTGATGCCTGCTCGGGTAGGATTTTATGCCAGAAAGATCACTGGATACCGGACGACTGACGCGTCTTTATTGCCCCGTTCGCCTTTCTCTTTCCAC
This sequence comes from Raffaelea deltoideospora, assembly GCA_019925385.1. Taxonomy (NCBI): domain Eukaryota; kingdom Fungi; phylum Ascomycota; class Sordariomycetes; order Ophiostomatales; family Ophiostomataceae; genus Raffaelea; species Raffaelea deltoideospora. Next base: position 447,698 of record JADHKP010000019.1, read on the forward strand.
CATTGCCTTTGCATAACATGCGAGCACCCTCCTGCAGCCGCCTCAAAAACTAGCTGTGATGAGTCTTCATTATACTGGTCAGATCATGGTTCAAACCAAGAGGGGTTGGGAGTGGACAACAGACACGGAAGCAAGAGGAAAGGGCGGTGAAGACAGCCATGTCAAATACGCGTGGCCAAATTAAAAAAATGCAACAAATGGGAGACCAGGACACCGGCACACAGTAACAAACCAAATGCAACAAGATGCAATGAGCGAGTGCTCAGAGACTTAAGCACCTAGCCAGTAAAACTCTGACTTACATTTATAGATGCCCTAGGAGGGGGAAGGACGAGTCGAGAAATAAACTGTTTTTGTGGAAGAAAGAGAATGGTTAACTCGAAGCAGACGTTAGGGGTATACTATAAAAAATCAAACACTTGGAGGCAGAAGAAAGAGTAAAAGATCAGAAAGAACAGATACAAAACCCAGCAAACAAATTAACAACTAGGAAAAGAAGAAAGGGGTTGGGGAAGGCAGGCACATCCACGTCACCCTTCTTCTCCATCCGTCCCCTCGGTAGCGAAAAAAGAAAGACGCATTCACGAAGTCCAATCACTTACTCTGAGGCAAGGCTCCACCGGACGAGGATCCCTCATACGCGGTGGCACGTTTTCCTACTGGTCTGTCTCTGACAGTGACACGACCAATTGTCATACTCTGTGCTCTGTCGGTGAAAAAAAAAAAAAAAAAGAAAAGAAAAGAAAATAGAAAAACAAAAAGGTGCGTCACCAAATAGAACGTTTTTGTCGACCAAGTACTAAGCTATCATGAGCTTAACAGCTATAGAATCGTGGCTGAGTAGTGCTGGCGTCACTCTGCATGTCGTGTGATTTGAGTAATAGAAAGGGTGGAAAGGAGGCAAAATTGAGGCTGCGAAACGAATCAAAAGCAGCGTGAATGTTGTTGGCTCGCCACTTATCAAATTATACGAATACGCCGCAAACAGTGCTAGCTGAACTCAGCTGCTTGTTTCCATGCTACTATGCAAAGACCGCTGAATGGTCATTTCGCAAACAAGTATTTGGAAACTCAGGCAGCACCGGTTCCTTTTCAGCATCGATGTCGAAGACTCTTGGATGCGTCGAGCCGTGTCACGTGATTAGTGACCGGCAGGGGTAATCGACTTTGCATGCGAGCTAGGCGCGACCAAGAAGCTAGGGATTCAGCCCAGGTTTCGGAACCGTCCAGACGCCGTTATCTCTGCAGCGCCAGTTTAGTGCGGGACTGCCCGGCCTTTGTTCAGTAATCAATCAATAAGAACGACAAATCCAGGTGCATGGAAGGCCGGGACACTGCTTCTGGACATGTCGCATTAGCCCCAAATACTTTGAATGCCGTATCCTCAAAGGCCGTGCTGTGAAGATGGCCATTAAGCGACCCACAGATGCCGTTTTTCGAGCCTTCTACTCGTCTTTAATTATGCACACATATGTAAGCAGGCAAAATCATTCGAAAAGACCATGGGCCGGTCGGTTTGGCCAGTCGAAGCAAGACGCTTAGACGTTTCTTCCTTCGTTCTCTGCTTTTTGCTTTTCGCCTCTGCCAGGCAGCCCGAGCTGACTCCGTCGGCCAAGCCGTTAAAGAGCGGTTTTTGAAACTGCCGGCTACTTGCAGCACCGGCGTGGCAACAAAACCTGCAGAGAGTAAATGGGGCAATTAGGCACGGCAAGAAATACGAGAGGCAAAAAGACCGGAAACGGCGGCTGACCTGGAGCCGAGGAGGCTTGCTTCGCCCAATGGCTTCGTAGCAATTAAAAGACTCGCCGCCGTCCATCTGCGGAACACAAACAGATAGATGGCGATCAGCCGGGACAGCACGGTGCTGAGCAAATACGGCTGTTGGAATGCACTGACGATTAACAAAGCATTTGTAAATTCACTGGTCCCCATTAGCTCCTCCATATCGCATGTGCACAAAGTGTCGTTTCTTTGGTTGCGGTTTGCTGCTAACGTCAGGATTGTAAATAAAAACATAGCCATTGCCTAGTCCCACTGTCCGTAATATGCAGCCCTTTGTAATACGGGTGTATCGAGAAACTCGTCTGTTGTATCCCGATGTTTTTTTGGGGGGTGAGTGGGTGCTGTCAAAAGAGAAATAATATGGGTCTCTCCAGTCGGCGTTTAATGGGGGGGGGGGGGGATCCGGTGTGCAACGTCGCTTCCCCCGCAAGGCGAAAGTGGGCCAAAACCCGAGGCTCCTTCCTCCTCTGCACGCACGCTGTTTGCGCGGCTTCGGCTTCTTTTGTCGTTGTCTGGTCCGGTCGCGCTTGCTTCGTGAGCAGCAAACGAAAAGGCAACGAAGAAAAACAAAACCCGAAGCCACATCACGTGTGTTCATCACGGTATAGGGCCACTGGAGTAAATCCAGTGTGCGTCACAATACTGGCGCATTTCATACAGCAGAAACTGGCTCTCGGAGTTCGACCAGGCTCGGTTTGTATCCATAATTACCATGCTTTCTAACGACGCACTACGGCTAGCCTCGTCCGTAGCACTCATGCCCCAAATCAGAGAAAGTTGTGATTAATACTTAGTAATAGGCGCTTAATGCACTTAGGCAGTTACCCACATACTCGTAATGCCTCGTCTTTTTTTGTCATCGTTGTTCATCAACTCAAATTCACCACACCTCTCCAAACCCCGAAGCTTGTTTCCACCTGTGTTGATTTTCTCGGCTTCTCCAGATGCAAATGTCCAAGGTTCTTTTTTGTCTCCTTTAGTAAAAAAATAGTAATCATTTTATTTCTCCATTCTTTCTGGTTCTAGGTTTATTTTCCATTGACCGAGGTTTGTGGCCTCTTGTACAACTACATCGTACAAATCAATTAGCCAGATTGAAAGCCAAGCTGACAGCGTATTACGTGACACACAAGGCTTGCTTATTTTCCCCTCTGTCTTAACGGTCTAGTTTTTGGCAGTGGATCTCGTCTGCCCTACCAGGCAAAGCTTTATCCCGCGCGTTGAGTGTTGCCCTAGTGGTAGTTTAACAGAGTCTGGGCCAGGTCGCGAAAATACGTCATGGCTCTCTTCTTTGGAGATGTGGGAGATGTGGGGCCAATCAGTGTCGAAACACGGTTTTCAGCTGAAGCCCAAATCAAATGAGCACCATTCTTCTTCTTGTTTGTTCCTCGGCCATTTCCTCCTGCTAATTTAAATCCCGGCTTGCGCCGTTTGTCTGCCACAGACTGGCCCGAAGGCGAAATGCCCGAAGAACAAAAAAAAAAAAAAAAAAAAAAAAAAAAAAAAAAAAGCAAACGCCGGTATTGACAAACGTCAAACGATCAAAAGGATCCCGAGGCTTGGCAAACGACCGAATGTGTATCTCTGCACCGTCGGTCTGCAGCCACCTTTGCGTTGCAATGGCCATACCGAAGAAGAGAAGTTATCATGTTGTGGCGGAGAAATGAAATGCCAGGACAGGTTGCTCTACAACCAACTTCCCGCCTCTTCACTTCGTCTAGTCTTCTTATGGCTTCGACGTTTTTTACTTTTGCGGTTTCTTCCTAGCCGCCGCTTGCTTTTTTTCTTTTTTTTTATTGCTAGGCTGCACAGCTTACACATTCCTGCCTAATGCACATCGTTCGACTTGACAAATACAGACGCCATGACAGTGGCAAAGGCTGATGGGTGACGAATGGGTGACGAGCAGCCCGTCTTATATTGACTCTCTGTGGCCCCGATAGTAAAGAGGCGGTGGCAGGGTGTCCGCGTTTGGCATGTCCATTGCTCCATTGCTTGTAACCTCACCGCTCCTTCTCGAAACAAAAAGGAAGGGGGAAAATAGGAACGGTTCTTGTTGAGGGAGGTGTGTGATGGCGACTTCGCCATTGCTCTTTCCACGCCTCATGTAACCAACCTCTGCTAAGCTAAGGGCGTCCGCAAGCTCTGCTTTGGGTTTGGTTTGTTCTGTCGTTATCGCCAATAAGGTTGCTCTGTTGTCGTCCTGGAAGTCCTCGAAGGAGGTTGCAGGAGATCAGATTGGTTCTACTCGTACGCGGTCTGATATCTTTGCCAAGAAGGCTTTGGAGACGCCTGAGGCATTGCTATATGAAGCTCCGGATGTTCGTCTTTCCCTCAGGCATGGATGGAGTTCGAGACAAGAGCATCGCCGTGGCTTTGTGCTTGATTCGCCCTTTCTCGGTATTGTATAGTGTTTTCTCTAATTTTGGTTTGTCTTCATCTTGTCTGATTGATCACGTTTTGGCATACTTTTGATTATTTTCATCTACATATCTGCGTAATCAATAACACAACACAATCTCACAATGGCAGCTGCCAAAGCCTCATATGGTCCGAGCGGCATTCCGCTGCTGGCATGTATTGCTATCGTCAACTCAGGTAAATGGCCAATTTCCACTCACCATGGCTTCTCGAGCCTTGCCTTTCTGTGGCTTTAGAAAGAAAAAGATGACTACAGAGAGAGGGTCGTGAGAAGTAGCCAGTCAGGGCATAATGTCTGAATAGCGAAGCGACCTTGTCTAACTTTTCTACTCAAATGCAGTGTCCATGGCACACTTTGGATATGACCAGGTATTATTTTTCACTTTGTAATCAGTTCTACTGTTCTTGTTGTGGTTGTGGTCGTGGTGGTGTTGGTTGTCGTCGTTTTCCTGCACGTGTTTCTTTGCCAGCTGACGAAATATTAGGGCGTATTCTCTGGGGCTTTGATATCTGAGGATTTCATTCGCACATTCCCTCAGACCAAGTCATCCAACATATCCGGCATTACTTCCAGCTGTTTCTCGGTGCGTTTTGTCCCTCTGCCTCTGCCTTTTTCCGCCTTCTCCTGCCCCAGTTTCCTTTCTTTGAAAAAGGCATCGCCACCTTTACACTTGCTAACCAAAAAAATCAAGCTGGGCGCGTTTTTTGGATGCTTGGCCAGCTATGGTGTGGGTGACCGTCTGGGCCGGCGGCGCACGGTCTGGCTCGGGCTGGTTTGCAATGTTGCTGGCGCTGTGCTGCAGATTGCGGCCTTTTCGCTGCCGCAACTCATTCTGGGTCGCCTCATCAACGGGTTTGGCATGGGCGTGACGTCGTCGACGTGCCCCGTGTTTATGGCCGAGACGGCGCCGGTGGGAGCGCGCGGCAAGTTGGTGGTGCTCGGCTCCGTGTGCAACACGCTCGGCTTTTGTCTGGCTGGCTGGATCAACTATGCGCTCTTCGGCCGCGGCAGCAGTGCTTTCCAGTGGCGCTTCCCCCTGGGCTTCCAGCTGGTCTTTCCGGCCGTCGTGGCCGCTTTCTTGCCGTTCGTCGTCGAGTCGCCGCGCTGGCTGGTTTTGCAGGGCCGCACCGATGATGCGCTGGCGGCCTTGGGCCGGCTGCACGGTCGCTGCAGCAGCTCTGGAGAGGACGAGGACGGCGGCAGGCCAAGTCGCCAAAACAACAACAACAGCAACAGCCAAGAAAGACACTTGCAAAACACTGTTGCTGCTATTGCCAAGACCATCGACGCAGAAAGGTCTCAGCACCTGCCGTGGCACAGCGTGCTCTTATGCCGGGACGAGACGCAAAACTTTCGTCGTTTGATTTTGAGGTCAGCTTTGTTTTTGTTTCGTGTGTGTGTGTGTGTGTGTGTGTGTGTGTGTGTGTGTGTGTGTGTGTGTGTGTGTGTGTGTGTGTGTGTGTGTGTGTATGTGTGTGTGTGTGTGTGGCAGCCACTTCATTCTTCATTGGAGTTTGGTGTGTCTTTTGGTTTATGGTCCTCTGACACATGTCCAAAATAGCTGCGGAACACAGCTGATGCAGCAGCTTACGGGTGTCAATGCCCTGGGCTACTATTTGCCTACCATTCTCAAGCAGGTCGTTGGTCTCTCCAGCGACTTTGCCCGGCTGTTGACAGCTGCCAATGCCACTCTCTACCTGGGAGCAGCTTTTCTTTGTTTGCTCTTGATTGACAATGTTGGGAGGAGAATGTGAGTTCTTGCGTCTTTAATCGTCTGCCTTCTTCTCCCTTTTTTCTTTTTGTTCTTCTGTTCTCTATCTCTGCTTCTTCTTCTCTCTCTTGCCTTGGTTCAGCTCTGTCTTATGACCATAACCCATCTCAGCCTTCTTCTGTACGGCGCCGTGGCTACGGGCTGCGCTTATCTGGTGGCGGCCATTGCGCTCCAGCAGGCTGGCCCTCCTCCCAGTTCGGCCCACCAGCCACAGCCGCAGCCACAGCCGCAGCCGCAGCCACACCGGCAGCACCTCCTGGGCTCCGTCGTAACCGCCATGTTTTTTCTCTACTACTTCTGCTACGGCACTAGCTTCGCCAAGGTGCCGTGGGTCTACAATTCGGAGATCAACAGCCTCGGATGGCGCACGCGGGCTGCGGCGGCCGCCACGGCCACCAACTGGATGGGCAGCTTTGTGGTTGTGCAGTTCACCAAGCCCGGCGTGGATCGTCTGGGCTGGGCCTTCTTTCTGTGTGAGTTCCTTTTTTTGGCGTTTGTTCTTTTATTTTGTCTGTTCTCTTTCGTCAGCACGCCAGCGCTCGCATCTGCCAGGTGCTATTATTGAAAATATCTTTGCCCATGTGGCTGTATGGCCAGAAGGGCAGAAAAAAAAATAAAGGGAAATGCATTTTCGTTCTCTCACCGCCACAGCCCCCTTCTCCTCTCCGTCACCGCGCTAACCAAACGACAAAAAGTGTTTTCTTGCTTCTGCTTCTCTTTCTTTCCGATCGTCTACCTGTTCTACCCCGAGACCATGGCTCGCACCCTCGAGGACATGGACGAGATGTTTCGGCAGAAGCCGGCCAACGACAGTGGCAACAGCCATGACAATGCCAGCAGCGGCGGGTGGTGGTCCCGGCCCAACGTTTTTGTCTTTGATCAGCCCCTGATGACGCAGCGCATTCGGCCGCAAGCTTTCATCGAGGCAGAACAGCGGAAAATTGAGGAGCAGGAGGCCCGTGGAGATGGCGGCGTGCTCGAGCCTGCTTAAAGCGTTGGCCAAGAAAAGAGCTTAGAAGTTTTATGAGAAAGCGACAAGCTGTGACACATCGGTATTTTCTTAATCTTGTCGTTCTTGTTGCTCTCTCGTTTAAAAGTTGGAACAAATGTTTTGCGCTTTTTCTGTTTATTTTTTAACATTTAATTTTCCCCTGTTTACTTTTGTGTGTGCTCTCTCTTTTATGTTTTCTTTTCCCTTCTTCCCTTCTTCCCCTTTTCCCTTTTTTGCTTCCTTATTTTCCTTCTCTTTTTATTCCATTCCCCCCCCTCTCTGCCCCAACACTATGTTTTCTTGTAAGCTTGATTCGCTTCACTATCAACTGTCATAAAACGCCTTGGGTGGTGAAAAGACCTGATGAACAAATGCTTATTTTTTTTGGAGGGCAACACTGTGGTAATAAAAGACAGTATTACCAACATAATGTGATACAAATTTCACGTCCTTGTCAGACTCCAGACTTGTGCTGTTGTGCTCATACTTCAAATTCTCTTCTATCCCAGACCAAGTGAACCTCGGAGTACAGAGCTCATTGAGCCATGCTGCTTTGCCCTACTTATCTCTGTACAACTCGTTATGAGGTGAACAAAAGTTGGCAAAGCCTTGCGCAACTGCTACGGTGAGAACTGCGATGCACACCATTGACGAGGACTCGTAAAAACATTTGCCAGCTCTTCGCGTACAGATAAGGGTCTTGTCGCCACCGTGTCTAGCAAAAAGAAAAGGGCGAAAAAAAAAAAAAAAAAAAAAAAAAAAAAAACATGTACGGGGGGGTGGGTTTCGTTCGGACGGCGGCCGAGTATCCGACGAACAATGGGGTGTCCAAGCGACGGGTGGCGTTTGCCGGGTGGCAAGGCCG